>JBAJHX010000046.1:10538858-10549425 GCA_037176925.1 Amniataba percoides | reverse complement strand
CACACACACACACACACACACACACACACACACACACACACACACACACACACACACACACACACACACACGAACACACGAACACACAGTTTAAGGAAAAACTCATCTTTGTTGACAAAAAAAGATGTGCAGAGTTCAGTCAACACATCTGTCGTGCTGCAGTATGAGCAAAGTGCTTTCAGGGGCCGGCATGCATTGAGTTATGATGTGATTGACAGACTATTTTTAAAATCTGCTCTTCATATCAGCTCTGTCAGTGAATCAACTATTGTTGTGTTGAACGGGGTATCAGATGTTTGCAACAGTAAACAACGGCTCTGGCTGCTTTCTTTTCTTTGAATGAGAATGAAAAATAAAAAGGCAAGAGGGAGGCTTTTACTGCAACTCTAGATGTTCTTTGTCAGCAAACACAACAGCCCAGAAATTACACACAGCTCAGAGAACATGACATGTTTAAAATATAAAGATCTTTCTTTGGTTGTGCAAGTGTGCGTGGAGCCCTAATGTGTTTAAAGCTACAATTAAACAGCATTTTGGAATAAAATGTGACTTCTGAATATTCACATTTTTCACTTCTTATAACAAGATACTGATGTCATTACGAAGAAGATCTACTTTTTTAAACTCAGGATACAGAATATTAAACTATAATGCAATAAAATAAAGCCCTGCATGCGCTCTTACTCTGTGCTGCTGCGGTGGCTTGATCCGCCTCAGTCTGTTCATTTTCAGGCAGGCAGAAATCTGAACCATTTTCCGGATCTGGGCTCTCGTAGACAGGCCCCTGCTCCCCCTGCTCCTGTTGCTCCCTCTGCTCCTCCTGCTCCCCAGACACAGACCTGCTGCCGCCGTCCGGGGCGGGTGTCGAGGGGGTGGACGGGGTGGATGGGATGTTGACGGTGGGAGTTGAAGGGGTGACGGGCCCGTTGGCCTCCTGGGCCAGCCCCTTGGACGGCGGGTGGATGTGAGTCTGCAGCTGTGGGGAGTCCGGCTCAGTGTGCTGGGTGACCGGGGAGTGCTGCCTGTGACGGTCTCTCTCCAGCTGTTTTGCTTCCTGCAGCTGTCAGAGGGAAGGGAGACGCACACATGCACGCACGCACACGCAAAACAATATAAACAAACCAGAACACGCATACACAGACAAATGGCATAGCAAAAGCAAAAGCAAAAGCATTCAAAGAACGGGCACATGCGACAAACACACACACACACACACACACACACACAGAAAAAGACAGGTTAAGACTACGTAAACAAACTCATAACAGCAATTACAAGTTTGAACAACCTGTCTAGATTCTCTGAGGGCTCACTGAACCCAAAGCAGAGCCACAACACTTCCAGATGTCAAAGCAGAGAGCAAAAGACAACGGTTCTTAGAGTTTTTTTTTCACTAGAGTGTGTCAGCATACATTAAATGTGTGTTCTTATGGAAATGTATATGAATACGCACGCGGTGAGAAGTAGGACATGCTACTAAAACAGCAATGAGACAAACTTTGTGGAATCGATTCATGCTGGCTCCTGTGAACTGGGTCTATTTCAGTCGGCTAGTGGCAGAAGGTATTTTGATGGAAAATGGCTCATACAGCCGTGTCCCGGCTGATGCGTCATGGCTGACATGTGCTACCACTGCTTCTGATATGGAGTACTGGAAAGTGTTGCTGTGCTTTAGCTTGGTAGGTCATGAGCTAAAAGTGGGTCGCAAGACATTTGCACACGGTTGTGGCCCAAAGAATATGTGCTGTTAGTGAATCTTGCAGTATTTCAGCTGATAGATTGCCTCAGAGTGAAGTTTGGCTTTGAGCGGAGTGCGACTACCTCTACTGCGGCTCTCAGAGGGAAGAAGTATTTGTATGCACAGTAACACACTTCACTGTTTCAGAGCAAACACCAATACAAGTTCCAAAAAAAGAGAGCAAACAATTACAAGCAGTGGAAGTTCTTTCAGCCAAGCTAAATTAACAACAGCCCATGGTGCATTTTCAATCCAAGTGCATTTGTAGATTTGTCGGGTGTAAATGTTAAAATAAATAAATAAATTACAGACTTGAGAGACTCAAAGAGGAGAAAGCACGGTAACTAAAGAGAGACATGGGTTACAGATGAAAATGTACACAGCAAACAGTGTGACACATTTACAAAACAGAGGTGATAGATGGTGATCCTTCTATCTGCAGCAGATTAACTTTTCAATAATAGCCGTAATCAACAGTAAAAATCTGCCAAGTGTGGGGACACCGATGGCAAATGTGATTCTGTTTCAGTGAAGCAGTCAGAGTCATCTCCCTTTCCAGCCAGAAGTCACAATTATAAAGTCTGTTTCATGCTTTTTCTTCATAGAACGGCAAGAAAATCCTGCATTTCACATCTACTCCATACACACACAGACGGCTTTTATTAAACCCATTATGTCTTGTTTTTAAAACCACACTTCCGCAAGATGCAACTCTAATTAAATGAGCCCGCTGCTATTGTCACATTTAAATGTGAGCAAACAAAATCCAATGACACAGCAATCTGAATGAAACAATTAGTATTGAATATGAGAAACAGTAACAAGGCCAGACAACACACCTCAGCTGGAGGGGACAGGCGAGGCGGCGCAAACAAACTAAGCTCATTATTTAAATGCCACCTCAGTCAGATGGTGAAGGCTGAGTCCGTGTGTGAGAGTGAGCCAGACAAATGCTGTGTGTGTGTGTGTGTGTGATCATACCATGCTGAGCTGCAGTCAAGAGGATGCATCTACACACAAACACAGAAAGTGGATCTCCCTGTGCAGCAGCACAACACTATGCAGGCAGTGACAACACAACAATAGGCCTCTGCCTCAAAGTCTGCCTTGTCTCTCTATCTCTACCCCGACTGCTTCTTTATTTTTCTCCGTCTGGGTTTGACTCGATACCAGTCGCACATTGTTCTAGGGGAACTGCATATTAGGCCTTTGGAGGAACAGAAACATAACAAAGAGCTGTCAGGAATGAGACAAGCGTACCTGACCTGAGATAAAACATTTACCGCGCCCAGGTGTGAATGTAAACTAAAATGTAAATCGGTGAGAGGGGGGGGAAAAAAAGCGAGATGATTTGTAGGCAAGTCAACAAAAGCCACGGCAAGCATATGGTGGAAAGAGTACACAGCATACCTGCTCCTGTGCAGTGTAGGAGCAAAGGAAGAGAACGGATGAGTGCATGAATGGATGAGGAAGAAGCTTAATGCGCAAACACAGATACACAGAAGAAGAGTTTAAAGAGTTCTGATCAGGCAAGTCACGGCAGTCCTGCACGCTTTACCTGGCGGTCACGCTTTCTGGAGGCCAGAGACCAAGATAGCTTGTGATTTGTAAGCTATGTGTCCAAAAGGAAGGGAGGGAGGCAGGTGAGGAGGGGGAAAAGTGTCATTCAAAAAGAAAAAGATGACATTAGAGCAAGCTTTGTTTTCTGAAGGCAACACCTAAAATGTCCCTCTGGACACAAAGCAAACAGTAGACTTTAATTAAATGAAGAATAGGTGGCTTGAGTAAACCATCAAGCAGAAAGCTTTCCCACAGAATATAATGTCTTTCATTATATTACAGTCCAACCTGACTCCATGCCAAAACACTTTTACATACTGCTAATTTGTTGCAGCGTTTATAAACTGCAACCTTGCAGGTTTTTGAGTCTAAAAACTGCACTTTGATGTGAAAACTGAAAACTGCATTGGTGTCAAATTCCATCAGACACTGGCTCAAGGGAGGAGTTGCCCTCTCTCTCACTTTTGTGCGTCTTTGTATATAAATAGCACTCTTGTGTCAGAGGTGAAGGTTTCCAGAGTAATTGGGACATACTGCTTGATTCTCCATGCGTGCAAAGATGACGTTGAGCATCTGCGTGAGGGTGGCCTTGGCCGTGGTCTGGTTGATGAGGTTCTTGCTGGCCAGGTAGATGTTGTAACACGTGCGCACAGCCTGCAGCACGGTGCCCTCGTGGATTTCTATGTGCTGGGAGGTCACCGCTGTCAACAGAGCCTGGAGGGAGGAGGAGAGACAGGGAGTGAATAAAGGGACGACAGGAGGTGGAAAAGTGGCAGAGGCGGGGTGACATGAACATCAGACTGATTTGTGGGACTACAAAGCAAAACGCAGCACTGAGACTCCTCTGATTGGTCAACTGAGGCCTGCTGAAAAGGTGCCATTTAACAACACAGTTTTCATTTTCAGTTTTCGCATAAATGTTTTATTCAGACAAAGTTATTTTCAGATGAGCCATGGGAAAAATGTTGAACACCACTTGCCAAATGTCAATATGTCTCCAAGGCCTTTTTCACACATGCGCTTAACTCCATAAATGCTCTAAAAATTTTGCATGTCCGTGTAAAAAAAGAGGCCAAGTCCTGCTGGTAGTTCACCCACTCAGGACCTTCTAACCGCCTGCTTAATTCTTCAAGTGGGAATCATTCAGCAGATTCTTATTGAACACATTTTTGAAGATATGTTTCAATGAGGATTTCTTTCCTCACAGTAGAGCATCGCAAATAACTGAAACAAAGTATCTACTGTACAATAGCAAAAAAGTAACTTTTAAAAAATAACTATGGTGGTTTAGGCATTTTCAATTAATTTAATTTTAATTGGGGTTTTGAGGCTTCTAACCAATACCTATGGCCAGCAATCAAGCTATAGCTATAAATAGTCATTCAATACCTAAATAATAAAACTTCTGCCTTCTCTCAGATCCAGATCATGGTAGGGCACACCTTAGGCAGCAGGTCTTTATAAAGTCATAAATACTACAAATACAAATACTACAAACCTAATTACATTCTTTATTTTGATGTGAATGCTGGCTAAAACCTCTTAAAACAATAGCGCAACAGGATTGTCTGCAGTAACAAAAATCTAATTAATTTAATTAAATATAAATAAAACTGACTTTATCTCAAAGTGACTAAAAGACACAAATCTGCTTTGGAGAAATATTGTAAGTGTTATATCTGTGTAATGACCAGTGACGTTTCAGGAGACGGGGACAGACACGCACCTTTATAATCTGCAGCTGCACGCCCTCATCGGTCTGCGGCCCTTGGAAGCAAGCGCAGATGGTCTCGATGATCCTGTCGATGAGCTTCTTGCCCGGGGTAGTGCTGTCCGGGGCGCTGCCTGTCAGGTGGCCGTACGCTATCAGCTTCTGCAGGGCAGGTGCATAAAGGAACATGCACACAAAAACACACACACACAGACAACTTGTGAGGCATGATAATATGACCTGTGCACAGTTACTGTCATGAGAATTTCTGCATGATGACCTTAGTGAATGTATATGTTTGGTTGTCTCTCATCATGGATCTTAAAGCATTACCATACAGAAACACACAATTGAGTGGGGGGGGGTCTTAAGTCCAGTTTGTCCTGCCACTGACCTGTAAACAGTCGAGCGAGGTGATGACGATGCGGGGACATTTGGACTGACATGCAAGCTCAAACGGCAAGAAGTACTTGTCGGCTTCGATGAAGTTGGTCTTTGATTTGATTGGCGGTAAAGTGCTGGAACCCGATTTGCCGTCTCCACTGGGTGGACTAGGAAGGAACAATACAGAGGAAAAGGGGGAAAAAAACTCTGAGATAAACACAGTGATCACACGGTCCAGTCTGTCAGCTGGAGTCAATGGAAAAAGAAGCAAGGTTCAAAAATCAGTCTGACACGCTCACACTCCCCTCGACATCCTGGCATGAGTAACAGCGCGTGAAAAAGAGAGGGCAAAGACATGTTTCACTGTACAGAGCAAACTCTTCTCGTCCACAGTCGTAGCAGGACATTAAACGTGCTAAACCTAAAAACGTCTGGCCCTGCATCCTGTTCCTCAGGGAAAATGCAGAGTAACAAAATCTCTATTACACTGACTTTAATACAGCGCCTGACTGCTTCAAATTTTTCACTTGATCTCTCTCAGGGAGGGGCGGTAATCCCAGAGGTTTGTTATTTGGGCTCAGACTTTGCCACGTGTGCGTGCTGACAAAGCATCCCCTGGCCTCCGACTGAATCTTAAATCAAATGATACGGCTATTTCTTTCTGAATTTTTTAAGACCACAGGCGCAGACGTAAAAAAATATGGACCCTTGCTTTCAGCAGCCATGTGTCTGCAGCATCCCCGAGCACAACCACCACACCCAGACTGCACTTGCTGGAAAGGGAGGGAGGAAAGGGAGGGGGAGAGGGAGACGGATCGAGAGGGAGGGGTGGCACTGTTTATGTCTTGGCGATGAAAAAGGATGACTTCAGCTCTTTTGAGAGGGACGACCTCGCCGAGTACAGCGGAGCACAGTCACAGAGAGAAATGGGGTAGAAGAGGGAGGATGAAGTGCCTCGTAAAGGAAGGGAAAGGGGATAAAGGAGGGCTATCTGAAAACAAAAGAGGAAATAAGCATCGAGCAGCATGAATTAAAGAGGAATTAGAGCGAGATCAGGAGATCATAGGGAGAAATAGAAGAGCGGAAGAGTGAGGAGATTAATAAAAGGAGGGAACAAAGAATGATGGACAGGAAATTTGAAAACAAAGGGGGAGACAGGCAGTGAGTACCACAAATTAAAGAGGGATTAGAGAGCGCAAAATCCAAAGTACATTTAAATACACGTTTTTAAAAAAAAAAAAAGTGTACGTCTTTAACAGCCCTCTCGTCATTTTCAAAACCTTCTGGAATACAGGATCAAAGTGGAGCTGTGATTCAGCATCCTCTCCGCTGGCTCATCTGACCCAGTAGTCTCCATCTCTCTCGGCTACTGTGCTGCAAGTCTGCGGGCGGCTCTCCTCCTCTGGCTTATTCCTGGACTCCCTGCTTAATGTCAGCTGGCCCTGCTCCCTCCCTTATAATCAGCCCGACGCCAGACTTAGCCTGCTTAGAAAACATAATGTGGACATTAACTGGGTTTTAGTCAGACAGCAGGGTCTACTTCTTGGACTGCCTGGCGCTATCGTGGGGTGCTTCATTTGAAGCTGGCAGAACGTGTTTCATTATGGAAGGGAGGACAGATTTCAATAATCAATGTTGCGATGGATAATTAAATGTCGTCTGGTATTTTGTTATGGTAACAGTAAGATGGGTTTTAAACGTTGAACTTGACAGTTCATCAATGACCTTGGAAACAACGGTTGATAAAAATCTAACTGTAAAGTTCAAGCTTATCTTATTCTTGGGTTTTTTTCAAAATTAGATATAATGTGTTAATAATTAGATTTTTAGTGGTGCTGGCAGGTGGGTTTATAATTGTATGACAGATAGAGGTTTGCTGTTCCCCCCCTTTTCCTGTGTTTGTGCTAAACTAAGCCAACCATCTGCTGGATGGAGCCTCATATTTAGCGAACAGATGCAAGAGTGTCGATCTTCTCATCAAACTCGTGGCAAGAAAGTATATTTCTTTTTCCTTTTGCTGAACTTGTTCTGAGCCAACACGAAAAAAGCAGTCCTGCCCCGTGACAACTGAATAAACCGGGGAAGGCTCCAGAAGAGACGATTTATTGGATGCTGATCTTTTCTTTTCCAGGTCTTTATGGTGATGTTACAGTTAGGTGCTTCTCAAACTTTCAGTGTTATAACTAAATAAAATGACCAATAGTGACTTTCATGTTATATTGCTATATCAATATAGAGATGTTCATTCTAAATTTTACAGAATTTAAATATTTTCAAGTACTAATAACCATCTAGTCATTTTATCTGTTGTATAGACCGTTTAAAAGAAAATATAGTATTTCAATATGTATATTTCTTTGTACTAACTGTTGTCTGTGTGTATATAGTAATATATGAATGCATATACTGTGAAACATATCATCCACCTCTGCTGCTGAATTTTTAAAGATGTCTTTGTTAAATCTGGCTTCATATGCCACTATGCTGTCGAATGAATGCACAGAGGGAGACAATCTAAATTTAAATACAGCTGCAGGCTCACAAAAAAAGTATATTTGTATTCCTGAGTAGAACTGTGAGACTATTGCATCTATATAACATGAAAAATAGGTGAGAGTGCCGGAGATTAATCCAAATGTAGCAGCGGCTGTATGAGTTGGGTGTGGCTGCACATAGCTTCTGTGTCTGTCCAACTTTGATCTAGAAAGTTTAACCTTAAGGGTAAGATTTGAATAAAGTTGGTTACTGGTAATGCTAATTCGAGGAGAATGTAAATGCTGGAGAGAAATGATGGGCAGAGAATAACGAGGAAGGGGAGGATGGTGAGGGATAAAAATGTGAGAGGGAAATGAAAAAGAAACGGCAGGAGGAAGAAAGGATGGGGAAGAGGCTACGTTTCATTCCAAAGCCCACGTTACTTGGCAGCCCATGGGCGAGCACACCAAACACGCACATGTCCATGCGCGCGCGCACACACACACACACACAAGCCCTCTCAAAAACAAGTTCAGCATTAGGCAGGGGTTCGTGAAGAAAGCCATTAATGAGAAGGCAAGGGGCTGTTGGGAACAGGCCAGGCAGAGAGACACAAACAAAAACACACTAAAGGCTGCACACACACACACACACACACACACACACACACACACACACACATAATCCCCTTTACTAGTTTGAACACAGGAGAAAGCAACAGAGAGGCTTGCAGTTTAGCCATGAATTTTACAGTGCCTGAGCAGGCAAAAAGAGACAAAACCCATAAAATGACCCTCAATCCCTGATTGTATCATAATTCAACTACTTACCTTAATTTTTCTGATTCCTCTTTGATTTCCTCTGAAATAGAAAAAAGAAAGAAATGTTAAATTAGTCAAGTATGAGCCTTGGGGAATGTAAATTCTGCCGCACTTTACTTAGCTAACGATACCACAGGGAGCAGAGCACACATCAGGCCTGGCAGCACAGAAGATTCGACTTATTCATGACGGGTGATTTTTGAGGATGTTCCCTGCAAACTCCTGCGTGCACAACTTAAGCGTTTGCACATCAGGTAAGAGGTTTTTCAGAGCCTTTTAGAAAGTTGAAGTTGTGTGTGTGTGCGTGTGTGTAGCCACATATCCAAGAGGATTATGACTGCGCACTGCGCCGTGTCGAAACTCACGGTACATGTAATTGCACATATCTGACACGCTCTGTGCTCTGGATGCAAGAAAAGAATGAGTTCTCAGACACAATGGCCTTAAAACTATTGAAGCAGAAAAACGTGTGTGTGTTTTTTTTTTTCCCTGAATGCCAGTGTGTCGTCATGGTGATGGGCCTTGTTGACGTCCCACCGCTGAGCAGAGAAGCAGCCTGGTTAATGTATTGCCTCGGCTCAGCCCCGAAAATGTAATCATTATTCACTCTGCGCAGCGTCCATGAGCCAGGCCAACATTTGTGTTTATTTCACAGATCTCCAGGCATGAAAGCAGTTGTATGAACTTCCTGAGCACTGGCACAGAGGAGAAGACAAAAAAAAAAAAAAAAGTAAAACTCAGAGGGATGGATGAGGGAGAGAGAGACCGAAATACAGCTAGCGAGAGTGAAAAAGAGAAGCCAATTGGTACTAGACATTAAAGGGGGTGTTCAATGAGGAAGCTTTTTAAAACACAGTGGCAATCGCCAAAGTCCTCACAGAACTGCACCAGCCTCTGATGGTTGGGAAAAACCCCAGTAATGCAATGACCGCCCAATTATTTCACTGCTGGAAGGCTAACAGTCCTTTCAAAGAAATCCACTTGGCGAGAATATTTAGCACTTAAAAGTCCGTGGAATCAAATTAAGGCTGGTTTCAACCGTGTTTTACTGTACTACCCATGAGGGACACGAGGGGAAAAAGTCAAAGGAGAAGAAGCGAAGCCAAGAGTTGTTCTTGATTTGGAACCGTCTGATGCTAATTTATACATCCGCAACATACATGCAGTCACAGCTGGCCTTGAAACTGCTCCCCGGGGATCAAAATCTGACCCAAGATGCAAGCATGTAACAGCTTGTCATCTTTTCATGTCATTATTCTGGGACAGTCTGAAGCAGACTTTGCGCTTCTGACCCAAGTCTCTTTCCGTTCTGCGGTGTGACGTCTCTTTGGTGCATGAATGTGAGATTCATCACGACTTTGTTGCACTGGACAACAAATCAAAAAGAGCTGACAGATCAGGTAGGTAAGGAGATAATGTGGCTAAATTCAAGTCTCTGCTTGAAAATATGTCACAATTTACGATCATAGATGACCAAGAAAACAAACAAATATAAACACTGAAGCTGAAACTAGTGATTTTTTTTTTTCTGACTAATTCAACTACTAAGAATCAACTGATCAGTTTATCAAATGTCATTCTGAATATGAAAAATGTTTCCACATATGGAGATATTTCTAGTGGAGAAGCCACAGAAGGTATTTCTTTTATTTACACTGAACTTGAGACACGATGGGAAAAAAAATGCAAGCTTGACCTGAAATGCACTTCAGCTGCCACAGTGGGACGGAGGAGCGGCATTCAGTGTGAAATGAATAGAACTTCCGTCTCAAGCAGACAAGACCGATGCTTTTTCTGTGTGTGTGTGTGTGTGTGTGTGTGTGTGAAGCATTAGATATAACAGGAGCAAACAGAGAGACGAGAGACAGAAACAGGCAG
>JBAJHX010000046.1:10518264-10538758 GCA_037176925.1 Amniataba percoides | reverse complement strand
TGTGTGTGTGTGTGTGTGTGTGTGAAGCATTAGATATAACAGGAGCAAACAGAGAGACGAGAGACAGAAACAGGCAGAGGGAGAGATTCGGGGGGTGAGCTGTACCAGGCGCTGCTAATAAACTTGTAATGATGACAACCTGCTGAAATCGCCTTTGACCCCATGATTTTTATTATAGGGAATATTTTTGGAAAAACCTCTCATTATATTGTGTTTGTTTCATGTGCTTTCCTCTTGAGCATACCATTGCACCTCAGATGCTTTTTCTTTCCTCTGTAAAATCTGACAGTATGAATTATTTTTGTTTCTAAGCGACAGGTGCTGACTTAAACAGTAAGAGCCCATTAACTGCTGCTTTACTGCTTTTGTCCTGACCGTGTCAGAGACATTGCTTAAAATCATCTGGTGCTAAAAAAGTCTTTATCATTGATTAATCTGAATTGTTTGTCACAGCATATTAAAAAAATGGTCATTTCCCAATGCAATGTGACACTGGAGTATTTCATTTATAATTATAGAAATTAAAATAATAGAAACATTGTCACAAAATGTCACATTTGAGAAGCTGGAGCAAGCAAGTGTTTTGTATTTTTTACTTAAAAAACGAATGCAACAATTAACCAGTTATCAGAATTGTTGATTAATTTTCTGTTGACCGATTAATCCATTAATTGGCTCCTTGTTTCAGCACTGCTTATCACTATCATGAATTCTGTATTGTCATACTCATAAATATTCATCAACATAATCCTCTCGCTCTGTGTATTCCCTTCAAATTTTGAGAACCAATCAGCTCTCAAATTTTTTCTTTTTTTTTTTCTTCCAAAGTGAATAATCAGTACAGTCCGATCTTTTATCTTTCCCAGCTACCCTTTCACTTCAGCTCGAATGCGAGGCACAGCCCGGCATTGTAGAACCAGACCCGAGAGAAAAGTAGCGCAATATCACACTGTACTGCACGCCACAGCGAAAGGAAGAGCTGTGTGTGTGTCTCTTTGCAGCTCTGCTTAGTGTCTCTGTGCCTCTGCTGCTCTGTAGTCTATAATACAAAAGTTACAGCAGGACTCAGGAGGACCCTTTCCAAGGATGTGTGAAATTACAAACTTGCACTGACCCGGGCTATTCCTCTTTTAATATTAGCTTCACATCGTACACGTTCAGAAGCACTGCATTATCAGATTTAAGGAAACACACACACACACACACAAGTCAAACAAGAAGACAGGCAGACGGGCAGACAGTTTGATGGGAGGGGTGGGGATTGTCATATTGACTGTGTAAGTAACCGTCAGATAATTAGCCTGGTGTGTCAGGAGAGTGTTGATGAGGAACTGTCACCCTAGGATTTGAATGGTGAAACCATGGCAACGGTGGGTGGTGTTGGTGATGAGAAAGAACAGATATATAAGTGCTGGGTATTCCTGGGAGCGAGCAGACGCGAGCCGCAAATTAAAGCTGTGGAATCACGACCGATCTGCCAGCTACCGTTTTTTTTTTTTTTTTTTTTTTTTAAAACAAACAAACACTGTGACAGAGAGCAGACATATGCCGGGAGGCAAGCACAGACGGCAGAGCGGGAATGAAACGCTCACACGCATGCAAACCTAAACAATTATTTATTCATTTACGTCTAATTTTGATATAATTGTAACAAATGCTTCAGTGAATGAACAGTAGAGAAACACTGTAATCTTCATTCGGCAAGTGGCAGACAAGGAGAGACATCACAAAGTGGCTAATCATAGTCTGAACGAGTGCCCCAAAATAAAACAAATACCTGCTAAATTATATATATATACTGAGCGCAGAAATGGCAGCAACTTGTCACTTAGTCACTTAGTGACCCCACTCTCCCTTAACCTCTGTGCTGCAGTCGTGCTAAGTAATGCTGACCTTGTAGACACCATGGACATTGCCTTGGTGTGTCCCAGGGCCTTGGTGTAATCAAAAGAGAAACAATAACAACAACAACAGCAGCAGCAGCAGCAATGAAGAGTCAGTGGAGAATAGTAAACCTTCTCTGCACGAGACAACAGTGAACAGATGAAACTGAATGGCTCACCAATCTTCGATCTAATGACTCCACATGAAAAAGACCAGGCGCTCACAAAGAGGCTTTTGTGAAACAGTTGGTGAAATATATCATACTGAAAGTTTGGTATTCAAAAAAGTTCAAAAAGCCTCCCATAGAGCCTGAATTTGGTGCATTTGTTGTAGAAATGTCAGTCTCAGTGCATCCATTATTCTCTCATTACATCTTAAAAACAGATTTTCAATGAAGTCAAAACTATCTGAGATGATTAAGGAAATCATGCCACACATCAAAACTGACTCAAAGAAACTCCTGAAGCAAATCGATTTGTGCTAGAAACATCACAGCATCAAAGATAAGAATAAATTGCTGTAATTTTTTTGCCATAATTCTTCGTCTTCAATCACTGCTGCCTTGATGCTTCAGCAGGTCAGTATAGGATTACTGGCCCACAGATTGCTGCCACTAAAAAAAAACAAACAAAAAAAAAAAAACACTGAGGCTAAAACACTGCTTTTACCAAATCCCAGCCGAGAAGAGGCACACACATAAGACACCTATTTCCCTGACCAGATACATTAGAGGGAGCCATCCTGCTCTCCTGTGAGCTGCAGTCCTGACCAGACCTCGACACAAAGCCTCTGAGAGCTCCATAATGTATGAGAGCAGCCTGCTGAGCCCTGAATCACCTCAACCACTCCCCTCATCTTTTCGCTCTTACCCCAATTTTGACCCAGATCCTTACAGTAGATGACAGTAAGACATCGAGCGGGCCATTAATGTGAGCACGCCATATTCCGCCCTTGGAGATGATTTTAGACCTACATTTAACTTCTCTTTCATCATCGAGAGACAAGTGGGTCAGATACGTGTAGAAAATTCCCATTTCTCTGGTGTGTTATTACACTGGGCTACTGCCGCTTGTGCTTGAGCAGTCCACAAAGGCCAGCACAAAGTCAGTCCAGATGCTGTGTAAGTGTGAGGCCTTTACTCTGGTCTTAGCTTGTACGGGATCCCATATACCCTGAGGTTGTCATCGAGTCAAGGGCCCCCTAAAGCTGCTTCTAAGCTGGGGAGAAGGTCAGTCAAAAGCTGGCTAATCATTTCTCCACTCTGCTCTGGAGTGACTGCAGTCTTCCAGCCTGGATAAAGGTGAGAATGGGCAGAGGGAGATTTCTGAGAGCAAGCAAGTGTGTAAAAAGGACATGCATGGAAGCAGGCGCACACTCCAGTCAGGTACTTCCCCACTGTCAAATGACATTGTTGCACCTACAATGTTAAGTGCCTTTGTCCTTCTGACGGGGAAATATAACACTTCCTGAATTTCAGAAGACATTCAGCCCCACAACTTCAGCTACTACCATGCACATGAAAGTCGCTGAGTCAATATCAACCACTATAATGACACATATCCTCCGACGAACTCTGTTTATTATTGGATATCTTCATGTCAATTGAAGAAAAAGCTGCACAATCGCTTCAGTGGGTCAGCCTATGTAGCAGGTATATTAAAGCAAACATAATATCCGACATCCCAGTAGTCTGATACACGACACCTGCACGACAAGGCCCTCTGTGAAAAATACATGAGACGATGACGACATCCGGAGCAAAGCTTTCGGCACCTCGACCCCGAAGTCAGCTCGCACAAAACAGCCAAATGCCTCCCCTGTCTGCACAATGGGGCGCAGCTACAGTGTCTCACTTCCATGGCAAGAAATGAGCAAGCGTCGTGCATGTGGGATTAGCGCTGTACTGTACTGTGTGACGACTGTGGGTATGAGTGAGAGCTAGTGAAGTCCTATGAGACGGATGGTCGTTATTGTGAGAGAAACAACCTTACAGCTCCAGGTGATGGTGTGCGACCGAGAGGCGAGGATAAACACAGCCTAATCTAGACTGAAAGACGGCGACATCACGCGCAGCCGCTGAACTTAACAGTCAGCAAAGGAAGGTTTCTTCAGTGCTTTGTATAATGCATGTTTCAAAGGGACTTATCAGTGATCCCCTCAATCACACTTACACTGAGCTACGGCAAAAGCTGATCATGGCTTAGATAGCAAGTGCACAATGGTGTAGTCAGCCTCTTAGGATGCAAATGTACAGCTGTAATAGATAAGGCTGATGAATCAGCAAGGGAAGTATTTGGGAGCTCTGAGCCAAAGGTTAGAAGCAGGATTGTGTGTGTTACGAGCTCAAATCCCTGGAAAATCTGGATGAAAATCTGAGCATAGCGAATGAAAAAGTGCTCCCCTCACGCAGCAACTACTACCAAAATCCCTTGGGCAGTGCAGTTTACACCAAATGCTCCAAATGTGAGTTTATGTATCTGGATGAAAGTAAACAGTGTTGCTAAAAGATGTGCATGCATATTCATTAAAACTTCACTGAATAAATAAACACCATGAAGAGCTTAAGACTCCACTGCGCGGGCTAGAGGGCGAATCTACAACACATGATGATGCATTTTAGAGAACACAACATCCATTAACACATACAAGCACTGAATGAAGGTCTGCTTTCATGATGTATCACATCAAAGTCCAGCTGCTTCTCGAGGCAGCATGACAAAACAACCTGCTCCCCGTCTCTCGCTGCTCACAGGCTAACTCTCCTTCTTCCTGGGCGCCACCCCGCCTTAGTGGCGTGACAAAGCATTCCTCATCCAGCAGCAGCAGAGCTCCCAGCTGGGAGGACAGCTCGCCAGGACCATTAACACTGGAATCTGCAGGTCCACGTCCCTTTTTTCGGGCGTGTTCGTGTAATGTGTGCTTGTGTAACAGTGCATTAAGCAAATGTATTTCAGCACAAGTAACCAATGATCAGCAGAAAGTGAAGTTTCGCATATTCTTTCCTGATTTGAAAAATAATGGATGTCATGTCAAGCATTGTAAGGATTCAGTTATCCATGAAATTAACCTAGATTGGCCTAAAAGGTGTAAGAGTGGATTGTGAAGTGATGACATTGTCCAACTAAGGGTCCCAAAACACTTTAATAGGGTCATAGAAGTTGTACCCTGTGCAGAGTGAGCTAAAGTAAACCTACAATGAAGAAGGTTTATATGGAAGATTTAAAAGCCTTTTTGGACCTCAGTCAGTGCTGAATTTGCCCTGTTAATGTTTAAACTGCAACTGACCATTACACAGTCAGAGAAAAAAAATACTAAAACACAACAAGCTCTCTAACTAAAGGTTCGGTGGCAGTTTTTTATTTCTCATTGTTGAGTTGAGTTGTTCTTCTGCAAGTTGTTTGTGCTACACTTACGCACAGGTGATACAGATGATACAGTCCAGCCAATGGTTCCACATGACTGATTAACATATTGATCAACAGGTTGTGGAAACACACCAACATATGTAGTCAAGCGCTAACAAAAGCATGGAAGAAGAGGCAAGCAAGTAAACACAGATGTGAGCAATGCATGGTTTAAAATGCGGCTTTGCAAATGTTTTGAGGGGGGGAATACATTCAACACTTTTGTTAGGCCTCAAGGAAACACACAGTGTTTTGGTGAAGACTGAATGAACATAATTTGTACATAATGTTCACAAGAAAACTCCACAGGGAACATTTAGTTGACTTTTTTTGTGATTTTCGAGTGTGATTACACTGATACTGAATGTATCGTAGATCTTAAAGACAAATGCTTCTTTACTGTGTCTATCCATGAATCATTGTTCATAAATAATAAAGGTCCATATCGAAGCTGCACATAGGACAACATTATGATTAAAAAAAAAAAATCAAAGAACCAATTAAATGTTGTTATGCCATAAGAAAATGTATCCTACATTGCATCATAACAGTCTAGTGTTTTTGTGTAATCTGTGAAATTTGAAGCTGTTGTCAAAGAAAGACATGAATTAGATTTTCCTCCCAAGGGTAAACAAATACAGAAGGCTAAATGCAACCAGCAGCTCATCTGATGCACAGTGCATCTGCAAAAACATTGTGTAAATAGAGGCAAAGCAACCATTATTTCAACCCAAAGGGTCTCTTGCTTGCTTGCTCTGTTCGCTGGTGCATGCTGTCAATGTAAACTTTATTTAAAAAAAAACCCCAGCTGCTATTTATTTGTTCATGCAGCTCTGTGGTTCTCCCACAAAGCCATGTGTCAGGAATAGACTCTGGGCTTGTAAAAATGTATAGAAAGTGATGGCGCACCTGGAGCAGGAGAAGATAAATACACTAAATGATATTGGAGACGCATTTTTACTTTAAAACGCCTTTATCAGTGAAGAAAGTTGAGAAAGGGCTGTCGAACAAAGTCCCCCTATCAACTTACTGGACACTCCCAGTATCATCATTTAGAGTGGATTTCACCAGTGTGGACAGCAGGGAGGGCTATGCAATGACAGGCCTGGGAGGATGCACACACCTGAGCAATAATCTTGCTGACTACAGCTTTTGGATCAACGCTAATTCAATAAGTAGACATTCTGCCAGCAAGATGTTCACACTTAGAATCACAATCAAACATGCGCTGATACAGTACGTGCACACACACACACACACACACATTTAATACGCATGCACATACACTGAAAAAAAAAAAAACCCTCATGAGAGCTCTAACGTTTCATCAATTAAGACACAGCAGAGCCTGCAGACGGCTGCTCCGCCAGCGGGAGGGACAGAGATAAACAGTCGGCTCTCTGGAGACGCTCTGCAGTACGTCACAAGACCAGCAGCAAGAAAACAGCTCGCCGGGAGGGGACAGCGGGTACGGGCTGAGAGCGAGGAGGGAAAAAAAAGGGAGAGCGAGAGAGAAAGCAGGGACAAGGACAAGGCCAGCTTCCAAAACAAATCAGCTATATAAACCTGTCGCTCGCCAGCTCCACGGCGTGTCCACGTGCTGAATGCGTGTGTGTATGTAGGTGCTCATATTACAAGGCTACTGGAGGGGAGCAGTAAACCATTTCTCATTTCAACACTGTAGTGAAACATGTTTTGGTCCTTTCTGTGTGGGGCCTTCACCGCTAAAATCCTTCACCACAGAAGGAATATTAGATGAAAAGAGAGGGAAGGGCATAGAGTAAGAAAAAAATGGAAAGGATTTAAATGCATCCTAATCACTTCCTGCCGTTTGGGTGGGTCAAAAATCTGCATTATGATAGCACAGACTGCTTCTTAATGGGCTACCAACATCCTCTACACATACACACACATTGAGGAGGGGTCAGAGGTCGTTCCATGGCTCAGTTACCTGAGCGAGGAGCCGGACACTGAGAAAGGGCACCCCGCCTCCTGCATTTCCATTTCAAAGAGCTTAGAGCCCATCTGCATCTGGCATGGATCCCATGCTTGGCTCCAACCACTCCGTACGCCAAGATCGGCTAAAATTCAATCCGGAGCCCGACTGCTTTCACCAAAGAAAAACAGTGATCGCAGTAGCTGTGTCTGTCAGGATGTTCAAGCAGGTAAAAGGAAAGGTGTGTGTGTGTGCGCGTGCGGTGGCACAAGATAAGAAAGATACACTGAGGGGATAAGAAAGAAGCCCCGGGACATAAACTCTGGATTTATGATTTATGAAACGCAAAAAGTAAAGCTTTATCTCCATTCAGAGTCCAGCACTGACCCCATTATGCAGGCTGTAAACATGATTACATCTCTGGTGTATTCATTAATCAAGCAACAGCGTTTGTAATAAGATCTTGCCCATAGGCGTGATAATAAAGACTACACGGGAGCTTTGCGCCATTAAGATGGGCTAATCTGAGGATGAATCTATGCGTAGGTGTCCATCTCCACCTCCTTCACGCTAAACACGGGGCAGCTGCGACCACCACGGAGAGCCTGAGAAAAATCAGACCCCTGACATTTCCATTGTCCAGGCTGAAAGGAAAGGTTGCACAGCAGTAATTACATTTGGAGGGGAAGAGGGAAACACAGTCAGAGGTTGTCTGGGCTACCTAAACGTGCGAGCGCTCATGTGCCTGTGTGCGTTATGTGTATGCGCATGTGCGTCTTTCATACCAACCCCCTCGCCTGCACTTGTATAATCCTGTGTCTAATCAATAGTTTTACTACCATGGCTGAATCAAGGCTCTCGTTTTTCTCGCCAAAAAGTCACAAAGCACTCTGCCTCCACAAGGCCTCCACAAGGCCTTGATTACTCAGCTGTTGGCTTTGTCATTGAAATGAATTCATCCTTAATAACTGCGCTGCTGATACATGATTTGGCACTTTTCTGCTCCAACGTTGCGAACTGGGCTCTCGGTCCTCTGAAACAGGGTTATTATTGTGCAGGACTGTGCTGCACACGCGGGAGATTAATAGCGAGTCAATGGAAGATAAATACGCGTACAGTGAACCGCGTCCTCCTCACCTCATTCAGCAAAAGTGCTCTTTCTTATCCAACCTGCCCTCGTTTAGATCCCAGCATGCTTTGCGGCAAGCTGTGACTGAGTAAAAACTTCAGCAAAGTCCTCAAAGCAAGACTTTCACCAGAAAATCACTTTCATTTAGAGTTTTCCTCACTTTTTGTGCGATATAAATAATATTTCAAATATAAACTACAATGATGTTATGGCTACTGTGCATATCATTTTGTGTTTTAAAAAGAGGATAAAATTTGGGGCTACAGTTTTTTTAAGTTTTGAGCATCCAATCACAGCAGTTGAGTAACATTTGCAGAGATAGCTTGCTTTCTCATGAAAAAGCAGGAACTAAGCTAATTACTTGCTGCTTGTTAACACTTAACTAGACTTTATTTTTTGTTCATGTTATCTTAAGATCAGCTGAGTTATTAATGGCACACTCGCTGCAATGCTAGGCATTATGCAGGTTTCCAGGCACTTTAAAGGATTGTAAAATGTGCATTTGCCAGCACATTATGGCTGTGTAAAGTTATGCTAAAATCATTTAAGCTCTCTCTGACTTGTATTTCCTTATGTGAAAAACAAAATATTCAGTTAGACAGCAACTAATTACATGAATGCAGTTAGAATTTCAAGCACCTCATTTGGAAATCGAAGCATTTTTTATTTTTGTGAAAGTGCACGACTGAAAGAAAAACAGCAAACAACATCAGGCAGACAACTTGGTTATCTGCCTGTATGTCTGCTGGAAGTGAAGTGATATTACAAACTACCCAGAGGGCCTTTCCACACAGATATTACAGCATATATACTCTGATTTCAATTTCAGTTCAACTTTTAACTTCCAATTTCTTCTACGTAACATCGCCTCCTTCTTTCTTTCGAACTGTCTCTTCCTCCCTCCACATCCATCAGTAATGATGATGTACATATATTTTTCCTTAGAAATACAGAATGACTACAGATGATAGAATGATAGATCAGTACACGTTAGGTAATACAAATAATACAAATAAATTCTAGCACCACGAGGCAAATCATGAAACACAGAGGAAGACGGACAGGGGAGGGTTTGTCTTCATTCGGCTCATCTGTTTGCAGTATAATTAATTAATCATCTAACCCAGGACTGAAGGAGGCATCAGCGAAGAGAAATAATGTATTATGTATGGATGTATCAATGTAAGGAAATAAATTTAAAAAAGCAGTAGGGAGGGGGGAAAAAAAAGACTCTTCCTTCTAAACTGCCTCCTCCGTACAGATAAAAGGATTATTTATGCTTTCAGAGCAAGCACTGGCCCTGCCATGTTGACTACTCCACTGCTCATTATCTGAATACCAGTCAACCTTTGGGGTTACAAGCAGCTTATGTGTCTGCACTTAGTCTGGAGGGGAGAAATGAGACAGAAACCAGGCCTCACTCGTTCTCATTTCTCCCTTTTCCTCCGGGGCAATGTAGCTGTATCTCAACACATTAACTGCACTTTTAAACACACAGGAGAACATTCAAAATCCTCTCTATTGTTCCATCAGGAAACAACAGGAAGATGACTGTTGACTGCAATACTGATTGTTTATCAAGCAAAAACACCACAATTTTGCTGGTTCGTGCTTCTCAAATGTGAGAAACTTGATGCTTTACTAAAATTGAAATGTCAGTGGATTAATAAATAACATAAATAATCATTAGCTGCAGCCTTACAACAGACTGGAAGACACTGCCAGAAAGAATATCTGCTTCTCCCACAGTTTAGCCCGTCTAGTCTCACTTTGTTTGGAGCTCGACTATGCAAGAAGGTATGGATGCCTTTCATACTTACGAGACTTTGAACTGAACTACACACATCCATGCACGTATATCTGATTCAAGTTGGAGTCAAACACAGGAACAGCCTCAGGATAACTTCATTTGCAGCCCTGAACACTTACCGAACCCTGACAAATAAAGGTGACACAAAAACGTAGCTGACGGCTGCCGTCTCTTCCCTCATTTACACCTTCTGCCTGCGACTTTCATGAGCGGGCGGATACCTGGTGTGCCTCCGCCGCGTGGTAACGAGAGTGAAACTGTGATTTCTGTCAGGGATGTGAAGGATGCTGGTAAGAAAGGGTCTGTCTGATACACAAATCAGGGGGAGCTTTTATTATTCTGGAAGAGTTCAAACATCAGAGGCTGCACTTCATATTTTGGAAGGGCCGTGTGGGTCTTCAGGGAGTCATGGCGAAAACCTTAATTAACAAACAGGATCATTTATAGCCCGGTGCTTATCGTGAGTGAGCATGTGGTGACTGTGGTGCAGCTTATCATTGGGGGGAGCATGTGTTCGCCATCCTTAACGATCAGAGGTACGCTGGTCCCCCATTGGCTTCCCTGCCAGGTTTTCCAAGTCTAAAGAAACGGTGGCCCGTGCAGGCGGTGGCCTTGAGTTTGGCGCAAAAGAACAGCTTGCAAGCTTGTGTTGATTTTGTCTGTGTTTACAGCTTTAATTCAAGGCTCTTCTGACCTTGGATGGGGAAGTGTTTTGCTACAGATATGCCATAGGCGCTGTGGCATTAGCTGTCAAAAAGTGTGGTCTGGTCTAAATCAGATCTCACAAAGCAAAGACTGCATGAGCAGTAGTAATTTCTGTTGAAATCTACGTACAATGATTCATTTATGATAGTCAAGAATTTTTATGATCTTGAATGTTGTGTTCTGCAACAGGACCTTTACCTTTCTATACAGTTGAGAACACTTAGTTTCTGATTTTTAAATAACTGCTGACCTTAAATGACAGCTTTCTTTGCAAAAACAACTGATTCATAGGTATCTGTGAAAGATATTTGCACAGGAAAAACACATATCAACGGAGGGAACACTGTTCTTCAAATATGAATTAAAGCAATGGACCAACATCATCTCTTCTGACTCTGAAAACTGATTTAACCATGAGTCTGGAAGCACCAGCATTATAGAAAAGGTTATAATAACAAAACAAACTGCATTTAAAAGCATTTTAAATTGTGCTGCAGACATTACATTTTCAAGGAGAAAAGGATAATGTCTATGAAATTATGGAGCAGATGAGGACTAATGAATCAATTAAAGGAAACAAACATTACCATTACAGCACGCCAAGAGTCAGTGGACCATGCCAATATAGCTGCTAGCTCCTGGTTTATCGCTATTTCTTTTCTCATAACCACCCCATGTTGCAAAACATTCAGATTTAATGAATGTCAAAGCCCTCAGACCATCAGGAACACACCGCAGGCTCTCGAACTGTCAATATCTCTGAGCAAGCGAGCCGACAAGCCAACTGACAAGAATAATACTTGTTCCAAAATACAACGTTCCCATACAAAATGAAAGGCGGGCCTTTTCTGCCAAATGAATTCAGACAAGGCACCTGCACTGTACCTCGCCTGCCCAGTGTGAAACGACTGAAGTAAACAAGCTCCTGATGAAGAAAATCGAATGTTTAGAAAGCCACGAGAGCCTGATGTTTTTCTCAAGACTTGGTGGGAGAAACCGGGAGTGAAACGCTGCTGAATAATGGATTTCATCAGGTGTTGCCAGCGCAGTCATATTAATGATGCCCGCACTACAACATGTTGGTCATTTAATTTCCAGTTACAGCTACAGGCGTTCAGTAATCATTTATTTTTACTTATTTGTGATGAGAAAACAAAAACAGACATGTTGAGAGTGAAGCAAAACTTCAGACATAGTGGAGTTCTGTTTCCAATGGCTGCCTCCAGGAAGTGAAGAAAATATGCAAGCAGGTAGCAAAAACTGAAGGGAGGCATCAGGAGTGCAGCTGCTGTGGGCTTCCAGGTCGCTGCGACCGCTGCAGCTGACCATCCGATCGTACACCCTGCGAGGGGAGATAATGAGCAATGTGCTCAGCAGGACTCGTCTCCTTAAGTGACTGCCAGGCCGGAAACAAGTTCTCACTCCTCTTAACGTGGCAGCTCGAACAAAGTCCCCTGATTTAAATTTTCATACTCACAGTGTGACAGCAACAGCAAAGCCACGTGAACTTCTCAAATCAGAGAGGGCGGGTTGGCTTTAAAAAACAAAAACAAACAAACAAACAAAAAAAAACGGGACCATCCACAAAACCAGTATCATATGAAACTAGCAGCACGGGACAACAATGAAGCCTCCATGTTCGCTTCTGAGGTGGTTGGCACATACAGCCCGAGGGCCTTTGATATTTTTGAGTTAACTGTCAGTCTTACCCTCTATCTGTTCTTTGCTATCAGACAGCTCCTCTCAAAGAAGCCGACGGCGTGTATCCAAAGATAATAAGACCCTGCACCGCTGCAGTTGAGAGTGCGTGTGAAATTGAGATGGTAGTCTTTTTGGGGAACTGCCGAGCGACGTTTTCATAATCCGAGTGAAAGGTCAGTGCAGGTGGAATGTCTGACATGGTAACACAGCCAGAGCATTTTATCTCATACGTGCAATTTACCTTTACCTCCTATAAGGTTAAACGGGGCAGTGATTCAATACACCGCACTTCCAACTAAAACTAAATAAACGGGCTATGACGCTATATATACACATAAGTCTAAATCTGTGTCAGATATGATCAAACTGGGGTGAAGAGCTAAATAAAAATACGGTCTTGTGTTACACAAGGACGAATTCAAACAATACCTACTTCTGAAGAGTGTCAATGAATAACAGAAGAACTTTCAGTGACAGCAAAGAGGAGACTTTGGTACAGGCGCTCTCTCTCTCTGCGATGTCTCAGAGCCCCAAGAGCTGGAGGGGATTATGTAAGTCACTCAGTATACTGGGTCACCCAGTCGTTTTTGATATGTACTACAACTATAGCGCTGCCACGCTCATTGCAGAGATTCTCATTTGGTAGATTTTTGCCTGTGCAGCTGAGGCCAAAGTCAAAATCAGCACAGACAGTTAATTATGATGATGATCTCACACTATTTCATGTCTGAACTGTGCTGTCACACAGCAGCTAGCATTTTTTTTTTTTTTTTTTAACCTGAATATTTTTCTCTCCTTCTTCTGACCTGAAAAGACCCACAACCACTGACTGTGTGACTAATTCTGCTTGTTAAAGGGAAAGTACACCCCTGAAATTGAATTTAAATTTAAGCATTAACGGCTGAATTTCAATCGGCAGCACAGAGACAGACCGTCGTGCTGATGTCATATAGAGACACAGTATGGAGCTGCTCCAGGAAATAAATAATGGAACAATGGCCCGGGATGCTACACGACAGCCAGCAGCCATGATGGTTTTACTGGTTTGTGGTTATTTTCGGACTCACAGCTGGACGACCCACATTTCAGTAACGGTGACTTGCAGCGGACAAAGACTTTCACCTGATGACCTCATCAACTGTCTGCTCTGATTCCTGTGTAAAGGAACAATAATGACTCTCCACTGAAGCAGCACCGTACAATAACAGTGTTTCCCTTCAAATCTACACCACAGAGCGCCTCACTCTTTTAATGGAGGCGAACGTCTTACACTCAAAGCAGCGAGTTTCTCTCTGTACAGACAATCGGGTGAGGGGAAGGAATATACCATTTGTGTGGGTGGGTTGCTTTTACAAAACACCAGAGCAACCCTTGACAAACATGGCTTGTGTAATTAGCTCTCAGGGCCATTGCAAAGCCCCACGACAGCTGAATGGGCTGATAATGGGAGCAACTGTAGGGGCAGGTAGGATGTGTTGCTGCAGGACAGCATGGACTCATTGTTTCTCTGGTAGTGTCAGGTTACTCCCTTTGCAGGACAAACCCCAGCCTGTTCCAAGACACAGAGCACCTTTAATAAAGTCTGGTATGCAGGGGGGGAGGGCTTCAATTTAACAAAACTTTCAGGTCTTAAGACACTACGTAAAGTGAAAAAATGGTAAAATGGTTTGTCTGAGCTGCTTTGAAACTTGGTCTTTATCAGTAGTAAGCAGTCACCCACAAGGACGTGTTCAGGAAAAATACACCTGCTAACAAATACTTACATGAAGCTACTGCATATATGCAGATTAAAACCGGACGAGTGATGTAGCCTTCAAAATAAAAGCGCAGTAAACCTGACAACAGCTTCATGTTCTTAAGGAAACATGTTTTATAAGAGGGAAAAAAGCTTGATATGTCTTGCTATTTTTTTCTTTATCATCTTTTCACTTTAATTTACATGTTGTGGTACTTTTCTCGGCCGTGCGTGTATTTTCATTGTAATTTTATGAAAGTTCAAACCGGAAGTCATACCTCTAAACTCCCTCTCACTTGACAGTTTGTAGCATGAAAGGTGCTACTGACAGCTGTCACCTTTTCCCTTTCACTGCCCCGACTCAACACACACTTTTACAACACGGTGACAATACAGAGGAGAGGCCGCGGCGCTGAATCATTACGCTGGTTAATAAATAAAAAACCCAATAAAGAACAAACACGTCCAAAAACAGTCCCTGTGCACGGCTACTGCCTCTCGGTGTACCAGGAAGAGACACAAACATGTCACCTCTGAAGAGGGTGGGGGGGTTAAAGCGTCAAAATGAAGCACTTTCGACGCATTTAGTTTATAAAGGCGTCAAAAAATGGGGGGGTCGCGGTTTAGCTCGACATTGGAGGAGGATGACACCGCTGACAACTTTGTTTTCTGCCCCCGGTGTCCGGCCTTCCTCTCTCTTCAGATCGCCACTAGTTTTCGCAGCAGCATCGGCTCGGCACTGTGCAAAGAAAAAAAAAAAAAAACACCCACCCCTGCTGCACCATTTCCGCGTTTGGTTCGCTATCGTGTCCACACAGCCACGTCGATTTAAACACACAGGAGGGGAGTTTTGAAAAAAAAAAATTATTATTATTCTCCCGAAATATACAACGAAACGCAGCGAGGCGACAAAAGCAGGCGGCCTCTGACGCGGCGGAAAGTGAACAGTGTTGCCAGGAGGCGCTGCGACATTGTTGCGGAGCGGCCGGTTAATAAGTGAGAGGGGAGCATGACGTGTCTAAATCAGTGAGTCCGGACACAGCTTTCCAAAATAAAATACATAAAAAAATGTGGTGGCAACAACAACAACAAAAAAAAAACAAGGTAACTTACCCAGTGCCACCTCGCAGGCTTTGCGCAGCTGTGAGTGGTGAGCCTTCTTCACCTCCTTGTCGGCCAGAATCTTCTCCAAAGCTCTTGTGAGGAACATGTTTTTCGTCTTTTTGCCCTCAAACATGTCGCACCGGAATTTTTTTTTTTGGGGCGAGGTGTGCCTGGTCCCGGAGGGGGTGAGGGTGTTTGGTTGGAGAAGGAGGGGAGGTGGGGAGGGTCGGGGCAAAAGGGGGGGAGGGCTGCAGCCGCCTCAGATGGAGATGTGTTCCCTCGCGGATGTCGGCCGCAGAGCCCCCGAACAGACAAACATAAATAAACCCAGAAGGTGGGGTAAATCCCTCTCAGCTCTCCATTAGCGACCTGCCTCCTGCGCCATGTTGGAGAGAGGAAGCGACGTCACGTACGTGTTGTGGAGAGCGGCCGCAGTGAGGCAGCAGGGAGAGAGAGAGAGAGAGAGGGGGAGGGAGGGAGGGATGGTGTGAGTGTGTTGTCACGGCTTAGCTCGCCCTCTCTCTCTCTCTCTCTCTCTCTCTCTCCATAGGAATAAGCCTGCATGAGCTTATTAAACTCGTGTGTAAACATGCACATGAATGTATGCATGTTGCTGAGCACGCCAGCTCCAGTGTGTGAATCTATTCTTACTTATAAAATGCACTTTTCCCACTTACACGCATGCAATAAATACACATTATCTGGAATATGGAATATAATTTATATGTTTTTTGTTGTTGTTATGAATATTTTTTTCAGTATTCCGGTTTGGTTGAGATTCAAATTGCCACATGTGCACCTGTTACTACATGGAGGCAGTATTTGGCAATGAAAAATTCATGTCAGGCTCCCTCGACCAATGCTCAAAAGAAAGGCCGCACAGGTGAAGGAGAACTTAGGGCATATTGTATGAAACTGTGGAACAATTCAAAAGAGAAAATAATATAGTATATGATGTAAATGAGGTAATGTGTAGCATCCAAATAGATTTTTATAAAAACAAGCCTTTTTTTGTAATTCTCAGAGGATTATAATTAAAAAATAAAGACATGTTTCACTCCAGCATTTAGAGATATTACTGATGTGAACAAATCTTCAAGATCTGATTAGCTTCCTTTTATTAAAAGCCTGTTTTCCTCTTGGGAGCATGAAATTAGATTTTTCAATGTCCCCCTTGCCCATGGACGAATGTATATTTATTTCTTTTTAATATAATGATTTAAAAAAAACTGAGATTTTGTTGCTGTCTAATATTACTTAATGCCGTTTGGGAGTGACAGCAGCCCTGTGTTGTGGTCTGCACTCTTCGACTGCTAACTCCTCTTCGCAAAGTTTCCACTGTGCACAACATTACAATCACAAATGTGTGAAAAGTTTCCTGCACTTTATCGTAAAACATGAATATTTAAAATTCTGATCTTTTAAAGGTGAACACATGCCCTCTAATTTGTAATTCTAATCATTTTGCAAACATCATCATAGATGTTTAATGGATCCCACCACCACTCTGTTTATTACTTCACGTCACCTTGGACTTTGTGTGACCGCATGTTTAGTGTTGCTACCTTGTATTTTACATTTTAGTAAAGTCCAACAGAAAATACATCCAGTAAATCTGGCAATTTGACAGCACAGATTTGGCAGTTGTGGGCGGCAGAGCTCACTTTCACTTTGGGTTGTCTTATGTGTCAGTTCCACCATTTCTGAATCCATAAATAAGAGCAGAGCTGCAGAACCAGAGACTGGACATGAAGAGCAGATAAGAAAGGGGGAGGATGTTTGAAAGAGGGAGCTTGATTTAATGTGTTGTGCTTGAAGGTATCATTTCATAATCAAATAGGTCAGTGAGTTCATTATAACAAAAGTAACATGACTGAAATAAATGAATCATCCTTGCCAACATGTGCATAAACATGTTTTCTAGTGGATTCGATGCAAGTGGTTGATTTTTAATGACTGTTAATAATGGCTGACACCAAAATTACATGTATGTAATAAAGAAAAACTGATCATTGACTGTTTGAGAACTAAAGATGTCAAGATGAGATTAACATGACAACAGGAGTTATAGAACAACATTTATTCAAGTCAGATATTTATTAGGATCTCATATTAAGCACACGAGCTGTCCAAAGTAAACATTTCTGACTCTGTCATTGATCCATACCTGAGTAATGACACAGTGAGCTACTGAAGTGACAGGTCATTCTTTCCAAATTTCCTAAACTAAAATGATATTGAGCATAAAACATCTCCATTTAAACCAAATCCAAGATTGTTGGATGATTGCACATTATGTACACCAACAATGTTGCAGTAATAAAGGCATTAATACATTAATAGTATAGTTGAAACTGGCACTTGGTGGGGCTAATTTCAAAATAAAAGTGAATCAGAATAAAAACATAGATAGGATTATATTCAGTAAAAATAGTTCTTGTAAAAGGTATGTTTAATAAAACACATTTTCGTAAGACATTAAAACCATAGCTGTTTTTTTAAAAAGTGCTGCTGTATCTGACAAGTGCTCATATGACCACCATTCAATGTAAAAAGCTTATTTTATGGAAAGGTCTGCATTATTCTTTTTTTTGGTAAGCATGTAAGGATGCAAGGATTACATGCTAGAAGGGATTCAAGCTCAGGACAGTGGATTTACATGAACACATAATGGCCCACTTACCCATCCGGATGTTTTCTGACACTATATATGGGATCTCATTGTATATAACCAGGCGGGTCACTTAGAGGATTTGTGGTTATTGGCGTATAAAAAAAGAAACCCCGCCACCATCAGCTGAAATCTTATCAGAAAGGGGAAATAAGGTGAAGAACCTCAAAAACAAGAAAAAGCAAATTAAAATTCATGCTTTGCTGGCAGCTTTTCATCTGATAATAATCTGGGAGGAATATTAAATCTCAGGAGATAAACAACTGTGAGGGTGGAGCTGCGGATGAATACACGGTGCGGTCATATATATGGAAATCTGTCCCTGTCTGTCTCACACTTCTTCAGCAGACCTGACGCGATGGCCTTCACTGCCCTCATTGTCTCAGTGCAGGTCGGGTTGATCAGGGATTCAGGCAGGAGGAAGCCGAAGTATCCGGTATCCCTCAGCTCGAAAGCAAACGCATACGGGATCCCGTTTCTGTAGGCCCAGTCTATGGAGCTGCCTGAGCTGACGTCTGTAAACAAGTTCAAGTAAGAAATCCTTGTTATGTAAGCATTACATGCTTTATACTTTAACTGCATTTTGTTGCAAATATATTCTATATACTTCTACTTACATAACATTTTAATGCAAGTCCTTTACTTGTAATTGAGTACTCTCAGAGTGCAGTCTTGCTGCTTTTATAACAAGGAAATTATTTGAATATTTCTTCCATCGCTGCTGACAAGTTGACTCAAGCATTTCATCCTTATTGGTGTTACATCTACATCTCTACATTTAGCTTCTCTCAAGGGGTACATACAGACTAAACTGGCACTCATCCCTACTTTATTACTTGAATAAGAATCCATTTTTCTTGCCAGCAAGCAAGCAAAAAAAAAAAAAACAAGGTTGGAGGAAGAGTACAAAACAGGAGATACGTCATGACAAATCATCTATTCTGCCGCGTTTGCTATACCTGGACGATGCATTTGACGAGACAGAGAAGTACTCACACAGAGTTGTGGAGGCAGGGCCGTATCTGTACCTCACCCCATAGGCTGAGTACAGGGCTGTCACTGCATTATGAGCTGCTGACTCCTGCACGGTAAAAAGCACAAGGCCAGCTCATCAGTGCCCATATATATGTCTTTACAGTAGGAGTTTTTTTTATTATTATTTATCATCAAGCAATGGGTCTCTTACCACACAGCTGAAGTTGGGAATAGTGGCATACTTGTAGGAATAGGGGTAAAGCAGCATTTGGGCGTAGGCGTGGATGGATATGTACGCTTTGACACGTTTCTTGTGCTTGCGCAGGAACTTGGCGACAGCCTTGACTTCAGGTTCAGACTCAGGGAAGGGACCGCAGTAAGTGTCATCACAGGGGTGAGAGGAAGCACCCTCCTCTGGGGAAGGATAGGAGGGGGGCCAAATGCCATTTTAATCACACCAGCATGTATTCAGAAGTGCAAATCTAAATTCTGCTCATGTACAGCTCGGATTCAGGTTACGTTTGATGTGGTGTTCGGGGCTCACGGAGCACACGGTCCCCTTCTCTCCCCTATTTGTGTACCTTTGAATAATTTAATCGAGTGATGCAAAAATAAAGTTAAACCTGTCGACAAGACCTGATTTGATGTGAAAGAATTCACTTGGAGTAGAAAGGAACAAACCAAAAGTGATCCAATTTAATTTAACCTTGATTTAATACTATGTTTGGCTATTTCAGAAATTTGCAGACATATGAAATAAGAAATAAGAATTATTTCAAAGTTATATCCAGAAACTGAGACTCTATTCAAGGTAATTCAATTTTTCTACAATAATAATCTATAATTAGTAGAAGAAATGTGTTGGTCAGTGTTGTAAATAAATAAGCATGGATTCCACTGAGGCTTCAAATTATCTTAAACTGTGTCTATGAAAACCTGCAGTAATCCAATACTGAAGTATAAGTTAGTATAAGTTATATCATTCATATGTATAAACTCTCAGGTGGCCATACTGCATGGTTACATAAACCAAACAACCTTCTTTTCTCCCCTGTTTTACAACCAAATGCACAGTTTTCACTGACAGCAGGTTCTCTTTAAGAAAAACCATTTAAATTAAGGACCCAAATAGAGAATTTGTAAGCTAATATTCCCTTGAGAGGGCAGTACTTGGTTCCTCAACTTCTCTCTGTTTCTTAACAGACAACACATCCCCATATGTCGGTGTGCACCACAAATATCTCAGCTACACTCATCTCAGCCCTCCCAGAGGGATGATGATTCAGCAGAGCTGCCCCCCCCCAACAAACCCACCTCCCACCAGAGACTCAGCAACACCAAACACAGATTGTTGTCACCACACAAATATTTTATCCACAGCTTTCACTGATTAATAGACAGAAAAGCCTACATCAGCAACAGACATCGGGGACTGTCTCA
>JBAJHX010000046.1:10500756-10518164 GCA_037176925.1 Amniataba percoides | reverse complement strand
TGGTTACATAAACCAAACAACCTTCTTTTCTCCCCTGTTTTACAACCAAATGCACAGTTTTCACTGACAGCAGGTTCCCTTTAAGAAAAACCTTTTAAATTAAGGACCCAAATAGAGAATTTGTAAGCTAATATTCCCTTGAGAGGGCAGTACTTGGTTCCTCAATTTCTCTCTGTTTCTTAACAGACAACACATCCCCATATGTCGGTCTGCACCACAAATATCTCAGCTACACTCATCTCAGCCCTCCCAGAGGGATGATGATTCAGCAGAGCTGCCCCCCCCAACAAACCCACCTCCCACCAGAGACTCAGCAACACCAAACACAGATTGTTGTCACCACAGAAATATTTTATCCACAGCTTTCACTGATTAATAGACAGAAAAGCCTACATCAGCAACAGACATCGGGGACTGTCTCACCACTTTTGCAGACAGACTTTTGCAGTGTCTTGCGTGTGCTGTGTGTGCGAGAGGGAGTCTGTTTAATGTCCTCAGATTTCAGCCGAGGTTCAGCGTCATCAAACTCACCACACCATTTCACTTTCCAGTTTCTGTTCGCGTCCACTCCTCTGCAGTAGAACTTGTGATTTTTGGAACGCGTTTTCCTCCAGAACCGATCCTGCGGGGAAAAATAACGACACTTGACACTGCGTATGTCCACTGGCTGTCAGGACTCATCAGACAAATGGAGCTACCTGCCATCTCCAAAATAATCCATCTGTCACTCACTCAGCTGTGGTTGGTCTGTTACTAACAGCCTATATGCGGACAGTAGTTGAGATGTCACTTTTCACATTGAAGCGTACATCGACACAATAGAAATAAGGGCTGCTCAGTGACAAAAATCCCACTGTTAAGAGTTTATCCTGAATAATTATACTTTTTCTTCTGGGTCCAGAATATTGTTTAACATTAAAGGCATCAACAGCAAGATTCAGTTTGTGCTGTATGTGTAGAAAGACCTACAGTACCGTGGTCCAGCTGAAATGGTATCCATCCACATTGAAGACAGGCATGATGTAGAAGCTGAGCTGGTTAAGCAGTCGTCTCATCACAGAGTCGTACTGGTAGGAGTTGATGGCCTTAAATTATAATATAAAACCATGTAATTATAGTGCTTTGACTGTAAACTTGCTTTCACAGTTCTGAGTATTAACCTACTGTGTAACTGCAGTAGGTTAATACTCCGACTACAGGTGAGGATTGGAGTGAGGAGATCTGGGCACTGGGCTAATGCTGCTTATACTTGCTCTTTAATCAGACTCAGGCCAAGGTTAATGTGCTTTAAGCCTTATACAAAGATGGCACCCTGACCTCCAGTGGACAACCTTAGTTACTACATCAGAGTGGATGTACATTTTTAAGGAATGTCTGAGTCAAGTGGAGCATCTTTGATTGTTTTCATCTGTAAAATGTTGGGGTTTTTTTCTTCCCTTCTTCATCTTCATGTAATTCTGTTTCTGATTTCCTGGTGCAATTTGTCTTTTCACTCCCTTGTTCACTCGCTTCCTGCTATTACTTCTTCATTCTTCTTTGAATGATTCCCTACTGAACTTGTAAATCCATGCAGTGTCCTGGGGTGAATTAGTCATGTTCATCTCTCAATAAGTTACAACTAAATCATCATATTAAAAGTTGTTTTCTGCAGACAGAATAACTGTCAAACAGACCAAAACACTGTTTTGGAAATGGTATAGTCCAGTAAACCCAAGGTAAGCTAAACTTTTGAATATGCATGCACATGTTGAAACAGTTATTTTCTCAAAATCAGTTAATTTGGTTTGAAATATTCTTTGAATTTTAAAGTACCTGTCAGGTTAAGTTTATCATGCAAGAATTCTTAGAAATAGGCTGTGACTCATTGCTCTAAATTGATATCCATAGAGTTTCCTTTAATTATCTTAACGTTCTGGCACTCAATGTGGTGCACTGTGTTGCAAATCCCACTCATCTGGCATCTAAGAAGTATTTTTAAAAAGTCATTAAATGTTCTTGCAGTTAATACTGGGCTCTGGTCTGGTACCGTCCTCACTTCAGAGAGTTACTAACTAAGACATTAAAGGGCGTGGCGGAGCTTGAGTAAACGTCTGGGTTATGTTCAACATCTGAACAATAAAAGATTATTCTTTAGCATTTGCATAACTGTGCACGACAACTGAACAGATGTTTCGCTGGAGACCCGAGAGACCAGGCTGCTCGCTACAGTCTATCATTCAGACATGTGTTCCTGTTAAGACACTGTTGAAACACACGCTGATGTAAACGCTGCATAAAGTTCAGGCATTAAACATGCAGACTACAAAAACAGGTCCACCTCTTTGACAAACCACTGGCAGAAGGCAGGTCCTATCCACTCCCTGGCATGGACGCCGCAGTCGATCCACACAGCCTTCTTCTGGTGGCGACTTCTCTTTCCTACCTGACGGCAGACAAGGTCCGTCAGATTTGGAGCAGCATGTGCATCTGCGTCTCTTTGTAAGTCATTTTTCATACGTGCGTCTCGTGTTTTCCCTCCTACCTGGAGCACATAAAGTGGCCTTCCCTCGTACGACTTCCCGATGGAGAACATGTCAACCAGGTCGGACTGCGTTCTGTTCATCTCAAACATCCAGCTCTGGATCTTAAGGACGGGGAGAAATGTGGACGGATGGATGTCAAAAGCAATTTCAAAGCTGGAGTGAAGACCTTATAAACATCATATAATTTAATCCACATACTGTAATGTTCATCCATGTGTATGTGCACCTATGGGGGACATACATTTAATCAAGATGGTGTCTGCAAAGGCACACAGTGTGTAAGTGTGTGTTTTATAGCGAGGGAGAGGATCAGAGCTCTGCGTAATGAAGGTTTGTGAAGATCTGAGGAATTCATGCTGCGTCTCAGGGCCTGACAGACTCATGAACCTGGAAACTGATGGAGCAGGGAAAATAAACACTCCACGGTTGCGAAGTGTCTGAAGTGGAGTGTGTGTGTGTGTGTGTGTGTGTGTCTCTGTGTGTGAGAGCATGAGGTAGTGGGGAGAGAGAGGCCTGTGGAATGAAGTAATTGTGAGTTCCAGAGCACCTCAGAGAGGATGTTTGTTTTCTCTGTGCATGCATTAGATCGGAGGGGAGCGAGAGATGGGTAGGTGGGTAGATGGTGGGCTTCACATCTACCTCTTCCAGAGAGTGGTAAACCTCGTAGTCATACTGAGACTCTGACCTCCGCTTGCGAGAGGAGCGATACCCTGTCTGCTTTTCAATTTCCTTCTGTAGATTGGAGATGAACACCCTGTCGATGGAAAGGAGGGAGGTAGACAGAAACATGATAGAAACATGACAGACAACATCCTCACCAATACATTGAAACACATGAGTAGGTCACTGACAAGGAGAGAATATTAAATTTAATATCTGGATTTTCAATAACTCTGCTTTTGCACATTTATTGGTACCACTTCAGTGAAAGAATAATTGATCAAATAGTGGTAACTATTGCATTTATTGTTGATCAATAAACAGTCTAAAAATGCTTTTCATATCAGTAAACACTTCTGGGGCACCTGTTTAATTTGCAGCTCTTTATCCATCCTTTTCTAACTTGCTTTATCTCGCAGATTCACTTATCAGCTTTCACAGCACTCAATTGCATCTCCTGGTCTTCAGTCTTCAAATGTTATTGTTTATATGAATTATGCATTCCTCCATCTATGAAGTATTGATGAATTATACATGGTCACTTATAAACCCTTTAGTTATAACTTACAAACACCTTACTGCATATGGTTTATCAGAGAACTATTTAACTACTCAAATACTGAAATACTTGCCATGTAAAATGACAACAGATAGGGCCTGTGATGTAGTATTAATTAGGTTTCTATATAGCATACATTTCTGATTTATCTGCATAGGTGACATGTTTACGTCTCTATGCATGCTGCCCACAATGTTTTCTACAACTTGATGTGGAAGCATATAATGTACAGATATTCCAGTTTAATAATTTGTTGCAGTATGTCTCTGTTTACCTGCAGTGCGACTGCATAGTAAGTGAATATAACATGCCTGATCGGTGTAGAGGACTGGTATGAAGTGGTGGATCAGGGGTCCCGCATTTGTTGTTGACTCATACACCAATTACGCAACTGCTCTCACTCATCCTCTTCTTCTCCAACATCCACACCAGTTTTCTACACCAGCACCCTGTTCGATAGCACAAATTATACTAGCTATGCCACTGCGATCTCTCAATAAATGAAATGTGTTGTAAATTACCCAAAACCATAATTATCACTGTCTCTGTTTATAGACGGCTCTCAGGTCTGATCAGACCCTGCGCCTCTTCACTTCCCACTCCAACCTAAAACAGATGATAGGATCTGTAGTTTTCGTGGCAGCCATGTGGGCAGCCCGACTCTCCTAAAATACACTTCCTCATGAGGTCCTTATATACGCATTTCTATCCATAACTGCCTCAACAACACTACAAACACTGGATTATTTTTCTGACAGTAAAATGAGATCTTTGACGCCTCATCCCCTCACAACTCAACCACCTACCACAGACTGTCCCCTGCAGTGTAAACCATTTTTGAAAAATCCTCAGTCAATCAACACAGAGTAGAAAAAAAACCCCCTCATCCTCAGATCTGCAGTTCCTCCCTGAGGACAGAGATGACAATGGAATTCTTTTTGGTTGCGGCTGCTTTGATAAACCTCCATCATTTCAACGTTAATTTTGATGAGGGATGGGGTGGAGAGATGAAAGGGAGCAGATTGGGAGAGGGCGCTCTGATGTGCTGCGTGTGTGCGTGTGTGTTTTTGTGTGTCCCAGCTTTGAGGAAGTACGAGGCCTTTTGCATGCAAACTATGGCCGACTCGGCATGTGCAAATCATATATTCTAGCTGAGGAAAGCCGGGTAATTGCAACAACCTTTGGCGAACAGATGTGTCTCGAGGTGTAGACAGCCTGCTAACAAGACTCCTAAATTTATGAAAGTGCGCGTGCTGAGGCATGTCTTTGTATTTATGGCTTGTGGTCGTGTCCCCAGTCTTACCGATAATCAATATGTTCCTCTTTTAAGCGTGCGTGCAAACCTCGCGTGTCATTGCGTTTCACATGGACGTCCACGGTGGCGTTTTGACAGATTAGAGTAGCACTGTTGGGCTGCCAGAAGTCCACCTGAAGGAAAAAAAAGAAATATATTAGATCAGAAGTTACAGAGACACAAACAACCAACAGGATTTTATAACGAGGGGTAGGAGTGGGAATAAAAGATTAAAGACCAACTTTAAATTGCAATTAAAGACAATGTCAGGAAAATGTATTCAGACACTGGTCATGGAGAGAAATAATGTTTTTGGGTAAATGAAATACCTGACATTAAAAAAAAAAAAAATCAATATTGATTCAAACAGTAGCCCTAAAATGGCTGACAGCTGTTTCATGGTACAATGTGTATTGTTATCCCACCCCACCATAATGAGGGGGTTTCAATTGATTTGTTGTTTTATTTATCCTTTTTTGTTTGACGCGGTGAGAATTTATTGTTGAGTGTATCCTGGGTGTGTTGAAAAGTGCCAAACATTTGGTGTAAGACCAAATGTTTGGTACTCTGTTGTTTTGGTTAGACCTGGACAGTTTAACATTCCTCTAGTCACTAAATCGGGGAAATGTTGATGACTCTGCGGCGTTAATGGGCCAAAACACACTCTGACGTGTCCCGTTAACAACCCGCAGCAAATGACCCCCCTCCCTCTGCCTTCCCCTCATATTTGACCTCATATTCACGACAAATAATCCGCTCTTTCAGCGCCCGTTATCAGGCCCTGATAGTCGGGTCTGTTAGCTTTAGCTGAAATGGACAGCTCATTGGCTATACTAGCCAACTATATAAACACAGACACCATGTGGCAACTGATAAAATAACAGGGAGAGGGTGAGAAGCTAAGAAGAAGAATTTTTTGTGCTGATCTACAAATGATGCACGTGGCCGTCACGGCAACAAGAATACTGTATCAGTCAGTGTTTCAGTGTCCTCAGCTGGCTTTCATTTGTACGATAGCGAGGGGGGCAGAGACATCCAGGCTGGCACACACACTTTTTAATGTGTCAATTGGTTTAATGGTTTACAGAATGCATACCAGATTAATTGAACTTTGTTTAGAGCCGGAGGGGTAAAAAATCCTCGGCTGGAATGTGTGGTGCCCTCGAGTATAAACCGCCCTCCACCGCTGCTCTTTTATGGCGTTTCCAAATGGTTAAGTGCCCCAAATGTTTCAGCACTGCTCGCCAAACAAATCCAAAACACACACACACCCAGAAGGGCACTTTAATATGCCTGATCAGATAACACAACTCCTCGCAAACAGTTCTCTCAATTTAAAATTTAACAGCTGCGTTTATGAGGCCTAAAGATGCATTCTTTGTCTGCTTTATAAATCTTTTGCCTCCTGATGTTTTATGTGATTCTTCTTTTTGAGTGTGTATGTGTGTGTATGTCCAGGGTAGCTATAAATTGTATTTGTGTTGTTGTGGTTGATGTAATAGTGGCATGGGCAGGACAAGAAAGGAAAAGTTATAGTTCAATAAAAAAAAAGAGTTGGTTGTCCTTAAGGCAGATGAGGTGAAGCTGAGGCCGAGTCTTTATACGTCAAGTAAAGCAAGTCTGTCAAAGTCAGCAACACTGGTGGAGATGTATTGGAACCAAAATAGGTCCACCCACTGTGCGTTTTTCTGAACCTCACAGGCTGTTTGACATACTTCACAGCCTGATATTGGATACAAAAAGAATATATAAAGAAGAATAAATATTTTATAAATATAAATATCTTTTTTAGTTGAGAAGCTGGAAACCACTGTCATGTCTGCATGTCTGTAAATATGAAGAAGAGAGGGAAAACAAAGGGAAACAGCAAGCCTGGCTCTCTTAAATGCAACAAAATCCACCTTCCAGCCCCACTGAAGCTCATTAATTAACACTTTTATATCTTGTTGAATCTATAAAGAAGAGGGGAGTTTATGTGGCAGATTATTTCTTGGCTGAACGCAGCGACTTCCTTAAGTTTGGTCGTCAACATGAGGTTGCCAAGCAGCAGAGACCCGGGGTAGTTAGCTCCCCTTGTTACCAGTCCTCAAGCTTACCGTATTTATTGCATTTATCTAACTCTCAGCAAGAAAGCAACAATGCTGCCTCTATCTAGAAACAGGTTATGAATGTCCACTGACCAAATTAACAATTACTTTTAGTTTGCTCGAATGAACAGGCAATATCTCATGTCCCGTTTCAGGCAGTAATAAACATTTTCTCTAGGAGGTGATGTGGTAATTATTAACTTTTTGTGGAAATCCGGTATGTAGAAATATCTTATCTTGACAATTCATAGCTGTAGTGAAGGTATTTGTTCTACTGGGTGCATTCGGGAGCTGCTGTTTCTTTTCTAGACCGAGTTCATATGTCAGTGAAACATTGCATTCACTCTGAGCTCTCTTGTAAACTTGTGCTACTTACTAAAGCAGATTTCTGTAGATCAGACTGTTTTGCAGTCCGTGCTATCTACTCTCTTTGGGCTGCTTGAATTGATCCCTTAACTGCTTTCTGAAATGCAGAACAAATTGATATTTGTGTACTGGAGAGTTTTTCATGGGAATGACCCACGCACAACAAATGCAATGCCAGCCAGTCACGAAGCGCAGCCAAAGTTTAATCAGTTTGGATTATTTCGTGAGCAAATGTGTTATTTTGTTGATGATGGATCTGATTTTTGATTCTGTTGTATTCTGTGTACCGTGCTTGTTTATTATTTGAACTCATGCCGAGCCTGAGGCTGAAAAGTTTGACTTTGGCTCTGGAGGCAAGTCAGTGTGGCTAAGCTACAGAAAACACAAGTCCACAGCTGTCCAAACAGTAGCTGCCAGCGCCCCGGCCAGCCTTGGAGCATCGTGTCCACTTGCCCTTACATGCAGAAAGCTCTGGCCAGGTCCTGACCAGCAGCTTGGCTTTCCCCTGGCATCCCTCACCGCAGATGATAAACATTTACCTAATCCTCCTTTTCCCTCTTCTTTTCTTTCCCAGCTTGAGGCTGTATTGGTTCTAAACCACTAAACAAAAGCCTGACCTGAACCTGAACAGATGCCTTTCATATATGTTAATGAAATACAACCTGCGCGGACTAACAAAATGCACTGACACAGGCCCGTACCAGGATTTTAGAAATTCTGAGACTGAAAATATTTTAACGAACATGATGTTCATTTCTGTTGTTATGAGGTTACATTGTTCTTTTTATTAGGAGAGAAGACCTGATGGCAATAAAAGATCAGAACAGAAAAAACAAACAGCAAACGTTTGTTAAAGAATAAGTTGTGTTAACTCTGGAATTTAAAAAAAAGTTAATTCACAGCTACTTTTTATTATTTTTGTTATTTTATTAATCTGTGTGACGTCTCTTCCAGCAGGCGGTAAATTCTGGTAACCGCTTGCTTTGAATAAATCAGTGATCAGTGTGATTTGTGGCATTTTCTGTATGATAATGTGATGCAGTGCCTTAACTATTACATTAAATGACAGCCATAATGTTTATCAGTAAAGTTTGTCATACCGTGAATGACAGGTTCCTTTTTTGTCCAGGAAAAAGAAATCTGTCATTGCATTGCACATTTCAGTTATTGTTGTTTGTTTACTCTATAAAACACACATTCACATTTAATCTTGTAAATGTATTTTTGAATGTGCTTTTGTGCAGATTTTGAATTAGGGCTTCTCAAACCAATTTATGTAATTGGTTTTAAAAAAGAGTTCCAGTTACCTTACATCTTATTTTGACTTAAACTTTTGCAAGATTTAACTTGTAGTGGAGTTAGTAGACTTTCTTTTGAGTTGAAAGTTTTCAGTAAATTCAAAGTGAACAACTCTGTTAAGAGGATTTTTACAGCAATAAAAATATCCAAGTGATATATATATACTTGTTTTTGTTTTTACAGTGAAAATAACTAGTAAGACGAATTTGATCAGAAAGGTTTGTAAGTAAATAAGTTATTGCCATTTAAAATTTCAAGATAGTATTTAATCAAGACTATATCTTAAACAGAAAAATTTTTTAAAATTAATTAATTTAACTTAAACAGTTTAAACTTTTTTTAGTTAAATGAACTTATAAGGTTTTACAGTGTAGTAGGAAACTCTGAAAAAGCTGATAATTTGGTCACCCTCAACTCAGTGTCCTTGATGGTACCAACGCCTGCTAACTATTAGAATTAAAGGGATAGTTGAGAATTATGGGAAAACTTTACCTGTTAGTGGAAGCACAGAGATCCTCCAAGCCTGGATAATAAGCTTGATTTAAAATGTTGTGGACATTTAAACTACTGTCGATCTATCTCACTACAGTGAGTAACTTACACAACTTGTGTCACAATATATGATTTATTCCATTAGGGCTACAGACATTATAGCTTAGTAGTGAAGTTAAATTAAGAGATTAAAACAGTAAAGTCACAGAATAATTTCTAGTTTTCAAATATTTTCTGATCAATTTTCATTAAAATAATTGTTAAATCAGATATGCTACAGCACTGCTTTCCAACTACTGATTATTCACGCTAATATTAACAAGTATGCTTTGGTCTCTCATAAGCACATTTTCTCTAAATGCATTCATCTGCTGAGGAATAATAATACCGGAATTTCTTTTCTTAAATCAACTTTTCACTAAAGTATTCAAAGAAGTTCTTTGACTATTTGTCGAATAATAATGTCTATAATTGCATCATGCTTTTTATGCTCTACAAATAATCTTTGCAGTGCATTTGCAAACTAAAACAATGTGCAAAGGAAGGTCAACCATGCTCCCAAGGCTGATGGGTAATTACTCCCAAATGCGTTTGAGAAAAGAGGCGAGGCCTTTGTGTCCTCCAGGGCTTCCCCCCCTAATTTCAGTGTCTTTAAAACACATGTTCATATAGTTTCCAAACATTCAGCATCATTATGAAGAAATGTTTTGTATTCTCCCCCCAAATTCTTCTCTTGGGGTTTCTCACTGAAACGAAGGTCCTATCAACAGTATCTCCGTTTTTCAGAATGGGAATATGTCCTGACTGTGATGGATGACTACACTCGGCTGCTCCTTGTCTCTCTGTTTTCCTATCACTGTCCCCGGCCCTCTGTCACTTCACCACCAGCGTCACGCCTCGCTCCGTCTGTGACTACTGTTCAAGTGTCATGGACCACAGGGAGACTATATGTGAGCAGAATAATAACAGATATTACAGTTTAAAATGGCATTTCAGGGAGGGGAAAAAAACTATAAACTGTGAGTATAATTCAGAATAGTGAGCATATATGTGTGCGTGAAGAAAGTACAGGAAATAAATATGAGCCAACCTTCACGTGTCCCAGAATTTTCTTGAGCACTTGGACCTCCTCGTCATTACTTGGAGTTATCCTGAAGACTTGATCGCTGCAAAAACAACAGAGCTCTTCTGAGTGTCGGCTTACAGCTGAGGTCAATGTGCCCCAAAGGCTTTTTATGGCACTAAGATTCATTCTAAGAGGGCTCGGATCCATTTTCTCTGAGTGCATATCATTTAAAAACCACTCGGGCCATGAAGTCACAGGTAATGCAACCTCCTTTTGTGCTGACTGAAGGTGACACTTATTATAGCAGATGTTTGATGGTGGAAAATGGGTGGTTCCTCTTTTTATGGTCCCATAGATGACAGGGTCAAACCCCCAGTCAAACAATCTGTGAGAGGCGTCATTAAAGGATTATATTTCATCGTTTCCAGCTCTGCAGGTAGCACCTGCAAGTGCCTAACTGTGCTGGATACAGTAGCAGCAGCTGTTTCCCATTTTCATACTGTAAAGACATCAATCATGCGCTGAAATGTTGTAAACTGACCTGAAAAACATCTTCATCACCATCAACATTTCAGAAAAGTAACTCACAGATAGATGGGCAAACAGTGCACAGTGTAATCATGTGAATTTTGTCATTTGTAGTAAGATTTAAAAAATGGGGCTTTTGCAGATTTTAAGCTTTTAATTCAGATTTGTTCGCGAAGAATCAAGAAGAATTTCATTTTAATCAACTGTGGAAAATGTTCATTATTTTTCTATACAATATGTTAGTTCAGTAGGTTACAGTTCAATATAAAAAGCATTATACAGTAATGTTATTCCTCACATGCCTTGGCAGGTAACTGAAACAAAAACTGTAAGCTGATAGAGAAGCTTGAGGGACGCTCTCGCTCAATCTGCAAACCGCATCTTTTCTACTGCCTTCCTACAAAACAAAGATACTCTTTATCCCCATCGTGAATCTTACTTTGTGTTTCTTTTACAGATCACAGCTCCTGGGGTTGACCTTAGAGCTAACAACGTGCTGCCAAACATTCATTGCAGTCTCTTAATTACAGACTATCTGCATGTCGGCCCAGTGTACCTGTGTGTCTGCCAGGCTGTGTAAGTGTGTCCACTTTCATGTTTTTTTTTAAACCTCTTTCTTCTTCCCTGTCCGTTTCTTCCTCCCTCACGTTTTGCTTATTTCAAAGAGCTTTTTACAATGTGTCGGACAGGAAGCTGGGCCCCCTAAACAAAGGTGGCAGTAGGCCATTCTGAGGTTTTGGGGAACAAAAGGGTCCGAGTGTCCCACGTGAGTTGCCACCCCATTTCAGTGAGCGCAACTCAGCCAAAAAAACAGCTTGTTTCCACGGTGACGGCTGTGATAGAAGATGGGCTTCAAAGCGCACAGGCAGATGGTAGTTTTTGAAGGTATAAATATATTTGGGACGTGGTAGAAAATTTGTGAAAATGATTCATTTTCAGACCTAAAAAAACAAATTTGCATTCTCTCTCACATTAGAGAAATATGTGTTGCCCTGTGAAGTTAGCAGGAGCCGTGCTTTTGTTTTAACCAGAGCGTACAGGACCATGTATACTTTGTCCAGTAGAAAATAAAAAGGCATGCCAAAGCTTGACTGTAGTCCAGATTTCTTCATCTTTTACTGATTCCCAAAGATGACAGCCTGTTTTTGTTACACTGCTGGCCTGGCAAAGGCCTTCTGCTTTGCATCTACCAGCTGCAGGGCTTACAGAGCTAAAGCTGTCCTTAACTTGTCAGTCTGTTGATTCCCACAAGCAGCACTCTTTCTGGGATGGAAGTAATTTGCTTTTAAGATCTGGCCCTTAAACCGATAAGTTGACTCTCGCCGGTGTCTCGATACTAAAATCATTATTTCTCCATTTCCAAAATACAGATTGTGGCACTCATTAACATTGAGATGCTCTGTTAATACGTTATATGAAAAGTCTGGATGAAGTTTAGACTAAAGTTCCTGATTTCTGAGAGAAACAGGGCTCACAATGCTGTGCACCGGGACTTTCTGTGTCAGACCAGAGGTGGTGGAGTACAGAATTTCTGGAGTGTATACAGAATATATGTTGTTTGAGACAGACGAGGAGGAGGTTCCCAGCAAAGGTGGTCTCCCTTTGCCTCTTTTAAATGACATCAAAAGCTCTTTTGAAAAACAGACCATAAATCCTTACATGCTCCAGCCAAGGCTTCTACACGTTTCACCAAATCCCTGCCTGTGCTCAGCTGCAGGTGGTCCACATATCCGTCCAAATTCTTCCCCAAATTTCACAACCAAGGTCGAATCAAATCCTGAGTGCAGCTTCTTTTAGGTGTGTAGGTGGAGACACGTGCGGCCCCAGTGTCTGAACATGAACGTGCAGACAGACCGCTGTGCCAGGACTTTTGACAGAAATGACTGCTGTGACAAATTTCTTTTTTCTCCCTCTTGTGATTATAGAAACACAGGGCTGCACGAAGAGAGCCGGGAGCCGCTGCCATCACTCGGCTATAATTTCTGAAATGAATACTTTTACTTTACTGACAGGCCACCGTTTCTGCAAGCAACCCCCCCCCCTCTCTCTCTCTCTCTCTCTCACAGTGTCATCTGATGGGGGCAAATCTGAATGCCTCTGTGCAGGGCAGCAGAGCAGATACAGTCTTATCCATATGGCATCACACAAAGAGACGAGTCTGCAGGTACAACTTAAAACACTGTATTATGTCTCAGAGAGGAACTGTGCTCTGAAACGATGGAGAAGATGGGGGAGGCATAAAGACTTCCTTTGTTCAGCCTCACCACTCACAAACAGCAGAGAAAGCTTCTGCAGGAAACTTCTTCTGGGTGCAGCCTTTTTTTCCCCTTGCACCTCTCTGGTGAGCTCCCAGAAATGAATGCATGAATGAATGGATGGATGGATGAATGAATGAATGTCTTTACTCACCCTGCGTAGCGGTTGTTGTACAGAAAGGCACCGGCGGGACATGGCAGGCTGCTGCAGATTATCACACACGCCAGTAAAGCGGAGGCGCGAAATGCGCTGCTGAAGTCCGCTTCCATCATCTGGCCGGCAGATCAGACACTGGAGATCCAGATCCGGCAACTTACAATCAGAGGAGATGTGGTGGAAACTCAAAGGGCTCTGTCCGGAGCGCGCACCATCAGCAGGCTGCCAAAGTCTTCTTGTCTTGTTTTGGTTTTTTTTTTTTTTTTTTTTTTTTTTGGAGGTGGGAGGGGTGGAGGGGGAGTCCGGCTCTGACACTGAAGGTGCAGAAGGTGCGAAAGTCGGTCATCTGGCGCAAGGGAAGCATTTAGCAGCTCTCTGAAGCTTTGCGGCTCGTTTTAAAATGAGGAGGACCCGAGTCACGTGGCCCCCCGGTGTCAAGTCGGTAACTGGATCCCTGATGTGTGTGTGTGTGTGTGTGTGTGTGATCTGCAGATGTGCACGTTCAACAGATGCGATGGAAAATGTCAAGTGGTGTGTCTCTTAACATAAGAAGTGATGCTTAAAGTTAGTTTTTCTGTGTGTGTGGAGGCTTGAACTGTATCAGGTAACTCCTCCTTATCGCTGCAGAACAACAGGCGTATTCTTCTGGTCCTGCTTTGAAGAGGACACTCGGTTCTTTTCTTGTTTTTTGTCAAACATCTGAGAGCCTGCACTGTCGAGTGTGTTGCACATGCACATTTAACCCATCTGCACATTAGTGATGGTTTTCCCTTTAAACATCTCAACCAGTCTATGAGCTAACTCCCTTTTTTGTATTATAACCATATGTATTTACACTGACTGTGATTTGCTATGTCTTATTTATTTTTCATGTTGGATTGTAATGGTTTTGTTTATTTTGTTGTGGTTTGCTATTTTTTGTTATATTTTGCATATCTCTGTTGTTTTATGCACCAAGGCTTTGAGTGAACTGTAATTTCAATTCTCTGAACGTCATGTACATGCTGCAGAATCTACATTAAAGCAGACTTTAACTTTTGTAGTGTTCTGTGGGTTTTGTTCTGGATCTTTGACACTTAGAACAGCATGATGATCATTATGCCATCATGTAGTTTACCTTTTGGTGTAAATCAAACCTGTGTACGTCCCACATGGGGAGGAACAAAGTGTTGAATCCAGAAAACAATAAAGGGAGTATTGTTCATCCAGACTCTAAGTGCCCATTGAGCCCCCTGAATCCTCTACTTCCTGTTCGCTTGTACCTCTACACCCCAAAGCCAGTGTGATAACCAGCCACCAGCTCTGTCAGTGCCTTGGTCTCCCTCCACCACGAATCCCTCTGCACAGCTTTAGGTGGCTCTCCCTGTTATTCTAGGCCTTTTCCGTGCCTCCGTTTGATCCTCTACTTATCACCCAACACAGTGATTAAATGTCTAAGTCAACTGCCAGCCCTTTCCTTTTGTGATTGCATGGCAGCAGCACATTTTTCGCATGCTTCTCTCCAGTGTCAACACTGCGCCACCTGTTTAACACCCAATTACTGTACAACGTACCCCAAACACTACCCTGCTCCCTTCAGCCCCCCCCCCCCGCCCCAGAGCCGTCCAAAGCAGACATAGACATTACAGTAGACAGGGCAGGAATGCTGTTTTTGACTACGCCCCCTTCAACCCACAAGAGATGTAGAGAAGTGGAATTAGGCTCTTAATTACACAGCTGAGATGAGGATATTTACAGAGCGCAGGTGCTTGAATCAGCAGAGCAATCAATAGCTTGATGACTGGAGGAGGGAATTAAAAGTAGCATTGGGCTCATCCTCTCTTGTATTTAGTTTTAACCTCAGGATGCCTTAAAAGATTTACTAATGATGCAAACCTAGGTTGAATAGCCGCAGTGGCTTTTGATGAAATGCTCTTTGTGTGCCTGTTGTGATTTAAGGCGCTCTCTGATTGGTTAGTTTGGAGACGCTTTGTGATTGGTTTGTTTGAAGACGCTCTCTGATTGGTTTGTTTGAAGACGCTCTCTGATTGGTTGGTTTGAAGATGCTCTCTGATTGGTTGGTTTAAAGACCATCTCTGATTGGTTCGTTTTAAGGCCTTCTCTGATTGGTTCATTTGAAGACCCTCTCTGATTGGTTGGTTTGAAGACACTCTCTGATTGGTTGGTTCAAAGACCCCCTCTGATTGGTTGGTTTGAAGACACTCTCTGATTGGTTGGTTTAAAGACGCTCTCTGATTGGTTTGAAGATGCTCTCTGATTGGTTGGTTTAAAGACCCTCTCTGATTGGTTGGTTTAAAGACGCTCTCTGATTGGTTCGTTTAAAGACCCTCTCTGATTGGTTCGATTAAAGACCATCTCTGATTGGTTCGTTTTAAGACCATCTCTGATTGGTTCATTTGAAGACCCTCTCTGATTGGTCCTTTTAAAGGCGCTCTCTGATTGGTTGGTTTTAAGACGCTCTCTGATTGGTTGGGTTGAAGACGCTCTCTGATTGGTTCGATTAAAGACCCTCTCTGATTGGCTCGTTTTAAGGCCCTCTCTGATTGGTTCGTTGGAAGACGCTCTCTGATTGGTTGGTTTGAGGACCCTCTCTGATTGGTTGGTTTAAAGACCCTCTCTGATTGGTCCTTTTAAAGGCGCTCTCTGATTGGTTTGAAGACGCTCTCTGATTGGTTCGTTTAAAGACCCCCTCTGATTGGTTGGTTTAAAGACACCCTCTGATTGGTTGGTTTGAAGACACCCTCTGATTGGTTGGTTTAAAGACGCTCTCTGATTGGTTCATTTAAAGACGCTCTCTGATTGGTTGTTTTGAAGACGCTCTCTGATTGGTTCGTTTAAAGACGCTCTCTGATTGGTTGGTTTAAAGACCATCTCTGATTGGTTGGTTTGAAGACGCTCTCTGATTGGTTGGTTTAAAGACGCTCTCTGATTGGTTGGTTTAAAGACGCTTTCTGATTCGTTCGTTTGAAGACCCTCTCTGATTGGTTCGATTAAAGACCATCTCTGATTGGTACGTTTTAAGGCCCTCTCTGATTGGTTCATTTGAAGACCCTCTCTGACTGGTCCTTTTAAAGGCGCTCTCTGATTGGTTGGTTTGAAGATGCTCTCTGATTGGTTGGTTTAAAGACCTTCTCTGATTGGTTGGTTTAAAGACGCTCTCTGATTGGTTGGTTTTAAGACGCTCTCTGATTGGTTCGATTAAAGACCCTCTCTGATTGGTTCGTTTTAAGGCCCTCTCTGATTGGTTCGTTGGAAGACCCTCTCTGATTGGTTGGTTTGAGGACCCTCTCTGATTGGTTGGTTTAAAGACCCTCTCTGATTGGTTGGTTTAAAGACCCTCTCTGATTGGTCCTTTTAAAGGCGCTCTCTGATTGGTTGGTCTGAAGACGCTCTCTGATTGGTTCGTTTAAAGACCCTCTCTGATTGGATGGTTTAAAGACACCCTCTGATTGGTTGGTTTGAAGACACCCTCTGATTGGTTGGTTTAAAGACGCTCTCTGATTGGTTCATTTAAAAACGCTCTCTGATTGGTTGGTTTGAAGATGCTCTCTGATTGGTTGGTTTAAAGATCCTCTCTGATTTGTTGGTTTAAAGACCCTCTCTGATTGGTCCTTTTAAAGGCGCTCTCTGATTGGTTGGTTTGAAGACGCTCTCTGATTGGTTCGTCTAAAGACCCCTTCTGATTGGTTGGTTTAAAGACGCTCTCTGATTGGTTGGTTTAAAGACACTCTCTGATTGGTTCGTTTAAAGACGCTCTCTGATTGGTTGGTTTAAAGACGCTTTCTGATTCGTTCGTTTGAAGACCCTCTCTGATTGGTTCGATTAAAGACCATCTCTGATTGGTTCGTTTAAAGACCCTCTCTGATTGGTTCGATTAAAGACCATCTATGATTGGTTCGTTTTAAGGCCCTCTCTGATTGGTTCATTTGAAGACCCTCTCTGATTGGTCCTTTTAAAGGCGCTCTCTGATTGGTTGGTTTGAAGATGCTCTCTGATTGGTTTGTTTAAAGACCTTCTCTGATTGGTTGGTTAAAAGACGCTCTCTGATTGGTTTGTTTGAAGACCCTCTCTGATTGGTTGGTTTGAAGACGCTCTCTGATTGGTTCGTTTAAAGACCCTCTCT
>JBAJHX010000046.1:10466403-10491939 GCA_037176925.1 Amniataba percoides | reverse complement strand
CACACACAGAGCGTAGAAAATCCAGTGTGGGTGCATTTTGCTGCCTCCTCTGCCAACTTCTGATCAAATCCAGAAGTTGGGGAACGCTGCCAAGGACGGCACAGGTGGACTCGGATGAAAACCTGCCGGGGCCAGGAGCTCGGCTTGGCAACACATCCCTCCGGCCGCACACTGAGCCCGGCGCTCGGCTGCTGCAGCACAGGCATGATGTCCGGTCAGCTCAGTGGCACTGCATGAAATAGCACCTAACCTCAAAGACAGGAGGTGAAGCAGTTTCTCAGCAGTTCCAGCTTTTCACTGCGATGAGAACTTTGCAGGGAAGTCAAGTTGGAGGGGCACTGTGTTGTGTGTCATTAAGAGCGCGAGTTCCCAGACCACATGCATGAATGTGCACACCCTGACCTCCCTCCCACTGCCCAGATGTTTCCAATGGAGGACAGAGGGACCTGGGAGGGGATGGATAGCTCTATCTGGCCTTTCTTAGAAGTGGCATCGCTGGAGAAAAGGGAGGAGGCGATTACATGAGGGAATGTGTCCTCTGTCCCTCTGGTGGTGGTGGTGGTAGGGGGGGTTTAGGGAATGCAGCAACCCCTCCCTCATCTCCCCTGTGGTGCTGGGACTGGGATTCATTTCAGAAGCGACTGATCCTTACAAGGCAACTCTGTTCTGTTGAGATGAATGTTGAGATGGATGCGCCAGAGTGAGATCTGACAGTAAAAGATTGCTATTGTTGGATTAGCTGTGTGTCGTAGCTGATGGGGCTGGAAGATGGTGATGATAAGGGAGCTGGAAAGTGAGAGAAATTGACAGTCTCTATTATCTGCTGCCTTATCGTCTGGGGGGGGTTCCTGGGGAGCATCGTGGAGGATACAGAGGACGATCAAAGACAGCCCCACTGGGGAGAGAGGTCATACTGGAGACTTTCATCTGATCGCACACAAACACGAGCTGGGACCCCCCCCCCCCCACCCCAGCTTTCCCCTGCTGCAACGCTAGAACCAGTTACGAACCACACAAGTTTCTGTGTCCAGAGGTCAGAACTGGGGGACAGCCAGCCGCCCCCTCCCCTTTTTGTGAGACTCCCCGGTGGGATAATCCATGGGAGTCTGAGCACCAGCAGGGAGAGGGCTGAACGGGATACTGCCAGAGGGGTGAGAGGGAAAAGGGCAGAGCGGATCGCACAGTAGATACTGCCAGGAGGGTGAAGGGCAGGGGGGAGAAAAAGGAGGGGTGGGTTGGTCTCCGCAAGTGGCTGGGCTTGGTGCCTTCTCTTGTAAACCATATTTCCTGGAGGAGGAATTCCTCCGAGGTTAGGAAATGCTGGGGAACAATGAGGCTCCGGTCAGTAGCAGAAGTTGAACGGCAGTGCAGTGGAGATTGTCGCTGCTGATCCGTGGGACCCAAACACAGTGCACCCCGCACATACTTTTTTCTTAAGGTAGTGGAAAACAACATGGGACGCGACGATGATTACAGCTCTTTGTCCCCGTGCAGTGTGAACCTATTGTGCGAACCGTAGCGAGCCCCTCAGGGGAAAATACGCAGAAGGTGCTCTTATTGGAAAGTCTAAATATGACTTTCTTTGGATTGAGGAGCCACCGTTTTTTACACCATGTGCACTAAATCGTCCACAGTAGTCTGACAGTGAGACTTCCAGGGAAGCTGACTGAAATATCTCAGGCTGTCTTACATAATGAACAATTATCGCTGGCGATAGGGGGCGGCGGTGGACACTGGTGTTTATCTTGGACAGCTACGAGCCAATAAAACGACAATCATTCTTAGAAATGTCTCAATGGGGGGAACAAATCTAAGACCTAATGTAAACAGTCACTTTAATGAGGCGTTTGCCGTTCTTGCATTTTTTTTTTCGGTGTGTCAAATTAAATACTTTGCTTGGTCTCTGCCATTGTTTGCGGTTGATAGAGAGACATTGGGAGCCATTTGCTTGCATGATGAGCACTTAAGAGAGAGAATGCATGAAGGGACAATGGAGGAAACCTTTCATGTCCTGTTTCTGGAGGGAGATCTGAGCCACAAGTTAACTTAATATATTCCAAAGAGCTTTGCGGTGCATTAAGTGGTCCCTCAGCTGTTGCCTTCTTCGCCCGGACAAAAGCCTGTTGAGCTATGGAGCGACCACGGAGTGTAATGTTTAAAACATTTTTAATCCTTGCATAAATTCACATTAAATAAATGTGGTTTGAGACACTGTAATGCTATGGAATTGTGTCACTCTCTTAAGAAAAACTGGAGAAGTATTATCTGTATTTTCACATCTTTTAAATACAGCTGCATATGATTATCTTTGTTGGATTTCCTGAGCTTTATGTGGAACGGTTATTGGCCATCAAACATGGCGATGGTTACTTTAAGTCAGTAGTCTTTTCAGTCAAAATGGCTGCAGGAAGTTGGGAAATCAAGCCTAATGGAGAAAGCAGACGCTGTGAAGGATCATTTACTGGCTCTCAGAAACCCAGGTGTTCAAGTGAAGCCTGTGTGTGTTTGTGTGTGTGTGTATTTGTATATAGAGGTTCCACATCTCTCTCACAGGGTTTGGATTTGTTTACGTCTTGGCTGGGGCGATCAGGTCGGCCCAGGCTGCTGCTCCAAGAAGTTTTCTCCTTTCTCTCGTGACGTATGACCGACTGGCCGGGTCACGGCGAGAGGTTTCGAATGCCCCGGACGGACAGCTGATGACCCCCGAGGTCGCGACCTCTTGTTCCTATCCCGTTTCCTGTCTGTTAATCTGTAGACTTCATGCCAGCTTCCAGCTCCCTCCTGCGCTCTGATGGAAACAGGAACAGAGGACGCTGATGGTCAGTGCGTCCTGATTTGGCAAAAAACACACAAACAAAACTGTGTAAACAGATAAACCGCAAGCTTCCAGGGAGTGTGTGTGTGTGTGTGTGTGTGTGTGTGTGTACAGAGTCAGGCTATAAATGGAGGAATGCTGTATTTATGTTGAAGAACAAAAAGCATTGTACTTTTTGTTTTTAATACATAGAAAATAAAGCAAGATGAAGCATAAATATGTTACTTGTTAAATATGTTAAGACCTGTTGCCTGGATCTCTGGGTAAAAGACAGGAGAAGTAAAAGTCATTAATGAGTTCATTGTTGATAGTTAATGCAGTGAGAACGGCATCATGTGATAAAGCCCCCCAGCACAGACTTAGCTAAGCTATTTAAAATGGCTTTTTTAACTGACAGCTCAGATAAGATGGTCCGTATTCAGCATGTGTGCTGGTGAGTTGGGATTGGACGCTTCTGAGGCTGAGAGCGAGCGCTTGTACGCCGCCAGTGGCCATTTGCCGATGCTTACATTAGTGTGTCCCCACAATGGTTCTGCGTTTGGTGATAAGACAGACGCTGCTGTTTCTGCCCTGATTGCTCTCCTCCTTATTCCTTAATGGCTTCCTTCATTCAGAGCTCATGATCGCCACATCACACTGTTACTCCTCCCAAAACTGCCCTCTACCCTTTCATGTACCTCAGATCTCTCTCTCTCTCTCTCTTTTTGTGTTTTTCACCACTGTGTACCAGAGCGAGCAGCGACTGCAGATGGTCCAATCATTATTTTGGATGCGGTGTCAACAAGAGGTGTATTTCTCCGCTCTCTTTCTGCGTGAATGTTTTTCTATATTCCCACTCGAGTGTTTCTCGGTTACTGACCAGAATCTTTTAAAAAAAATGAAGGCTGAGTGTATTTCTGTTTTAATTTAGCCTCATTCAGTGTACACAGACACAACTCTGTCTGTTCTTTGTGCGTGTGTGTTTGTGCGAGAGGTGATGTGTTTTCCTCCTTGACTTTATTTAATTGGATTAGGTTTTTCTCTTGTGTCTGTGCTCTGTGTGAGGCCACTGCACTAATGATGCGGCTCACTTGCATTTCAATTTCGCGACACAAGCCGACTTTAATTACAAGTGTAACTGCATTCAATCTCCATTTGGTCATTCTGTCTGTTTATTTTGTGCCTTTTTAACATTTTGAGTGCAGTGTCAGTAGATGCATTGTGTGATATACAGTACGTAAACCCGCTTAGCACCCCATCTTAAAGCTAAATCTGTCTTTTTATCCAGCCTGAAGATGAAAATCAAAGATAGAGGGGATTAGCACGGCGACAACAGAGACCTCTCCTGCACAGCATTTTATGTCAACCTTGAGACCTTTATCAATAAAAACACTGAGTGGGATAATCCTTCATTTTCCCATTGAGCAATTCTGCTTTTTCATTCATTCGTCTTACAGAAAAGAAGATTCAGCCATTTAATAGATGTGGCAAATGTGATTACTGTTGGAAATACTCAGATGGGAAGATGGGTATCATGCTCATGTCTGTGTGATACATATGGATGAGATGGCTTAGTTTAGCATAGAAACGGGCATTACAGGGAAACAGCTACCCCGACTGTATCCTAAAGTAACACAATCTGATGGAGGTGTGCTGGACTGTTTCTCGGCTGGATGCATTGACGTCCTCAGGTGCTGTCAGGCAATCAGCAGCCTGACCACAAAATGTTCCAGCTCAATGTTCAAACTGTAACTTGTCATTTTTACATTTTTTATACAAACTAAACAGACAAAATTTAACATCCTTAGAGCTGAGCATAAGAGATGCTGCCACCCACAGCTACACTAACCGCCTGCTGACCGTACCTTTGTATTTAGTGCACAGATATGAGGGTGGTGAAAGGAAAGGAAATGAAGGAAATTTAAAAATGTTGAACTATTGTTTAATTCAAAATGTGAGAGTTTGGAAGAAAAACATGTTCATATTAATCAAACTAAAGTAGAAAAAGTCACTTGGGTAAGTCCTGGGTAATAGTACTAGTGTCATGATATTTCAAATGATTCAAAGCTCTGTCAGTGTGTGTGTGTGTGTGTGTGTGTGTGTTTGTGTTGCATGTTCCTTTCCTCTGAACTGCTGCTGCAGCTAGAAGTTTGATCCTTATTAAGAGAAAAATAAACTTAGCTTTTTCTTTTCCCGTTTCATACCTTCTCTCTGTCGGTGGAAAAAACCTACAAGTCCCCTAAGCAGGTTCTTGCACTGTGGAGCTTTTGCTTTTGTCTCAGGGGTCATTTTTCAAGCAGGATTTCCTTCCTTCCTGGCCCTCCCCGTCTTTACATTGTGCTGCATGTTTCCTGCTTCAACATGCACACACACATGCACACACACACACACACACTCACACACTCTCCCCAGTGTCTCCAGCAGGCCAGGGAAAGGAGAGTCTTGCCACAGATGCCCACTTGGCAACGCCGACCGTCATTGCATAGTTGATTGGCCTGCAAGGAGCCCTGCACTGAATCCATCGAGTGGATTCAGCTCAGGAGGCAGAGGTGGTGCTGTCCCGCTGGCCGGAGGAGAAGGCAGCCTTTGATTTGGCCACTGCCAGCTGCCTGGTCACGTGATGCTTACGTGCGACTAGTAGAAGAGTGGCGGGACCACGGTAGACACTTGTCAGGACGCTCATGGAGTGTGAAGGGGTCATCATCACAAAGGGGCCTGTGTTTTAAGCTGGCATGCTCTGCCGCAGGGAACACACACACACACACAGAAATGCACACACACTTGCTGGGATCAGTATGCCCGCGGTTTCGGTTTAGCGCTGTCAGACTTACTTCAGTGTTGCCATAAAGCTACATAATACAGCAAAAATGACAATACGTTTGAAAATAAAAGAATCGCTGGTCTGTTGCTCATTAGCCAAATTTTGGTTATTGTTCGTCTAAAAATGGACCCACCATGTGGTGTGGTATCATAAAATGTCCCATAAACTCCACAGTGCAGCTGTCTCCGCATTTTCAAATCTGATTTTTGATGAAGTATCCTCAGAATATGCTCAGACAGAAGTTTGCATGTCCTCTCTCTGCGGTTTAAACTCACACTTTCCATGTCATTCATGTCTCTGTCCACACTGCATTTCTGGGCCCAGAACTCATAAACATCCAGAGCTGCCCAGACAGACACGATGGGAAATTCCACTTCACTCCAAATTATTTAATTAAGCACTTGAATGGGATTTGCTATAGAGGCTCTGAGAGTTAGACAAGTGTCCCTCTGTGTCTAAGCATGCCTGTCTGTCTGTTTCTCTCTCTTTTGCTCATTTGTCTGCCCCTTTAATACCAATGACTGGACCTTGTTTCAGGTATAGACAATCATTAAACCTCTACTGGACTTTCCTCTTTTAAATCTTAAACTGGCCTTTCTACATTAGACCTCAATAGTGGAATCTTGTGTCCTTTTAAGATTTTTTTAGAAGAAAAAGAGCAGCGATATCATGATGATGGTTTCATGAAGTTAAACCTGCATTTATTTATTTATTTTTTATAACATAAATTAATATCACTCTGTTGTTGCAAAATGTCGGATAGACTGCACAGCTGCCTTGAACCTCGTAACACAAATTAGTGACTGTAAAAGTTACATGCAAGCCAACGAAATGGTCAAACATTATAATAGAATAAGTTCATGTACAGTAATTAGTGACTTAATTCGTACTTATTTGAAAGCATAAGTTTCAGTCTTCAGTTTAAGTCTAAGTCAAGCTGAGGTCTTTCTACCGCTCTGGTGCAGCCATGTTGGCGTGGTGCCTCCTTCTCTGTCCATTCACCGACCAAAAGAAGGCATGATGAGCAGAACCGCGGCAGGGGGGGGTGTTTGAACGGGTGGGAGAGAGGGGGGGGGGGGAACTGGCACAGTACTTGTTCAATTCTCCATTGACAGCGTCCGGTTCTTTGCGTGAGAGGGGCTGACACTGCAGGTTTCCTTTTTTCCTGCCACTCCTGCTGAGATGGATGTCGAGGGTGGGAGGCGAGGGGGGAGGGTGGCAGGCTCCAGTGGACGATTTGGAAGCCTGAAACGGTGATCAAATGAACAACTGGGTGTTTGACAGACATCATTGGGAGTGCGGCGCAGACTGGGAGACGAGGCGATTCTGCTTAGTCATCCTGCAGATCAATACGGGGCCCTGGTGTGCGGGTCTGATGGGAATTGCCAGCCATCAGTGGGTGACGGTTTGCTTGGCTGCACATGGAGATTGGGGAAGCACGGCAGGTTTGGCCTCTAAAGACTAACTCTCATCTACTGGAGGCAGGTGTCGCCGCTTAATATCCAATTTCACAAGTAAAAAGATCTCCCTAATATACTAAGGATGCCTGCCATTTATGGCGCCGTGACGGGTAAAATTGAACAGAGCCGCAGCCTGTCGGCCAGTCAGTTTAACGGGCATGACCACAAGCAGCATTTTATGCTCATGCGCTCGTTTCGGTCCACTGTCAGCCGTGTGAGCTGCTCACCAAGAGTCCGTAGCAGACATTGGGCACAGACATATTCATTAGATGAATTGCTTCACTCCAGCTGTTTATGTAATGCCTTGGGTGCCAGGGTCACTGGAAGGACAAAAATAACTTCAAAGAGAAGAATTTTTCTTTACCCTTCATACACAACAGTGAGGTCTTGGAGATGCCTCAAAGCACATCGCTTGGTTGGAATACATTCTTCTTTTACAAGCCAGATTTTCCTGCATTTTTTCCTCTAAACAAACTATCTCTAATTGTCTTGAAAAAAGCTTCTCCATCTATAGTATTCTATTTTTTTTTTTCTGACTCGTCTTGTGCTCCCGTAGACAAACAAGTGAATAAGGCCTCCAAAGCCAAATGAGCTTTTGTGCGCTCAAAGAACCTGTAAAATGAATACATGCTATTTTCTCTGTTGTTAATTAAAACCAGAGACCATGCACTGAGCGCTGCAGATGAGCCTTAATAGCCACTCCCAAGATAGACATATTAACATTCCCCGCTGTATTTATAGTGTCTGTTTCCTGTATACAATACAGTCCCACTGGGGAAAAACGGCTAGTTTGGAAAACCTAGCCAGAGGCGTAACGTGATGGGAAGCCCGGGATGTCTCCTGGAGGTGTCATCAGGACCCGCTGAAGACAGGAGGGGCGTGCCTTATGGAAGAGAACCACTACAAAGAGCCTTTTCTCTCTTTTCAGTTGCTCCCCTGTGTGCTCGCACCATTGGAGGATGACTCCGTCTCTGATTCAGTTTTTGCTTGCCAGGAATTGTGTGCGTGTGTGTACAGGTGTCTGTACTGGAGGCCTCAGTGCAGGAGATTTAACCCTGTAATGTTGAATTCCGGTTTAAAAGCAGTTCCTCTGTGCAGGAAGTATGGTAAAGGCACCATATCCTCCCTACAGGGTTGTTGTATTAAAAAGGCCAAACAAGGCTTTCTTTTTTTTTTCCCCCTCCCCCCTCCCCTCTCTTCCTCGCCCTTTTTACTTCCTCTCTATCTGTTTATACTGTCTGCCTTGTCTCTGTCTATCCCTGCTGCTCTCTCATTTTCTCACCAGTGCACACACACACACACACGCGCACACAAATCCAGAGACTCAGGTGTTTGGAGAGCTTGCCTGAGGGTGCCAAGCTGCTGGCGCACCTGTTACCTGCTGTCCTTTAACCGTTATCACAGCGCTTTACTTTTTAGTCTGCCATCCTGGGGGACAGATGTATGACAAAAAGAAGCACGCACATACTCAAAAAGACTGTTACGTTAATGAGCATACCTTCACAGTCTAGTGATTCACTACAGTGGGCTTTTTTTCATGTGGAAGCTGTTGTTTGTGTCTCTGTGGCTTTGAATGGTCTTTGTCTTGTGTTTTTTTTTTATTTGTTAACAAGAGAGGATTCCTGTGCAGATGGTGGATTGGAATACATTAAAATACCTGTACGCGTGGGTAGTAATATCCCTATAGACTGTAGTCTTCTTTTTTATACAATTAGATATCTTACAAAGTGGACACATTCTTGTACAAACAGGGTGCTTATATCTGTGTCTGTTTGCCAGCTCTCCAATCACAACAACAAAGCAAATCAGTGAATTGTCGGCAGACAAAAGAGGTAGTATGTCCAATAGACTCTGAGAGAGGCCTATTCATTCTTCCAGAGTTTATACTGCTGACCGGTGCCAATGAACTCAGACTGGACCCTTTTCAGATGCGAGTAATAGATGCCCGATCACAGCAAAAACTTGGTAGCAGAAAAGAAGTTCTGAAATTGTGGTGACAGATGTACTATTTCTTCTTTTTTTTTTTAATATTGCTGCTTCAGTACTTTTAATTTCAAGGAGAGCGTGGCGTTCTGCAGTCGAACCAATCGATCTGCAAGGACCTAAAATGGTTGTTTTGCATGTAATACATCAAACAGGCCCCGTGCTCCTGCCCACTCCTCCAATAGTTTCAACTTGAGTGCTTTAGCAGATGTTTGAGGCTAACTTTGACTTTGTACTTGTTTCAAACTAATTTCTGTAGCATGGGAGCTGCTAGAAAGATTTTTTTTTCATTACTGAAGCAATTTGCTGCATCATTTTGCTCTTTTGGATCTGTTTAGGGTTTTTTTTATGCTCCAGGTGGGATTTTGTATTCCCATCACTTTACCAATATGCTTTTTCTCCTCTTGCACTTCCTCCATCCTCCTGTCCACTCACTTCATGTTCGCCCTAGCATTGTTTGATATTTGTTTTGACACAGGCACGCTCTCTGGCTTGGCATATACACTGTACACACGCTTTATTTTAAAGCACAAGAATGCCCGTCATTGTCCCCTTGTTATGTCATTGTTGGTTTACGTGTTTGAAGAAGCATGCAGGCCTCAGTTTTTGCCAAACTGCCCTGGTGTGGATTCATCTGTTTCATTGACACAGAGATCAACATATACAGGAGGGAGTGGCGAGCCTTCCGCCGATTGTATCTTCTCAATCTGGCGGAGAGATGCAGAGGGGGGGAGGGGTGGCGATGGGTCAGCGTTGCATAATGTCCATTCACAAAGTGTACCGAGGTAGGCTGGCTCAACACGCGCTCTTGTCGGCATGGAAACAGCCCTCCAAGTAGTCTGTTACCTCTCTGCCTTTCCTCTCCCAAATGACTCTAAAGTCCAAAGGATGCTGGGTGTAATTTACCCAACTGCTGAGCAAAAAGTATATTTCAGCAAGCTGCAGTTATTGAGCGAGCTGTCACTCATGTTAGATCGAGGCAGTTTCCCACACTACCCGAGCAACTGCATAGTCAGTGTAAGTCTGTGACGGCCCACCGGTCTGCTAACTGAGCCTGATTACTGTCTCCTGAGTTTTGATCATCGTACAGTGTGACAGTAAAAGTCTTGTTATCACAATTCTATTTTCATTTTAGAGCATTAATGCGTCGGGCGATGCAGCCATGATTTCCACCGCCACGCCTTTGTTGCTTACAGCATGTGAGCCCGCGTTGATTAATGGCAGGTAGGGCCACATGTAGTGATTGGACCAATCTATTCATCACACCCATCTGCTGCGTGGAATAATGAAAACTTTAATGGGGTTTTAATGTGCAGTCCCCCCTCAGCCATCAGAGCGGCAATCCAGGTGATTATACCTGGGCCTCAGGGAGCAAAATGACTTTCTTCTTCCTCGTTGGATGCTGTTGATACATGATTAAGGTTAGAAAATGTGCGCGCTGCGTGTCCAACAAGTAGAAAGGAAAAGGAACAGTCACTGCTTAATTCACTTGCCGAAAAAGTGCACTCATGCTTCAAATGACTGATGTGTGTGTGTCTTGCTGTGTTTGTGAGGGTGAGTGGATGCCATTTTGGAGATGAGTCTAACTTTCCTTGACTGGCTAATGGAAAGAACGTTGCATGAAAATCGCTGCTTTTGTCCAGCTCTTTCATCCTCTTTGTCTTCTGAGCTCATCGCTCTAACCCACCATTTCTTCTAAGTATCTTAGAAATATGCCGGTGAAAGAAAATGCTGTTAAAACCTCAAAGAATATTCAGAAACTCGCATTGATTGCCGTGAAAACTGTGACTTGTCGTTCAGTGTTTTCTGTTCAGTTCAAAATGCCCATCCCTGGTCACAAAGAGCGTGACATGGATCACCAACGGCTCCCATTGAGCTTCACAATGCGACTGCAAAGTCTCCTTGTGATTCAGTAGTGGCCGGTGCCCAGACGTCCTGGATTCCTGGTAGAAAGCACATCCAGTCCTAGGGAACAAAATGTGTCCGCCTGGAATTCAATTGGTTGTTACTGAATGCGAGGTCGTCCATGGCGGGCGATGGTGGAAATGTGATTCTTAAAAATGGACCCAGGAGTCGTGGCTTGGAGTTTTCAACAGTTCCCTTGCTGCATTTCTTAACGCCTTTGGTCTGAAACTGCTGCAAAGAAAACCATCTCTTAAATTCAATTTGCTTCTAGTTGGTAATGATTATCACTACAGACAGAACTGTCAATTCTCTGTTGCACCCGAAGCTTTAAGCCGGAGAACAGATGCTCTGCTCGGTGATGCAACCAAGAGACAAATCCTGGACGTGCTCCACCGACACTGAATTACAATAGTGAATTTAAGTGACTCATACAGTGCTAGATTTAAATACAATACATTTGGGCTTTTGCAAATGAGCTGTGCATTCATGTACTGCAGCGCTGTCAGGTCCTGTGCAAACCTGGAAATGGGCTTATATTCACAGTCACCCTGGGTATTGTTTGTGTGTCCGTAAATCCAGTCAGTCAGTCAGAGTCTCATTCACTGTCCGTGGAGCCGTTCCAGGATTAGTCTCTTAACGACATCAACAAGGCAGTCTTGGCGGCCTCTTTCGGAAGAGACATGTTCATTTCCACAAATCAAAGTTTGAGCTGTCCACAATTCGAGGAATAACATGACCGGCGCCTGGAATGAATTGTCTCTGACTTTTTGTGTGGCCGAAGCTCTTTCCTGTGTGGCATTTATCTGGAAACTTGCATGAGCGACAGTTTCAATTTTTACACACTCGCTTCTGTGCGACCAACACAAACACTTTCTTATCTTCGTGACACAATTTATTATCTCCATCCAATCACTTTCGAGGTTGCTGCACCCCCTTATGCCGTGTGTTTTTCTTATGTTGTTTACTTCTGATAAGCATCTGCAGTGTGGCTCCTTATGTTTCTCTGCAGAGCCCCCCGCAGCTGTAGATATACAGTATAATTAGTGCTTTGCAGATATAGTGATTATTTCCTCTTGAATAGACTCTTCATTAGTAAAACTGAAGTGATAGACTCCCTAATGAGCCCATGTTTGATGTCACACATCAATGTTAGGAAGTGTTTTTTTTTTTTATGTAAATCAGCGCTACTTTTGCCCAGCTAAGGTCCTGTACTGTAAGCCCTGTCAGGACTTTGCGAGGGCCTGTCGAAGTCTGCTCCGTGTTTGTACATATTAGACTTGCTAATCAGATGCTAATGCTTGTGAGTGGCAGAGTCACGAAGCAAGGCAGCTACAGAATGGTAATCAGCGTCGAGTTGGCCTACAACAAAGAGGCTGATTATTTAAGCCCCCTCCTCCTTTTTATTTTTTCCAACCAGAAACCTGGATTCGAGCATTCGCTTATTCAGTTCCTTTTGAAGTGTTGCTTGACGTCAGTACAATGTGATTAAAATGATTTTTTTTTTCACGTCAGATTGTTTCTGAGCACACCGAACACTGGCTTTGTGTAATTAACCAGAAATGGAGATTTTTAACCACAGAATTAGCTAAACCACCTTTCCATCTGTTCACAATTAATCAAGTGAAACATTTCAATAAGCTCACCGGAGTCACAAGCACTTGCTCAGATCTCGATGTCAGGGAATGATTCTTGGCTTGTCCGCTCATTAAAACAAGCAGTTTACATGCTTTGTGGTTGTATTATGTGAGCCTGCCCAGGTCAGGCCTCCTGCTGTGTGGCTGCACCGGGCGACAGATGGCATTACTGCCCTCAGTGGGGCGGTAAAGGGGTGCCCATGACGAGGGTCAACTGCAAAGACAGATGTAACTTCTCGCTGCCTTTCGGTGCAGCGCTCGGTCATGTTGCTCGTGTGTTTGCAGAGCTGCTGCTGTTTTTCTGTGTCATGCCGTGACATGAAATGAAGCTTTGTGCTGCATAAATGTTTTTCTGTGTCAGCCTGTTTGATATTGCAGCACCGTCTCTGAGCCCATTACACGATGTCTGTCATGTTGCAGCGGGGATTGATGTGATCAGCGACAGGCTATTGATTAAGTCAGAATCTGAGCTTTGGCAGCCCTGTTGCATTCTGGGAGCTCCGTTTTCTAAATAGTGTTATGATAGACACAGACGATACAGAGAAACAAACTTTTTTTTTTTTTTTTTGCCTGAGTCTTCTTTCATTTAGTTAATATATCTTCAGTGTCATGAATGTCACCATTGTGTTTTAGCGGACAGTTTTGGCACAACAAAATCCAAGTACACTCTTTATTCCACTTAGAGATCTCATCTCAGCTTTCATCTTGCTTTTGTCACTGTATTTTATGCCATTTGGGGAATAAATAAAGTTAGCTGTGTGACATGGGAAATGAAAACAAATGTCGGGAAGACAGAACCCACATCACACAAGTGTGTTTTTGTGATGTTATGCCAAGGACATTTTTTTTCTGCTACTTAACTTGCTCTCATTCAAATCTGACAGCAATGGGAACATCAGGGACGTTGTTATTGTTGTTGTTGTTGTTGTTAGAGCTATTGAGCGCAATTTCTCATGTACTTTATATTTTATGAAAGTTTAGATTTTTGAGCCTTGCTTCGGATTGCATCATTGCTTCCCCGAAGTGAAGTGCATTACGGGCATCAATCAAAATCAAAGTGTGATGGTGTCAATTTTGCGTTCCGCTGAGCTTTCCGCTGAAGATATTCCTGTGTGCTTCGACCGCGTTCCAAGCGTTGCATCAAGATTCTTGTCTGGTACTTGGTGATGGATGTCTTCTTCTACCTCTTTAAAAGCCCTCCCTGAGGTAAAGTTCAGAAAATGACTAATTCCTCCTTAGTCACATTTTAAGAATACATTCGAAGCACACCTTCTTAATTTGCCATTCTCACAAAGTGCCCCGAAGCATTAAATGGGTTGTCGAGGGCTTGTGCAACGAAGCAGCCTGGGAACCGCCGTCCTCAGGGAAAGTAAGAGCCCTTCCCATCCATCTCAATTCACACACTGTTGGCCTCTCCAGCTCCCATCCCCAGCCACTTAAAATCGCCTTTGAAATACCAATGCGCTGCAATTATTGTGGGTTTCTTTTTTTTTTTTTCATCCCATGCGAAGATTGTGTTTCGTGTGTATCAGGTGTCTATTGTGATGGTCGGACCAATTTGCTCTGGCAGCCAAGTGTTGCAGCTGCACACAAAGCCTCAAATCCAGCCTTCTATTTGTCTCGTTAAAGGTACAAGCGATCGGACGCCAGAGCGTAATTTAATCCGTGGGGCCAGTTCAAAAGTGTTAACTGTTGCTTTCCTTTTCCACCCTGCTTCAGGTGTTTCTGCATCGTCTCAACCAGTATGCGGCCACCAAAATCGACAAGAACATCACGGAGGAGACTGTTAAGGTGAGGGTCAGCCTGTGAGGTATGGGAGTGCATAATGAAGATTTGGAAAAATATAATACGGGCAACTGACTTTCAGTGGGACGCTGCACGCAGACATTACTTTCAGTCCGAAACCTGATCCCGGAAAAGGCCGGAAATTACATTAGAAACTAAATAAAGTGGGTCCGTTGTTTGGGGTGCTCTTTCAACCTAAAATAGCCAGGTTCTGAATGGAGAAAGAAGTAGTGGGCGATCCAGGAAGCAGCTGTAAATATAACCTATTTATAAATGATTCCGGCTGGAGGATAATAAAGGATGCGCTCTCACAGTGGGAGTGCGTCTGTGAGCTTGCTTACCCTCGAAGGTAAATAGTCATATCAGTGGATATTTACTGCGTGTCCCGTGTTTTTGGGATATGTCCGTCCATGCTATGTTTTGTTTGGGAACATGCCGTACAGGGAGGGGTGTGGACAGCGCGGGTCACCGTGGGGGTGCGCGGCTGCGGGCTGTGATGTCACCGACCAGCTCAGTGACATCCAGTCCTTTTTTGGAGCAGAAAAAAAAGCACTGATCAGATTTTGCCAGATTCTCTGCTGTTCTTAGTATCACTAAAAGATTATTTTGGTCCCACGACACCCACAAAAGACGTCTCTGGTTTTCATGCTTTGATTTTATTTCACCAGCTTCCTTTCTCTGTCCAGAGTTGGCATATTGTTTTGTCCTTTTAAAATCACCACAAAAATGACATAAAAGGGGGCAGAAGTCCACACCACATGAAGGGAAAGTTTCCATACAACAGATCCTAAAAATGTGCTCCCTTTTTTTTTTTTAAAGCTTCTTTGTTAAAATATCTCTAATAATGTTTGATATTCAAATATCAAAGACATCTCAAGTCAAGATGTCCATTACAAAGAAACCTCATGCTTTATTCTGTGGCCTCATAAATTCCCTCGCCTAGTGCCACTGGCCACAAAAATGCGGCATATGCCAAAGTATTGATTCGGCTGAAAAACAGCTGGCACGTATAACAAGAACTAACTCTCTGTCTGTTTAATTTGAAAGTCCAGTCTCTTTACATCCTTTCCCCTCTCTCAGGTTTTATTCTCCAACATAGAGGAGATTCTGGCTGTTCACAAAGACTTCCTGTCCATGGTGGAAGAGCTTCTCCAGCCCGACCCCCACGCTCACCACGAAATCGGGCGCTGCTTCTTGCACTTTGTAAGTAACACGGTCACCTAACGCTCCCTCTCCCACGACCCTTAAGTGATCATGTCACCGTCTCGCCAGAGCTCTTAGGCTTCAGTCGTGTATCGACACGAGCCCTGTTCTCAATAATCCTGAAGAATTTCACTCCCACTTTTACTGTCGGAGCTGCAGTTCTGCCCGTGAGTGCTGCTGAAAATGATAAGACGCGCCACATGTTGTCGATCTATCTCCCTGGATTATTCATGATGAGAAAGTGCACATGTGTGATATGTTTGATAGGGCTCTGATATACTGCTCACCCCCGCCATATATCAGATTTCTTTGATGCAGAGCCTCCAGGCACGCTGGCACATAATAGGTTTCAAAGTCTAATAAATCTCACCATCCTTCTGTTGGGCTTAAGGCGACTTCTCTGCCAGCGGGGCAGCATTCGTCCTTCTACTGGCACAGGTGAAAGAGAGACGATGTACACATGGCACAGCTAGGTTTATGATGAGATGACCTCATTGAGAAGAGGCGATATAATTCACAGCATAACTGAAAACCCGTGACTCAGGAGCCATAACTCAGTCACGAGTGACCATGTGAGTCCACGGAGATGAGACTTGGACAAATTAGATTTTTCTCCTCGCTCCTTCTTTTCCTGTGTTCTGCAGAGACGTTTCTCTTTCTCTGCGGTGATTTGTCGAGGCTCGAAAAGTTCCAAGAAAGAGTTACACAATCTAACTTTACTACAGAAACACAAATAGGTAAGTAAGCCAGCTGGACAGTGGAAAGCTCAAATTGAAATCCCTCCGTGATTCAGGCCTGCAGATTGGTTCATGCTGACTTAAGACTCCACTCCTCCCTTTTGGACTACAGTGAAGTCAGAGCTCCAAAAGAGTGTCTTTTTGAGGGGGGGTTCATAAACTTACTTTTTGGTAAGCACGATTCAAGAGGAAGGGCATAGTCCGCAGCTAATCAGAAAGTTGTGTTTTTGTAAGCGCCCCCGCTTGTTGTTATGACAGCTACGTCTCTCCACATCAGCAGCTTTGTCTTCGGAGGCAGATTAGCATGGCTGGAGAGCGCGGTACTATTTTTGCTGCAGCGACTTTGTAGTGAGTGATTTAAAGGCTGTGTGGTCTGGTCCCACTGCTGCCTCTCAGACACAATGGGGTATGAATGTCATGAGAACTGCTTTAGTGGAAAGTTGTCGGTCAAATGGCTGCGAGGCAGATGACAGGATATGATTGGAGACCTCCCCCCACCCCTTCCCCAGCTGCCCCACACTATATGCATTATGTATTTCATGATGGAGCGTGAAGGAGAATACAGAAACACTATGAATCCTATAATTCACCTCTTCTTTGTGATGTTTTTGCCCTCTTTTCTCCTATTTTAGTAGATATTTCTGTCTTTTATATTGTCTTATCTGGCTTAATTTATTTTCTTGACTCCCTCCTCTCTTTTCTCCCTTTTTCTGTTTGACTTTATCACCATCTTTCTTTTACTTTCAGTCTGTAATGTCCCCCCCTCCCCCTTTTTTTTGCTCCTTGTGCATCCTTCTCACCTTGTCCATCTCTGGCTCTTGCAGAGGAGCCGTTTCCAGATTTATGATGAGTACTGTGGGAATCACGAGAAGGCCCAGAGGCTGCTGCTGGAGCTCAATAAGATCAGGAGCGTCCGGACGTGTTTACTGGTGAGAATCGGCCGTGAACGCGCGTGCGCAACGTCCGATCTGTGACGAACATACAGCTGAGTGGTGAAGCATGAGTGATCAGAACAGGACTCGAGAAGCGCTCGCACACGAGAACACGCCACCGCAGCTCTCTTACACATACAAACACGCATTCTCCGTGCAAGGCAGCTGGACAGTGTAAAGCCCTGTACTTTATGTTCCAGTGCGTCTGACAGCTGATGTGGCTCTGCCCCTTGTGTGGGCGGACTCCCTCTTCCTGTCCCGACACTCTGAGAGACTTTCGCGTCCACAGGGGAGCATCATGTTGCTAGAACAAAAGATGACTACATTCCCCGCTGCTGGCTCGCTAAACTGTGTGCGTCTGTGTGTTTGTCGGCGCATGTGTGGTGCGAGCACTCGGAGAGGTCAAAATGTTTGCCCTTTTTCCCTTTCAAATTCTCTTTCACAGCTCTTTGCTTGATGCTGTTTGCAGTCATATTTTTCCACTTTTTACTCATCGGCTCTGACAGTTTGTAATGCTAGTCCTTTTTTGCCTCACACACACACACACACACACACACACACAGACACGCACACTCTTTGTCACCTCTTATGTTTTAAGACCTCCATAAAAAAACAGAGTGCTTTGAAATGGGGATCTACAGCAGAGTTACTCTCCCCGAAGAACTGGAGAATGACCACAGACTCACTCGTATCGATTGGCCGGTTCTTCTGGCGAATCCCGCGACCTATTTCGTAAGACTGCAACAGTGTGTGTGTGGTGACACACATGCGCGTACTATACGCACCATCAGAGAAGAGTGACTGAAAGGGCTCTGTGCCTGATTTACTGTCCATGTGTTCCTTTAATCTAGGACGCCAGAGGAGGCAAAGATATTAATTGACTTTGATTTAATGGGGCCTTTATGGCTTTGACCTTTCCGTGACCGGGCCTTCCATCAGGGCTATATGGGTCTCGTGTTACCCTCCAACCTACACTTAGCTATGGGCTAATATACCTCAGGTCACCTTCCCAGCCTCGAAATGACCAGGGTGGGGATATCCGCTAACCTTCACTAAACCTTTGGCCCAGTGGTGACTATAAAGCATGGTTTATTGTTTACCCTGTAATTGAGCACCTCATGGTAATTTCAGGTGAGAGAGAGGTGAGAAGGAATATTAGCAGCTGACCCAGTAACCTGTAACCTACCAGATGTAGGCACGGGTCACTTTGATTGACCGAAGGCAAAGTTTATCTCTCAGTTAGACAGTAAAAACCTATATTTAGGAGCGGTACACGACATGGCAGCATGCTTACAATGCCTACAAAACAACTACTGCTAATACTGCTGATCCCTTCCCCTCCTCTCCTCTTCTACAGAACTGCATGTTGCTGGGAGGCAGAAAAAACACAGAGGTCCCGCTGGAGGGTTACCTGGTAGCTCCTATTCAAAGGATCTGCAAGTACCCTTTGCTGCTCAGGGTGAGTATGGCTGTGTGCACCCTACCCGCCCCTTATGGAGATGCCACACCTTTGTGCCACCTCTACGGGGGCACCTTTCACTTCTCTTTTCCTCCACCACCACCACATGCTCATTAGCTGGGGCTGTCCCGTCCCACTCGCATCGACCTCTCCCTCGATCATGAAACACCGGCCTCGTATTTTGACGTGTCTCTCTCTCTCTCAGCAAAAAAACACAAGGCCCATCAGCGCTTCCCCTGCCCAGCTGCTAATTCACACACTTTTGACTGGGCTCATTCATGCCCGCACTCTCAGTTGTTAGTTTTTCAAAGTCCCATTTCCCGACGCGAAACGTGAGCGGAATGAAATCCGCTTTCAAAGGCTCGTCTGAGTCGGTGATCTGAGCCGTCTCATCTCGGCCGTCTTGTTATGATCTATTAATTCACCCAGGCGTTCTCCAAACAGCCACCAGCACGGGCACAGAGATGTAATAATAATAAGGGGGGTAATCTGATGCGCTGCCATTTGAAGTCTTCCAGCTGCTGGGGCCTCCTCCTCTGAAAATGACACAGATAGCCATCACTGGCTGCAGATATATCCAGAACAGCGTAAATCAGCCCTATAGTAGCTGACATGCTGAAACACAGTGTTTAGACTGTAGACTCAGAGATTGCCATCGCTTTTGCAAGACTGTGGCGTGCAGTAGCGGGGGTTTTTAACCACGAAACTCAGGAGTCAGAGGAAGGTAAGTGAATGTGAAGTGGAGAGGAAATGGAATGTATTTTTTTTTCATGTTGTGTGAGTTATAATCCAAAGCCAGATCTGCCACACGTTTCATTTGCTGTCTTTTAAAAGTAGTTTAAGTTCGAGTGTGTGATATTTTTTTTTATTTTTTTTTTTATATATATATATTTTTTTTATGTGTGACTCTGTGTGGTCTTTACATACTCAGGAGCTGCTGAAAAGGACGCCCAAGAAGCACAACGACTACGCCCAGGTGCAGGAGTCTCTGCAGGTGATGAAGGCGGTGTGCTCCAGCATCAACGAAGCCAAGAGGCAGATGGAGAAGTTGGAGATTTTGGAGGAATGGCAGTCCCACATCGAGGGCTGGGAGGTGGGCCTCAGCTGAACTCTGTACACTTGTGCTGAACCACTTAATCTCATGCAAGAACTTCAACTTAAATGGCTGCATTAACTTCTCGCTGTGGTGTCAGCATTGGCTTGTAGTGTTTTTTTTTTTTTTGTCACCCTTAAGGCCAACCCCCCTCCCTAAAGCTTGAAGTCATGACTTTTTGAAAGCCACTTAGCCTTGTGCCAGCAATTCAACAAGAATTCCAAGTGGCGTGACTTTTGTAGCCCTTTAAGCTTTCTTGTTCTCTCTGGGAACAATGACTCGTATTCACAATGGCCAAATTCTTTCTGCCTGGATGAGCCTGCTGCCTATTCTTAAAGCCGTCATGCTTTAGGGTGACCGATCCAATCACCATTATCAGGTAGGCCGAACTCCCGCAGGTCTGCAGGGTCCGCCTTTTCCATTAGTTTTTTCCCTGAGTTCTGTGATGCCTTAATAAGGGGTCAGTAGGTCCAGTGGTGGTCGGAAAGAGAAAACAGCGGTGGTAATTGTAAGGCAGGAGGCTGGGATTCTTATGTTATTGACCTGGCTTCATGCAACGAGGGCCTGAAGGCTTCCTGAACACGTGCAGACAAAGGCCGGTGTTGATACAGCCTGTGACTAAGGTGCAGGCAGGCTTTTAACTTCAATATGAGTAAGACAAGATACGGAAGAGCATGACGAGGCCTCCTCGCGTGTGACTGATCTGTCATAGTTTTCCATGAAAGTGTTTTTTTAGGGTCACTGAAAACAAACAGTATTGTTGTAGTATTAGCGAGGCATTTAGAACAACTTTTAGTTTGAAAGTAAAATAAACTCCAGAAACATAAATACTTGGGCGGTGTTTATGACACAGAAAAATCCCATCTTGAAATCATTAATAAAGAAGAAACAAGTCTTTTAATGGATTTAGACAGATAATTAGGAGTATTTAAAAACATCAGCTGAACACTTATTAAATGGGAGAAGTAATCTCAGTATTAGATCACAAAATAAACACTCCAGGTTTTAGGTGTACTGTGTACATTCACACTCGGTTCAAAATAAATATAAAAGAACAGCATGATCAGAACAAGGCTTAGTGGTGGGTGGGGTGACATATCTTGTACTGGACATGGTTCTGGCTGTAGCTCCTCTGCGGTCTCCCCCTCAGCACTTTTATTAATCGTAAACATTAGCTCATTCTGGAGCAGGACCCTCCGTCTGCTGCACGGCAGGCTCCTCAGCTGCAAATGAGATGGAACTAAGAGGACGAGAGGAGGAAAAATAGAAAGGAAAAAGAGGGGGGGAAAGCAGAGAGCCGAGTGATTTCTGTGTTTCTGTGTGGGTGTTTGAGGAATGATGGAGGGATGAGGAGTGATTGTGTGAGCTGCTGTTTTTCCGTTCCCGCTCCTCCGCCCGGGCTGATTGCTTGTTAGCGCTGACCTGCTCCACAGCTGGCCGCCCTCAGGGCATCCTGGCAGGTTCACCTCGCGTGGGAGAGACAGGGCGATGGCCCGCCGTGGTCACCATGGTGACGACTGCCAGCATTTGTCAGGGCGGTGATTGCCAGTTGGTTAGTGTCTGTGTTTTGTCACTGTGTACCCTAGAAATATGTTAATTTTAGAGCAGCGGGTAGTAGTTTCCAGTTGTGTTTCACTTCACATTCTGTTCCTTTGTTTAATTAGTGTTCTTAAAATCTACTTGAGTTGTGGAGTGTGCTTGATTTGGCTTCTTTAGTCTAAAGAATTTCAATAAAATTGTCTCATCTCCACAGCTAATTGTCAAATGCCACTTCAGAGTTGAACACAAACCTTTCTACCACACATTTTCCTTAATTAATGCAATATCCTGTTTTGTCATCCCAAATTTTTGGCCCTTTTCTGCCATTGTTATGTCTGGCAGTTGTTGGACTATAAAAATAGAGGGCTGAAATTTAGATGAAACAGATGACTGAGGGTTCAAAATTATGTTTTAGACTGAGTGCACCCTCTGCGGAGCGTTGGCTTGGAACAAAACGGATGTGAAGAGTGATAGAAAACTGCTGCAGCGAAAAAAGAAAAAGGCTGTACCAAAAGAAGTAAACGGGCAGGCAGTTCTGTTGAAAGTGCTTGAAACACAAAGGGGAAGTGTGTGTTCTTCCATTAAGGAAATGCAGCTCTAAAGTCTGGATCAGTGTGATGTTGCTATTGGCCCCTTCGAATGACCAAGACAAGTTGGCCTTTCCGTGTCTGGTGTGCACACATTCGCTGGCTGCAAATTAGTTTAACATCTGGTCATGGGCTGGGGAGTTAAAAGGCCCTGAACGAGCGGGGGACTGAAAAGTGTGGAGGAAGGAATGAAAGAGATAGAGGAATAGGCCGAGGAATCAAAGGGAAGGGAGTGAGAGCGAGAGATGATCGGCAGGAGGGAAGGGAGGAGAGGGAGAATAAAAGGGGCGAGGAGAGAAAGGAGGAAAAAGCGGGATAGGTTTTGGCCCGCTGATGTCTCCAGCAGGAGGAAATGCTTAGCACATTTTCCGGCTCTGTGCGCATGGGAGTTATTTTTAGCTCTGAGGGGCCGATCAAACGTGGAACATAAATTCCCAGAGCAGGCAAGGTAAGGGAAAAGACAGCACACTTTATCACTTGCAGCAGGAACCCCAACCAATATGGTGACCAGGCGCGACAATGCAACACATAGTTTGACTGGACGGGATGTTATTCTATAGAAGCTATTAACGGCCGTGCATTTTAAAGTCCCACAGAAATCTGCCCCGAGGAAGCGGGGAGTGTTTTTACAGACCCCTGAGAGAGGGAACAGGAAAGGCTGGGCTTTGTAGTCCCTCCTCCTGTTAAAGCCACTATGTGTGAATATGCAATTAATTATAAGAAACTTTCTGTAGCGTTGATCTGTTTTTAGAATTAAACAAAAAAAAATCACATTAATATCTTTTTTGCTTGCTTGAATAACTTCTTCTCTGCACTCCTGTGTGTGTTGCAGTCTGTGCCCAAGCAGCATCTGTTTTCCCTTCTACTCTTTTTGTCTGTTTGACCTTTTGCCCACGTGTCCGTTTGCAGGGCTCCAACATCACAGACACATGCACGGAGATGCTCATGCACGGCGTCCTCCTGAAGATTTCGGCTGGAAACATACAAGAGAGGATTTTCTTTCTTTTTGACAAGCTTCTGGTCTACTGCAAGAAGAAAAACAGGTGCCCGGACCCGCTTTTTATTCATTACTCTGCACACAAAATCCAAGAAGCGGAGGATAAATTTAAATTCTCATTACAGTGTGTATTTTTAAGAGACAGAAAAAATAATATTGGTTATGTTAATTTATATTTCTCTCTGTCTCTGTACTCCTACAGAACATTTAGAGCATTGACTTTATAAATAATTCACTGCACCAGTTCCTTTACTTTTTTTTTTTTTTTAAGAAAAGGGAGCAGCGAACTGTGGGAAGCATTTTAGTTTTTCGTGAGGGAGTTGAAAAAAAAGTTATGCAGTAGAGGAGACACGTGAGGTAAAGGATTTGGGAGGTTTTTCTTTTTTAAGGGGACATGTGATTAGTCTAGGCAGGGATATTATATTAACCACGTTTTTTTTTCCAGAAGATTCATCTTTCATGTAGTTCATGAGGAAATACACCAAATTATATGACATTTATTATGATCAGTGCAAGTCGAGTCAGGAAACTGTTTGATTGCCGGCCATTGTTGCGGCTCTGCAGGCAAAACACCTGATGAATGGTCCGCTCTGGCAGATCTGTGCCGCTCTAACTGAGCTCCTCATGCAGCTGCTAACAAGTCACTTAAGTCCACTGTGCAGGTTTTCAGCAGCGTTTGTTTGCCCGACACCTACCAAGCTGCCACCTGCTTCGATCTTCTATTACTGTATATGCTGTACATGGTGTAGCGTCTGCAGGTAGCACATAAAATCAGACCCATTCACTGACTGAAAGGAGAAAAAAAGAGAGAAAGAAAATGAAATGTTTTGCTCTGACCGTAAATTCTATAACTTGGGTAAACTGGATCCATTTTCCTCGCTTGATTCGGTTAGTGCATATGGACAAACATCAGATGATTAGAATTAGTCCCCGAATGAACTGTGGGTGCGACTAACCGTGCGAGCGAGCAACACGAACTGATTAATAACTCCTGCGGTTGCTTCTCTCCGTCCAAGGCGCTTAAAAAACAGCAAGACGGCCACGGAGGGTCCTCGCTACCTGTTCAGAGGGAGAATCAACACGGAGGTGATGGAGGTGGAAAACGTGGACGATGGCACGGGTGAGTGGCCCCGCAGAAGCCACAAAAAGTCACGGCATTTATGTTGGACAAATAAATGTTTGCGCAGTTTCTCTTTTTCTGCTCACTCGCACTCAGAACATTTATTTCAGCGCTCTCTGGCAGCGGGGGTTCAAGAATGCGCCATAATAACCCACACAGGAACGTTGACAGCATAGTCTTTGGCCGGAGCGGGCGCATAACTGTGTGATTTTTATACTTGGATCGCCGATGGAAAAATACAATTTACCTATAAACATCTTTTTTTTTTCCAGACATCTATAGTTACATATCCTTGGGGCTGCGCTGCTGCTGGTACTTGGTGAACTCGAGCGCTTGTGTCTCTTGGCCTCGCGTAGCCGCTGATTATCATTTATATTTGTAGAAGCCATCATTTCCTCTCCAGCAGACCCAGATGGGCAGTAATATTGGGTGTTTTTGGTGAGAGACGGATGGGTTTGGGTCTGGAGAGGGAGAGGAAGGATAAACACGTGAGGCAGGCGGCGGCGCGGTACCTCCTGGGTGTTCTGCACCACAGGCGGGAGATCTCAATCTGAAATCCAGCACGACAGGAGTATTTTTGCTTAGATTCCTACGTAGTCAAAGTGCCATGACTTTTTCCCAGGCACACACTTGCTGCTTGAGGTTGAAAAACGCCCTCGAGGCGTACCATATAAAGGACACCACACTGTAGATGCTTTTAGCCGTGATTGTAATTGATGATTGTAATGGTTTGCTTTCTGTTACACCCTCAGAGGGGGGGGGATGAAAGGTCAGACGAGTAAGCATTTGAAATGCTCCCAAAGAGATGGAAATAACGACGGAGATTCAACTAACGGTCAAGAGCTCACGTCCATTTGACTTATTATTTTTTATGTTTTACAATCTTAACGTTTATATTTGAGCATAGGTGGTGAATCACAAGCAGCCAGTGGCCTCTGCGGGAATATTCTGAAGACTCGGTAGTAAATAATGCTGATGGATGGTTCTTCTCCTGCATGTGTGTCCCCTCGTTTATCTCATTAAAGGAGAAGAGCGATAATCAATGAAGCACTCAATAGAGAGGCACTAGAGCCGGGAAAAATGAGTCTAGAGCGAGTGTTTGCACTGAGATAAAGCACATTTTTCTCAATAGTTTTATAAGGAATGTTGTTTTTGTAAAGGAGACCACACACTACTGTACGAAAGAGCCTCAATTCATCAGATGATGTGTTGTGTCTGTCCTTTCCTGTGTGAGACCCGGCGTCGCTCTCGCAACTTTATTTTGCTTCGAAGCAGATCATTTGGACGCGTGCCTCGTGTTATTGCTGGTTTTTATGCGGTTAAGGCTCGTTTACTGTGAGCTCGACTTCCCCAACAGCTCTGTTTACAGTGTTGCGATCTGTCCCGCCGCTAATTGACGGCCCTCCCCTTCAATGCGAAGGACTGCTCCGAGATGAAAAAGATTGGATTTGCGTCGTTCCACCCCTCGCGAGGAGAGGGCTTTATAA
>JBAJHX010000046.1:10432069-10445818 GCA_037176925.1 Amniataba percoides | reverse complement strand
CAGGTTTGTTTTTGTGGCTCTGGGCAAATTATAATCAAGATGTACTGCGCCATGTGCTGTGTGCACTATGTACACAATTCAGAAGTGGGTGGTACAGGTCCTGATCCAAGGCCTTAATCCAGCTCTAGGGGAATGCCCCGTTCAACTAATGGCGATTACGTCTATCAGAATTTAAGAAGCAAACATGTTGTTGTTTGGGATGTGACATTAACTGTTTTTAATCCTAAGTGTCTGTGGATAACGGAGAGAGCAAGAAAGAGAGAGAGAGAGAGAGAGAGAGGAGATGAAGGGAAAGTTTTATAACCTTTTAGGTGATGAATAGTGCTCCTGTTGTCCGACACCTCAGAGATGAGCCTCGCTTGATAAGGGAGTGCAATAAAGATGAAAACAAGCCGTGACAATGCTTCTTTTTCTCACCAGGCTACAGAGCTCGGGGACGCCTTTGACATCACTCATATACTTTTGCTGTGTGAATGGAAGAGAAATCTCAGTAGACTTTGTAATCAATCAGATTCTGACTCGTAATTTAAGTTAAGTGTGAAATGACACTTTTTTTTTTGTCTTTGAATACTACCACACAGAAAGATACAGCAAGCAGCTCCCCTGCTGTGTAGATTCATTGAGGGGCCTGATGCTAGTTAAAAGTGACAGCTTTATTTTAGTCATGTTAGTTCCCAGCTGTGTTAAGTGCGTGCTTTTAACATCCCAGCAGTGATGTTTGCAGAATGATCGTTATTGATTTAAGATATACAGAGGAAGGAGAACTCACTCAGACATGGATGCACACATGCTGGCGTGGAAAATAAAAAGCGGTTTGCGCCATCTCTCTGCCAAATTTTACGATAAACAACGTCTTTCTTGTTCATGGTGAATTAGCGGAGATCACAGGTTTGGCTCATGTCTTAAACTGATCTAGATTTACAGCTCCTCAGTGTCTTTCAAAGCACCATTTTACATGAAAGCCAATGACATGCACAAAAATAAAACTTGCCACGTCCCTTCCGACTATAAGTAATTTCCCGGTCCTCCAAAGTGAAAGTAATTTTAGTATTATTATAAACATCTGTCCCAGCAGTCCAAGATGTCCCCCGAGATCTGTGTGATTTTGAATTTTAATATTGCTAACGCTGTCGGGGCACATGGGTTTTCTTGTTCTTCAGTCTCTTCCTGCTATTACATTTCCTCCCCTGCTTTTCTCTCTCCTCCACTGTGCATCTCATTAAGGCAGCCCAGAGATTTGTGTCTCTTCCTCCTCTTCCTATCTAATCTCTGATCTGGAAAGTCTACATACGTACAGCATATGTATGACAATCTGGGTTTATCTCCGTGGATTTATGAATAGCACATGGAAATTTCAGATATGCGAGTTAAACTGCTCGTGAAGCGCTTTGGAGGAATCAGCCCTCCGGCCACATTATGTTTTGTTTTCCAACGAAAAGGAGCTTTGTCATTCATTTATATCCCATTAGTTGTTCCAAAAGGGATTTGAGAGGCATTTGCGTGTCAGTTAACCATCCCTGCCGCTGTTTGCCCTTTCTCTGACCAGATCCTGGAGGCGCTGGCGCGTAATGATGACATGCTGGTGCAGATGTGTGGCAGGTTGAGTTTCAGCTGCGATGTTATCCCCGAGGAGCTGCAGGTACGCTTCAGTGCCATGTGCGGTGAGAGGGTGGAGCACATCAACCGCCGCATCACCAACTACAGAAAGGTAACTGTCCCGTGCTGCTCTGACAAACAGAGATTCATCCGTTTCTCTGCTCTGGACGATTTTTCCCTCCACCGTGAACTGTGTATGTATATTTTTACACAGCATGGAACCATAAAAAAGGTCTTCTGCAATTCTCAATAGACTGACAATAATAGGAACAGGATGCAGCTGGAGTAGAAATACCACTTTAACGTAGTTTCTGCTGCGGTTCTTGTCCTAAGAGAAAGAAAGAGTGGAAATCCTGCTGAACCAATTCAAAGTCGATGCACTGTGACAGAACTTTTATGGCGACCTCCTCTGCACGCTGCCTGTGATTGAAAATAAGTGATGAAAACCTGCTGAAAATGTACTAAAAAATCTAGACATCCATCGTCTCAATGTGCTGACTTCAAACCAGTGACACACTGAAATCAAGTTGAACACATGGGTCAGTGTGTGAAGGCTGTTGTGCTAAAACTGATCATTTCTCATTACCAGAGAGTGAAGTATTTAGCCAAAATGTCTGTCACCGACGTCCAAACATGTCAATAACTTTACAAATATGTGTGCAGAATGTAGTATTTTCCGCCGCTTTGTTTGCAATTAGGTTACAGCTGGTTGTTGACACAGCCAAAGCGTTTTCATCACTTTTCGTCCACATCTGTAAGCGTGTGTCTATAGGCCAAACATCCCGATGCATGCAAGTGTGCGTGAGAGGGGGAAGAAGGAAAAGATCTGACTCAACATTAGAGCAGGGCTTGGATTAATTACCAATCACTTATAAATAGCCCTGCGCAGCCACAGCCAGGACTTGTTGTGTAAGATCCCCCTCCTTGCACTGGAGCATTCCTTCTCAGACCCCTAGAGAGGAAGGAGGGGGAGCCCAAGTGAGAGAATGAGAGAGGGAGTTAGGAAGAAGAGAGAGATAAAAGAGGGAGGAACCGACAGAACAAGACAGAAAGACAGAACGGGAGAGTGATATAAGGAGAGATGTTAACCTGAGGCCGGGAAATAACAAACAAACCTCTAGAGAGACGCAAGAGACGTGGTGGGACTCTTTGGTCTCATGAGAAGATCAGCTCATGGTCCATCTGGAGCGTATCATCTCGCCCGGAGCGGCGGCCTCGTACCCCAGCTATCTGAGATAACCGAGGAGACATGTTTGGTTTAAGGTCCTTGCTTGACATATACATATGTTATGCTTATGTTCCTTGACAGCCTGAGTTGCTAAAAACTGGTCCGATGGTTTATAGCATGTGCCGTGTAACATGCAAGACAGGATGCAGGCCCCGTGATGGAGGGTTCAAGGAAAGTGCAACCAACTGTTGCAAAGAAAAAAATGTGTTTGTGATATTCTGTATCAGCCCTATTGGATCCCTTCAGGCTCCCTGTGTATTTTGTTTTACGAGAAGATGCTATCTCGTGGCACGTTAAGGAAGTGTCCTCGCGCAGCAGGCATGGGTGGAGTTAGATTTAGGAAACTTCTATAGCACTGAGCCACACAGGAGGATATTTCCACTCGCTCAACAGTGTTTCCAGGGTCCATGTGCTGGTCCCTTATCTGGAAAAATCTTTATTTAATTTGAAGGAACATCATTTTCAGCGGAAAGGATGTTTGATATTACTGTAATGAAAATAAAACCACAGTTCCTCTTCAGCAAATTCAAAGCATGAACTTACATTTTGTTGAAGTTGCAAATCAAATCACGAACATAATGTCATCATATAATCTTACAACATGATGATATGAGCTGCTATACACCAGCATAATTCAATTCATGTCAATTTCAACGATAAATGGTCGTGTAGGGGTCTGGAGTTCTTCACATATGTGAGCAATGACTTTGCTATGAGCCTGTCTTAGATCTTTGATTGGAGTTAAATATTTGAACTGCCACACAATAAAAGGAGGAATGTCGAAAATGTGCAGTAATGCATGTTTATACTTTTCTTCCAATGCCAGCTGTCATATATGTAAAACAAAACAGTATGTTTTGTTGACAGATGTTCTGTAGTGTGTTTCACATGGATCTTTCTGGTGCCTCTCGTCAGCTACAGACTTTTGAAGACTGCCTCTCCTCAAATTGTAATTTCAGTCCCTATTCCTCAACTCTGATTACTATTGATTATAAACCCACCAGCCGACAGTATCAAGGGATTGCATTCCCCGCTGGAAGTGCCATAACATCGCAATTCTTTCTCACCATGTTTCTCACAAATGACCTTTTCACTTCACCAACCACACAAAAGACAACATGTAAACATATTTCATCTGGAAACCACCTGCATCTCTCTTTTTTTCTCTACTGTTTAACAGTTTGCTCGCGTGCTGAAGAACAGAGCGTGGCCCACCTTTAAGCAGGCCAAGGCCAAGGTGTCGCCCCTCCACAGCAGCGACTTCTGCCCTACAAACTGTCATATCAATGTGATGGAGGTGTCCTACCCAAAGACCACCACCTCTCTGGGTAGTGCTTTTGGCGTGCAGCTGGACAACAGGAAGAACACGCTGGAGAAGGGAGGACGCAGCAGTGCAGAGCAGGGTGAGCTGAGCATGGAAAACACTTGCAAATCATCTGACTATGCTGGAAAATTTCAGGCTTTTTACTGTGTTTTTTTTTCTCCTTGGCATCTTTGGCGTCCCTCCAGGTAAGCTAAACCCCATGGTTAATGTCCAGCATACTATCACCACCATGGCCGCACCATCGGGTCACAGCTTGGGCAGGACGGAGGGTCACGGCCTTCGCTTCCTGCTCAGAGAGGAAGACCTGCTCACCCTGGACGCCTACCAGAAACTCCTCTACAAGCTCACCACGGTTGTGAAGGAGATGGAGACGCACGGCGCCCATATTCACGAGTGAGTGGCTACGTGTACATACTTGCGGTGTGGTGCACAACAGCTGGACCCGCGTAGCCATGTCAACGTAGAGGTTGAATTTGCAAACATAAGCACGCGCACGCAAGTAACACATGTTTGCTTGTCTCTCATTTGCACAACCCTCCTGTAAGTCACTCCCACAGTTAAGTTTCATTAAATGGGCTTGAGTTTGAGATTAATCTATTTGGACATATTCCCCACAGATTGCAAAACAAAAGGGTGAATTTTTTTTTTAATGTTTCAAATCACTTTTTGTTTATGATGGAAAGACATACTCTTCCGCTGATTCTATTTGACCTGATTTGAAATTTACTTTGAAACCAGATTGCCTCATATAACAAGCTGTAAATTTGGCAGCCTGCATGGCCAGTGTGCTGCATCTGGCTCTGGGCGGGCATACATTTTGGTCATTACTCCAGCACCTGTGTGTGTGTGCTGTGTGTGTTCGTGACAGAGAGAAACATAAGGAAAAAGAAAAACAGAGTCGAGTTAGTGGTTCTCTCTACCATATGCCTGCTATGTGAGGTATGCTTATGCTTCATTTATGCCCAGGATTTTGAACCCGATATGGTACGTGCGCGCTTGATCAGAGTTTCCTGGCTGGCCACTCTGCAGTTAGCATGGTTGCCGGGTTCATTGTTTGGAAGCGCATGAGGCTACTGAAAGGAAATGGAAAACAAAAAAAAAAAATGGGAAACACTACCTCCCCCCCACCACCCAAACAGGAAATACAATCTCAGTGAAGTTAAGGGTGTGTCAGTAGGCCAGGTGCCCTCTGGAAATGCCATTCACTAACAATGCACCACTGATATATGCATGTGCACTATTCAGAAACACACACACACACTTCCTTGTATGTGACCAATGTGTGTAAAACCTCTAAAATGATCATAGCGCCTCTGTCTAAATGAGACTTTCCTCTTCCAGATTTCCCCTGCGGTAGTTGTTGGGCAGCTGACTACAATAGCCTCATGCGTTATGAATCTTTAGATGATCATTTGATTGATTTAGTCATTAGGAGTCTCCTCAGCTAAGGCAGCAGCCTTCGGAGAATGACATTAAAAGTCGCTAGATGGAGCGTAGCTGTCACCTAACCGCGGTAATAATGAGTCGCGTCCACAGCAGGGCTCTTAATGACTGAGTCTGGACAAATTTTGTCATGCTCCCGTCAGCGCCAATTAGTACGGTCGTCTCCGCGTGCATTCAAATGGCTTGAGACACGACTAGTGAGAGGATAATGACCTTTACCATCCGCTACCTGTTTAAACATGCAGACGTACGCACACACAGATACACACATGCACACTTCAGGAGCTTGTTAAGAGTGAGCCGTGTGGGAGGGCAGCAGTGGAACTAATATGGGTCGTGTTGCTAGTAGTTGCAGTGTGGGTGCATTCATTGCTCTGACCTCTGTGGGTGTGTTTAGCACTCCTGAGCCCTTCATTAGATTACTTTGCACATTACCCTGTTGGTAGACTAACCTTGGGTCAGCTGGTTTTGTCCGGACACACCCTACCCCTTCTCTCCTGGGCCCGCTGGCTTTGTCTGAGCGCCTCAGTGTCTCTTGTCGTGTCTCATTTCCTCTACATGTTGCGTTATGCACACCCGTCTGCACTGATAGCCGCAGACACTCTTCACTCTCACATTCTCTTTCTGTACTGTGGGTGACTGACTTTGACATCACCGCTTTATAATGACGTAACAATGAAGCAAGGTGGCCATATTTATCAGAGCTCTTTGGTGCATTACGTCAAACACAACCTCCCGTTCCCAAGCCAAAGTCAAGAGAGGAAGTCTACGGTTGGAGATTAGAAGTATCCTCAAGTCATTTAGGAAAAGAAAACAACTGGACATGGAGTGGTGTGACATAATTTTCTTGGCGGGTTCTAGAGGAATCCGTTTAGAGGCAGCGACCTGTGAACCTTTGTCTTGGGGCCACAGATGAGGGGTCACAGCTGTGCGTGGACGTGCCTCATGGCGTGCTTTATATCTTTATATACCTCCTCCCTTCCCAACTATCCTCTGTCATTATAACATATTTTCCTTATTCTGTGCACATCATTCATTGCATCCTTGCCAGCAGTGTTCTCAGCGCTATAGTCTCCTCTGATTTATTTACCTCAGTGTGGATTAAAGCATGCAAATGTGCCATCACGTAACTGCTTGATGTGGAGCTTTGTAATGCAGATGTGCTCATAGACGTGACGGAGGCGATTGATGTCTAATGGTTTAATGTGTCGAAGTGGGTTAAAGAGCTGCCTGCGAGAGATTAAGAGATCTTTCTGATTGCTTGAGATAAGCAGTGGTGTGCTTTGGCCTCCTCTCTTGCTTTCTGTTTTTCCTTCCTTTCTCTCTCTCTCTCTCTCCATTGACGTCCCTTCTCTGATCCATTCATTGTTATTCTCCCTTGCTCCCTCCGATAGTTTGCCCCCCAAAGGCCCCAAACTGCGCTCGCCTCTTTATTAACCGGTAGCCAATCACAGAGCCTGGAGGGCTTCTCCATGGCGATGGAATGCCACTCTGCTTTGGAGGGGCATTGTGGGGGCTCCTGGAGTGGCCCATAATGAGGGCATCTTTGTGGCCTAGGCAGCCCCTGAATGGGGAAAAAAGGGGGTCAGTGGTGAGACTGGAATGGGGAGGAAGGAGAGGTGTTTAAAATCATAAAGAGGCATAAAAATCTAAGATGCATTTGGGTACCACGAGGGAGACAGGTTGTTTATTTCATGTAACCCTGAGTGGCCTCGAGCAGCCCCTCCCCGGTGCCTCAACTTTGAAACGTCCTTAAGGCCGATGTTGTGACACAATGGAAAATGTAAGCAGACACAAATTAAAATAAGGCTGAAATGTAAACAGACATTGCGTGTCAGAGTGTGTGCGTGGGTAGCGATAAAAAAAAGTCCCAGCCTTGCATTTATTGGAGTATGGCTCTAAATGCCACCATGTGTTGCTGCAACTGTGAAAATATCCCGGCCGGCCTCTTCCTGCTCTTCTGATAGTCGTCTGGTACAATACAGGCCAGCGGCGCTGTAGCAGTGAGAGGGGAGCTGATCTTTGCTGCGGAGTCGCGGCGTGTTGACACAGCTGTACCCTGCTACGCGTTTGAACCTATAAATACGATGTGGATCCGTGGCCATCTGACGCTGTTGTGCGGAAGCAAAGCACACACAGGTTTTGTTTGGCCTGCTCAGTCAGCTGTTGCAGCCCGCACACACATACAGTACGCAGAAACTGTGCGTACAGTTCAGTATGTTACAGTGTTTGGGCACATGTAGAGTAAAAGCTTCCCATGTAGCATTAGTCTGATCAAAGACGCTGTTTTTATCCTGCTGTGTCAAATGTTAGTTTTGGATAAAAGTCATAGCAGTTTCAAGTAACCCCTCCTCTCTGTCCTTTCTCCTTCGTTTTCTCCCCCCCATCAGCCTTTTATCCTCCATCACCCACCCGCCAGCGACGGAGGCGAGGACCCCGGAGAGTTACATATCGGCAGAGAGCGAGGGGGAGAAGGGCGAGCGGAACGGGAAGAAGGTGTGTTTTAACGTGGCGGGGGACGAGCAGGAGGACTCCGGACACGACACGATCAGCAACAGAGACTCATACAGGTAAAACTCGAATGGAGTACAGTCACATAAGAAGCATTTTCTCAGTGATCTCAAACAACTAAAAACATTTTAGAAAAAATTATAAGTCAAGCACTAGAAATCTGTTAGAAACAGCAAAACTCAAAAGGATAGCAAAGTAAAAATAGTAAACTTTATTCATATAGCACTTTTTCCATGCAATATGCCCTTACATTATAACATACAAGAACAGCATGCCATATTTTAAGTAACTGAAGGCCGCATAAGATAAATAAGTACATATGCTGTAATCTAATAAAGCATATTTTCTGCTTTGTTCCCAGTGACTGCAATAGCAACAGAAACTCCATCGCCTCCTTCACCAGTATCTGCAGCAGCCACTGCAGCTCCTACGTTCACAGTGATGAGATGGACTCAGGTACGCGTTGGTCCCCACCACGTTTCACGCATCAGTAAACTCATTCGACAGATGGAAATAATTCACTGTATCATTATTATTATTATCTATATGGCTGTGACCATGTAACACTAAGAAAGAAATCAAAGTTCCCATCCGAGTGGCATAATCTGTAACCCCAATCAGCCGCAGCGTAGCAGAACAGTCCCGTAAGTGACAGGTCGTGATTACAATCTAACTGCATGATTATACCTTCAAGACGGCGAGAACAAAAAAAAAAGCCTGAAGTTGAATCTAATTGGACACGACGGGCGTCTGGCCACACATCTCAGCTGGATTTGTCATTAACATCTTACGCAGCTGTGTATCCTGTCAAATATCCTTCCCCTCTGTCTCTTAGGATGTCTCTGTCACACACACATACACCCGTACACATACAGCTACTTGAGATATCACCTCTTATTTATTCTTTTTATCCCAAAAGCTAGGTATGTAAATATTTTTCGAGGATTTGGTGTCATACATGTGTTGACGCAGTAAGGCAACATGCAGTAAACGTGCACCTGTGTTAATATAGTGCTTTACTGGACTAAAGCTGACAAGTTGTACCCACGCCTCTGCAGGAGATGAGATGCCCTCCAGTGTGTGGCTGTCCCACGATAAGCAGAAGAAACTCCACAGCTTTTTGGAACATCTGTTCAGCCAGGTGGGTCAGCTAAACATCTGCACAGATGTGACTGTTGTGACTTATTAGTGTGACGTGACGATTTATTTTTAAGCCATTCTTTTAAATCTTATATTTTACTGATACGCTGTGGAATACATTCAACTTTTTTTTGTCATGTTGTTAAGAGGAAAGGTCAGTCACTGTGCTGCCTAATCGTATTGTGATAAATTGCAAATGGCTCTGATCTGATTGGTATTTCACCCACAGGATGCCTCACTTCAGTTAAAAAATGCATCAAAAACATCTTCATTATTCAACTCAGATTTTCAGACACAAAACAATGATCATATTTGTGCAGCCTAAAGGTCAAACATTAATTTCCACTTTTTTATGGAGAATAGGAATTGGATTTTTTTCTTTTGTTGTTTTTTTTTTTACTCTTGCTCAGGAAGGGAAAATCATGACAGACTTAAGCTGACCCAAGACCTTTTAAGACCTTTCAAGCAAAGGTTGACCATATCAGATTATGCATTTACACACTCCCACACACACACACACACACACACATCCAGCATCCACAAGAAGTTTTATGTGGATGTCTCCATCGGCAGTGGGGAAGCAGAAAAAGCTTTGCTTTGCTGTCTCTGCACTTTTGTGCTGCTTCCTGTCATTTGTTTTATTGTAGAGCAGTTTCCCTGGCTTTGTTTACATTCTGCATAGCAAACTGTATTCCTTGGAGCTCTGTGGGATTGTGTGTGTGAGCGTGCGCGTTGCAGCAAGGCCGGGAGAAGCAGGTGTCGGTTCTGTTTGTCTGGCAGTTTTTTCCCCTCCCTCCACATACTTTTGGCCTTTGCTTAGTGGGAATCTGCAACGTGTAAACGGACCAACTTGACCCTTGTGCTTTCTTCAGGTGGATTCGATCACCAGCATGCTGAGAGGGGCAGTGGTGGCTCGGGCGTTCGAGCAGACCAAGTGCTTCACTCCTGGAAGAGGACTACAAGGTAAAACACCAGGACTGTGTTGTGCTCCCGGCTCTGAAACTCTGATCTCTCAGCCTCTTTTACCACATCTCACACCCGAGTGCAGCCCGTAGTCAAACCATTTGGGCAAGAGATGTAAAAGTTCATGTTTCAGTATCAAAAATATTGATTCTTTCTGTCTTATGTTTCCTACTGCAGCAGTGAATGTGTCTCCTTTTTGAAGAATTTTATTTTGTTGGTGTAGCTCTGCTTCCTCGGCCTTGCTGGGCCACACAGTGGGCCTAAGAGAAGAAAGATAATATTGGAGAAACTCCCCAACCCTAACCAGTAACCGCCTGCGCATAGGGGCTGTAACTTCCTGTTGTGTAACGTGTGTGTGTGTGTGTGCGCACAGATGTGATTGTATGGGGAAAGTATTGTAGGTGGATTCCAACTCCGAAAAGAAAAACTGACTTGCACGTTCATTTTCTGCTCTCTTTATTCCTCCCCTTCAGCTATCCCACTGCCCTTCACTCTGAAGCACTTCATACTGTTGAAGCAGCACCACTTAGTTGCATACTCACCTCCACTTTTACGGCTGTTGGAGTGCCGCAGTACTTAGCAGTCAATGGAAAATGTGACCCTGCAGCGGCTCTTGTGCCTGCGTGTTATCTGATCATTTTGTTTTCACTATGTGTTTATTTGCCACCTCACCTCATCTCGGCCTTGGTGTTTGACCGCGCTGTCTATTGTTACGTTTTATCTCTCGAAGGAAAATGTAGGAAATGTTGCTGGAAGGGGCTAAATTTGCCCTTATCATTTCCCACTGCAAATACAAACTACTTACGGTGCCCTTTCATGATCTGCCAAACTCCATGTGTTCAGACGACTCAACTCATTTTGGAGATTAGATAGAAAGAAGAAAGTTATGCTAAGAAGCAACAATTGTTTTCTTTCTTTTTTTCAGAAGAGGTGCGAGCACATAGTTCCCGGACTTTACAAAACACTTTTGTTTCCCAGTGGTCTATTTTGATAAGTGAAGCTTTAATAAACTCTAAAATGATGCCAAAAAAATAGGATTTGCTTATTTTATGTCCTTGAAAGTGACTTTAATGAAGTTGAAGTTGAATTGATGAGCACTAAAAGCAAAAGAGCAGATTACCCACTTAGTCTGTATGTTTTGATAAGTGAAGCCTCTAAACACCCCGACCCATTTGGCACAGACACACACACACACACACACACTCACTCCCCTCTCATCTCAGCCTGTCTTCAAGAGAGCGCAGATCTGCTTGAACTGAAAAATAGGTCTGCTTCTACTGAGTGTGTTTGGCTGTGTGTGTGTGTGTGTGTGTGTGTGTGTGTGTGTGTGCGCATGCATAAATGCCCTCAGGAGGGACGTGAAGGCCTTGATCAGAGCTGATCCATCTCCACTCCAGTAATGTGTGCGGTTGATAACAGAGCAAATAGGATTATCTAACAAGTGGAGCATTCCTGCATCTGATCTCTCACTCTCTCCGTGGCCCTCAGACACACGCACGCACAAACACGCACACTCCAAACACCCCCCCCTTGACGCCGCCCATCTATCACCGATCTCTTGTTTCGTCTCCAAAATAAACTTTATGGAGAGGAGTTACACTAGATTAACTTTTACACTCATGTTTTGCCACCGAAAACACGAGGAAGATTAGATTGTAGGCGGCCTCAAACTGGCGGGACACGCTAAGAGGAACATTGTTTGTTTCTGGGTCTGTCTGACCCATCCCGCTCTTGTCATTTTGTTTGGAGACACGGAGAGAAAGAGTGTGAGAGTAATGGGGAGTAACTGAGAAGTGAAGAGAAACAGAGGATGAAAAGCGAGAGATGGGTAGAGATGGTTTGATCGGGAGTGGAAAAAAAAGAGTAGCGAAGGCGAGAACGATGCGAGTGTGTGTTATCATTTATTGACTGATGAGGCTTTTTTGCTGAAATATTTATTGACTTGAATAATCAATCCGCTGCATAATTTAAATGTGTACTTTTGAGAAGTTTGACGTGCTCCATTTGCTTCGAAGTAACGGAAATTTCATGATGCCAATAAACATCTGCGAGTAGCGTTGACTACAGAAAGAGGGAGGAAAGGGAGCTGGAGACGAGACAGAGAAAAGAACAGATAGATGAATATGATTAAGGAAAATGCATCGGAGGAGGGCTGAGCTAATAAGATCTGTTTATTTCTTTCTTTCCTCACTATTTAATAATCCAAAAGGTGGCTTTGTGATAAATGCACTTTTCTCCCAATGCTAGGCCGGTGTTAATTCTCTGTGCATGTCTGTCTGTGTGTGTGCATGTATTTCTGTCAGAGTTTCAGCAGGACATGGAGCCCAAGGTGAACTGCACCAAAAAGTTGCGTCTCCACGTCAAGCAGGATCCCTGGAACCTCCCCGGCAGCGTGCAGACGCTCACGCAAACCATCGCTAAATATGTTGAGGGTCAGTGTTTACCCGGGCCCTTCACACACACACACACACACACACACGCACACACACCGCCTCAGGCATGTGTGCGCACGGTCGCATACAATATTTACAGTATCATGAAACACCATGCCAGGCTTGGAAGGTGCAGTGCTGTGCATTACAACCCTCCAGTGCACCTCATCATATTTATTAGATGCAATAATAGCCCCTGTTACAGTTGTGTGGGGTACACGCAGTCCCAAACCGCTAACTGCACTGCTCTCTTTAAACGCTGAACCTAAAGCCACCCTGGGATGCATAAATTGGAGCTGTAGAGTTGGAGGAGAAAGCTGGCATGTTGAAGAATCGAAGAGCTGCACACGCTGTGAGAGATTCGAGATACTGCGGGGAGTTCGGCCTCATTTATTCCCAGCGGGGGGCTGTGTGGTTTTTGTGTTTGTTGGCACGCAGCTTGAACGCGCAGCGACATATATGTACATATAGACACACTCCAGGCAAACACACACACACACACACACACACACACACACACACACACACAGAGTTCACAGCCCAGAGTGAAGGCCTGCCACATGACACTCCTGGGAAAGGTGAGCTGGCGGTCACAACTGAGAGTACAAATAAGCAGAGTTAATATTAATGTGCAGCTTGGCCTGTGTACACCATTTTTTTCCTCCTACCTCTCCCCATGATGGCTTTTTCATGCAGTGCAGCGTCCTGCCAAGCTTCCCGCGGCTCTGATATGACTATAAACAAATACGGATTTATGTTATTATCTTTGCCTGTGGCTGGTTTTTATGATGTCGTGGGGTTTTTTTTCTTTATATGTGAAGATAAACAGCTGTGGAGCCTGGATGGAACAAAGACTTGTACAGCATTGTCCTATTTATGACTGGAAAGGGTTGAGTTTATAGCACAGGTCATACTACCTCAGCTGGGGAGAAGGGCTCTTCGGGAGTTGATATAAGATTGTTCCCTGGCTCACTGGATTGCTTTTCTGTGTTTTTCTCAGAGGTGAAGACACGGCTGCTCCTGGTCTTACTACAGTATACAGGTTTGTCTTGTTCATCATGTGTTCTCCTCCTGCAGTAATACAGACATACAGACTACAGTAGTGACTGAAT
>JBAJHX010000046.1:10391157-10431969 GCA_037176925.1 Amniataba percoides | reverse complement strand
TGAATGCACTCTGCATGTATAATGAATAAATAAAACTATAAACTTCCTGCTCGGGTGATCTAGTCTGTGAGCTCAACTCAAATTAAGTGAAGAAATAAGCAACTTAAAAATGAAAAATTCGATTTTTAAATTGAAATCAGAAACACTTACTCACAGAGAGTGAAAGAGAAAGCAACAGTGAAAACTGCAGAGTTTGGTAGTGAATGATAAAAACCATCTGAAAACACTTAGAACATAATTTTTGTTTATTATAGTTACAGACACTGACAGTGTAACAATACTTACAAACACATTGGTGTCAGTTGAGTTATAACTATTCTAAAAAGCCAATTTTCTACACACAATTTCCTAAATATACACAAGTACATTTTATCAAGGATTAAAATAGAGAAACAGTAAGAAAACTTACTGAGATGCTCATTTTTGTATGAGGTCTATATAAAAAAAATGCAAAAAAGGTTTTTTTAAAGAAAAAAGAGAATGAAAAAGAAAAGTAGAATAGCTCAAAAGAGACTTTGAATGGAAATCCACATTAAGCCTGGCACTGGCAAAGATGCCAACTTTTGAAGGTGGAAATCTGCTGATGAAATTAAGTGTTATGTTCCTTCACATACCTCTGGGGACTGTAAATGAATAAGAAATAGTAGAAAAAAAGCTTGTTTTTTTCTAGGTTGGGGTGGGATTGTTTAATAGTGTCAAAGAGTTTGCGGTCATTCCTCATGACACGTTATTCATTTCTGAGGGGTTCATGAACTCATTTTTAACTCAGTGGATTGCTGAACTTTTTCACGGGAACTATTTCTCAGGAAATTATGGCAGCCAATTATTTTCCACTTGGGCACACCTGTCATTTGCTCTCATTTTTTTGTGATACAATATTTAATACCCAGCAGATTGAAAAAAAAAGGCAGCCAGGACTTTCTGACGCCTCACTGAAAGCTTCAAAATTGCCACGGCATAGTCTGACCTGAAAAGTCTGTTTAATTACCATAAAATGTCGGTGCTTTCTGACACTCCTTTTCATTTAACCTTTTACCTTACCACTTTACACTTAAGTATTTAATCTTCACTCACCAGTTCTGTACTTGTTTTATCTTTTTTTTGTTATTCTATTTTACTGTTTGTACCTTACCTCTTTTTTTTAACACAGCTTTCCTCTCAGTCTCACGTCCTCTTTGTTTCCTGTCTAGATTCAGAGATCCAGTTGCGTCGAGACATGGTGTTCTGTCAGTCCCTAGTTGCAGCTGTTTGTGCCTTCTCAGAGCACCTATTGGCTGTTCTCAACCAGGTAAGTTTGTATACGTCTGGTTTGGGTTATGGGTGATACTAAACTTACTTATACTGATATATTTAGGGATTGTTGAGGTGAATCAATTATAATCTATTTTAGAGGTGTTTGAGTTTCCACCCCAGAACACTGTTGAGTGTTTTTGTGTCCTCTCTCAGTTCCACAATGTAGGCAGGGAGCCGGACCAGGACAGCTCGGACCCCCAGGACCTCCAGGAGGCCCAGGAAGCCAGCCGCCGTTGGCTGGAGCAGATCGCCAGCGCTGGGCTGCTCTTCCACTTCCAGTCCCTCCTCTCCCCCAATCTGGTAAGCACCAGACCGGCCTCAGCTCTCAGTTAATCTGCTGTGTGTATAACCATATGGATTAGCTGTAAAATGTCCAATCCTATTGTTGTGCACAACCAAAATGGCAATTTTTCTTATAATTACACCTATATTTGCATTAAACATACAGAGATATTGGCTTTAACTTACTCAAAGTCTATTAGATATTTTTCTTTTGTGCTATTTAATATGTGTAATGCCACAATTTACAGTAAATCAAACACTAACAATTATATATCAAACCATATGAATCACTGTGTTACAAAAGCTTGAATGCAACATTGAGCATTTGTTCTTCTCTCTGAATCAGTGAGCTATGGCTAAGCAAAAGGTTGGATTTACCATTTATATGTTTGCATTTTAAGATCATCAGTCAAGATGCCCTGCCAGGTTGCATGGTGGATACTAAAAAAGACTAAAATGTGCTGAGCTTCATGCACACTCTGCCCACAGTGACTGCGTGGGGATGTGGTCTGAATCGCTGACGTGTGCCGCTGATTTGCAGAGCCAGATCCCGCAGCCGGCCTCCCTCATGTGTCACTCAAATAACAGGCAGCTTCAGCATCATGTGGATAGCTGCTGTTTAAGCTGGAATTGTGTCTCGTGGGGATAAAAAGTTTTTGATTTGTTTGAAATTCATTCACAGGTTTTTTTTAAAAACCTTCGTGCAGTTCGCATCAGAAGAGGATCAGCCGTTCCAATTAATGCCTTCAATAAAAACATTAGAGAGATTCATCATTTAACCTCTAATGCTGAGTACTGTATATTAATGTGAATAATTAATTTCATGTTTCATCTTTCAGCTTATTGTGGAACATTTGGAACATTCTCTCTTTTGGCTTTGGTGTCTGTCTTCCTCCAATTCTCCTACATGAATTCAGTCACCCGAGTGAAAAGACCATCAAGAGTTCATTATGATCAGCCACTGTGGAGCCAAACACACAACTTTTTTCCTCTGAGACCTTTTAGTAATTTCAAAGTTGTCTTCAACTTTGTTGTTAAAGTAGAAGACATAACCTGTAATGTGTTCTTTCACCGCAGTTGTTTCCTCAGTGTTTCTTTTCTGCATTTCACATCATCAGCCACATAGAAAAACACTTTTTTATTGGGATGAGGTATTTAGATTTAGTTTCTATTTCTGTCCTCTTTCACTGGGAATTAGAAAAACAGGAAGTGGCTGTTTAAAAGTGTATTTTGGATGACGGGTGTGCGGCTTGCGTCAGGTCCCCAGAAATCGTTGATGCTTTTCCCGCTCATCCTCCTGCCGCGCTGTCTCTGCCTTTCTCTCTGTCTGTCTTTGTCTTTATTTCTCAAGACATTCCCCTTTCAAGTGTCCCGGTGGAACAAAACAGGGTCACGGTACCTGCAGGTGATTCCAGTGAAATCTCAGCACGCTCCTTTTTAGGGCACCACATGAAAGGCGGCATGAGTCGAATCGGGGATGCTGCGGATGTGTGCGCGTCTATGTTTGGCTCTTTGTCTGCTCTTGAATGTGTGCGAGTGTGTCGAAGGGAAGTATGTGTGTGTGTGTGTACATGACGCCCCGTGAGATAAACTTGCCCACACACAGCAGGCGTCACTTGGCAGGGCAGCGGGTACCCCTCTGTCACATGTCGGGCCATCTCAAATGCATCTTTAGAAAAAGGCCCTAATCCTCTTTCACCGCTGCTCTGTTTATCCCCCCCTGCATGTGGTGGATGAGGAGACGAGGCGAGGAAGAAGAGAGGAGAAAAAGCGGGGATGACAGAGGTGTACACAGTGTCACAGTCTGAAATATTTGCTAGTTGCTGTCGCTCTGGCCACGAGCAGATGTGCTTGTTTGCGTCTGTTTGAGGAGGAAACGTGCGCATTCAGATATGTAAGCAAACGCAAACGGGCTAAAGCAAACACAACAGGCAAAGGCGTAAGCAGACGCACGCTGTCATGTATGCAAACACACGCTAGGTCTACTGGGCACGTGTGCACACGGTTAGAAAAATACCGAAAAGCTTTTTGTACAGTTCTTCGGGTAAAAGTAGTTCTGCTTGTCATATCTACTTTTACTCATAAACCTAAATACTGTCTACACTTCTGCTGGTATTCTATCTTCCTCTCTTTAGACTGATGAACAGGCTATGTTGGAGGACACTCAGGTGGCCCTCATTGACTTGGAGAAGGTCACGTTCTACTTCCAGCAATTTGAAGGGGAGCCACTGGTGGCCAGTAAGTACACTAACTCTCCGCTCACATCTGTGGCTTTTTTTTTTAAAAAAAAAGAACATCATTATATTCTCATCGATGTTACTGCTGCAGTTCATGAGAAAGTGATTGAGCTTTAAATAGTGCCTTCAAATATGTACCCTCCTAATCTTCCACCCCCCCCCTTCTGGCAGACATGCCCATCTCATACCAGGTGGAGGGCACCCGTCAGACCTTGAAGGTTTGCTTCTACCTTGAGAGTTTCTACTTCTCCCAGCTGCCTCACAGGCTGAAGAACGGAGGAGGCATCAAAATCTACCCCGTGCTCTTCACGCAAGGTACAGCGAGCCCGGTTAGAGGAGCCGTCACGTAGCACGGAGATGAAAGTTGCTCTGTAGATGATTTTCAACGCTGGCAGATTGTATGTGCTTTGCTTTTATGATTTTATCTTTCATGCCTGTTCTTTTGTTTCATCCCTCTCTAGCGCTGGAGAGTATGGAGGGTTATTACTACAGGGACAATGTGTCAGTGGAGGAATACCAGGCCCAAATCAATGCTGCCTCATTGGATAAGGTCAAACAGTACTATAAGAGACTGAGGTATGTTACATGAGACACACACACACACACACACACACACAGATATTACTTTGAGGCTGCGTATCCTGTGTGATTTGGCAGTTTTTTAGACCTCATATAAATCACGACGACCTCCCATTCAGTCGGGCTTGACTCTCAACTCCCAGCAGGGCCTCGAGGTGATTGGCTGAGAGAGACGCGCAGCAGGAATGTTTTATGATTGGCTGCGAACACACGCAGCAGGGGCAGCAGTGATTGGACAGGAGTGCCCAGCGTGTCACCGGCGCTGATGCAGTGCTTCTGTACAGTTGCTGCACTCAGTTACCCCGCACCCCATTGGTTTGCCGCACACCGGAGACCCTCGGCAATTGGCCAGGCGTGGATGATTTAATGAGGTGGAAATGGATACGAAGAAACGAGACGCTTCTGGGAGTTGAAAATAAAGGCTTGGCTTTATTTAATCGGCCGCACGTATGAGCGAGCATCAGACCTTTTACGGTGTGTTGTCTGAATATCAATGGAGTTTCACATTAGATGCTACCTTGTAATTTCACAGACTGAGAGTCACAGTCAAACCAGCTGTGTGTGAGAGGATACGGGTACCTGCAAATGCACAAAACACATTAAGAATTCATACCGAGAGAATCTTAGACTGTGTGTTTAAGAGGTAGGATGTGACTTTTGCGCAATGTCCTATATTGGTGTTTGTATTTGCAAACTGAGAGAGACAGATTGAGAGACACCTGTTGCTCTTGAAGTCTGTTAATTGTACTGTTACCTTAGATCAAAGTCATCTCTCTGTATCTATATTCCTGTGTGAGTTTGGTGCCAGCTCAGTTATTACACCACAGACACTCTATTATGAAGATTAAACCACATGAACTGATATGGTCCTAATCAACGGAAAGAATCAGCCATATTCTTGGAAAGCCATTTGAAGCCCCTGCCAGAGTGCGTTCCCTCGCTGAATACCTAGGAGGGCGAGCGGCCGACACGTCGGCTTCGACTCAACATCTGCTGCTGATTGTGTGCATAATTAAACGCAGGGCAGAGCTCACAGCGAGAGAAAAAAAAAAAAAACTTCATCTTGTTATTTAGGAACAATCTGCTTTTGGGGGAGGGGGGTTGAATGATTTACAGCTTGAGCAGTCTTGTGTCACATCAGTGCCGCAACAAAACATTAATTTACTGGGATTGCTTTCCGCCGAGAGTTTTTAATTTGTTCGTAGTGTTTAGCTTGATGAGTGGATTTCAAGCGTTCATTTCTGCGAGCGTCACATTTCCCAACGCGCGATACCAAATTGTGCTTGGCCATTTAATCTTTTTTGCGCATCAGCCCTTTCCTACTGCCCCTCTTTCTCTTTGTTTAATATAATGTCTGCGAGATCTTCTGGGACTCCACAACCTTTTAATAGTGGAGTATTGACATTTTGCGTTATCTCTTTCATTTTGTCATGTCCTTGTTTGCAGACTGTAGTTAGGACTTCATGATCGGTCTCTAAAATGTCAGTCTTCTAATTAAGAACCACAGGGAGAGATACATTATGCTTTGGGGGAGCCTGAAGCACCTTTTGGTATGAAATTATCTTAATAAACTTTAAACCTCATTTGAATTCAGCCATGTGATCCAGAAAAGCCTGTGTTTTCGTATGCATGCACGTGCACTGTACATTTCTGTGCAGTTTGACCTGTGCAGAAAGAGCCTAATTGAATCGACAGCTGAAGCTTTAGCTGTAACACAGAGCAGATGTGCGTTGACAGGCAAATGTAAGTGAGGCTGGTGATGTGGGGAGCATTAGGGGTGCCGCGCAGGGATGTGGGTAGGCGGTGAGCTTTCAAAACCCCAACTGGAGTGAAACTGTCGGACTGTACTCTTCTGAAATATTCGATCTCCTTTTTAATGTACCTATCTGTCGTAGCCCGAAACTGCAGATCATTTCAGTCCAAATTCAGTCAACCCTCTGGGCTCTGCAGACAGTTCTCTGGTCTCCTACTGTGCATACAGTGGGTGAATAAGTAAGTATTGAGTTGACATATCTACCGTACTTGAGAAACAGCTCTTCAGGTAAAAGTCACCTTTTTCCAGTAAAAGTAGTTTGCAAGTTTGCCTTGCTGTTGCTGCAGAGATACAGTGACAACGAAATATCTCATTTGCTCCAGTACTATACTACAAATATGAGATTCTTTGCTTAAGTTTCCTTTTCATGCTACCTACAAATCTACTGAATTGAAGAGAAATATTGTACTTTTTACTATGCTGCATTTATCTGGCAGCTATAGTTACTGTTTATCTAGCAAATTAAGATTCAAATACAAAATAAGATATATCATAAATTATGTATTTTCTTAAACTTTAGCACCCTTCACTATATAGAAAAAATGTAAAATAACTTTGATAAACTACAGTTGACATTATCAGTACATTTTACTAATATTTTCATACTTTTTATGATGCCTTAGTGGCACTGCTACTTCTACTACTGACACTTGGTGATGAGTTATTGCTTTAACCAAACAGCCCAAAACTCAAATATATATACGGGTTTTATATTTAAGATACAGACAAAGAAAAGAAACAGTCTCACATTTGTGAAGCTGAAAACATCTTAAGCATTTCTGCTTGAAAAATAACTGAAACACTGAACCAATTATCTTATCAACTGTTGGTTTAACCACATGACTCTCCAATTGCTGCTTTAAATTTGCAGCTAAGTAATTCATGTGCACGTGGAACAATACAGCGAACACAAGGAAAACTGTAACAGGCGACTTGCACCAGAAACACGTTGTCTGTTCCCACCCAGAGTATTTCCTTGTATCATTTGTAGTAAAGCAAATATTCCCAGCTGGATCACAACAGTCAATGACTACAGTGTCTCTCGCCAAGTAATATTACCAGTAGTTTTCTTTCACCATGTGTCTTTCGGCTGACCATAGACCAGCCTGGGATTTCACTCCCCTCTCCATTGCAGCGTTCCAACCTCAGGCACCTCGTTATCCTTGGAGCCTGGCCACGGCAGTGTTGGGTTAAACCCACACTATGGGCCGGAGCCAGAGGCTGACTGACAGACAGAAACAGCACACGCAATACAGAACTGAATGAACTGCGGGGCAGAGATGCATGTTTTCAAGCCGCTAAACATGCTCCTGTAACACCTCAGACCCACCTTTACATTTGCTCTGAGATATTGTCGTTCAGGAGCTGGAACTGGATTTTCTAGCTATTAACTATGTCATGTGGAGAAATAATAGCACTGTGGAAGAAAATTTGCATTTTCGCTTGCAAATAGAAGTATTGGGATCATTTATATTCAATTAAATTACAGAGGAAGAAAGACGCTCATTACGCTGTTGAACCCCTGGAACCCTGTCAAGATGAAACATGCCTTTCGGTGGATATAATTTGCGTGCATGTATTTGTGCGTGCAGCGTGTTTCATGCTGAAATGAAAAAGCAAACAGAAAGCAAGAACAAGCTTATCCTCTGATGCCTTTGTTGGGGAGCATTGTGGGCATTATAAAATTTTAAAGCAGTAAATGATACCTCTGTAAATGTTCCTGTAAGATCTCCCAGCAGCCTCTCTGTGTGTCTCTGGCTCACGCTTTCCTTACCCGCACCGGAGGTACTGCATGATCCGAGGAAAAACCCATAGCGCCTGATGAAGTCATTCAAGTCTTTCGCAAAACATAAGCTCGATGGCCAAATCACAAGCACATGGCTGGTGCCGCAGGAGAGTCAGCGGTGTTTAGCGCCAGAGCACGCACCCACGTTTTCAAGCTTTTCACGAACCACCTCAGCTGACGTGCATTTAGGTCAAATAAGTTGGAAACCCCGACGTGCTGCAATTGACAGTTCCCTTATTCGCTGTTTGCTTAACCTGAAGGCTGCTCATAATGCAGAAGCAGGAAGCCGTTGTAGAGCGTCATCGAGGGAATAAAGTAATTTTCTCCCATTTTTCTGTCACACGTTGTGAGAGGTATTTGCAGATACATACATTTGTTTCCTCTCTAGTTGGCAGAGGCATCATCTGAACGTCACAACGCCCTGAGTTGAAAACACCTTATCCTTTAGGACACTGTGAGAATGGAAGAGGGGAAATTGAAAGGGGAATATAGATCGCCAGACCATGCAGTTAAGATGGAAGGGATTTCAGGGGAGGGACGAGGATGATGAGTTGAGGAGGAGAGCGTGCAAGGGCGGGTTAGTCGGAGAGGGCAGAGAGTAGAGGGGAGAACCAGAGTGGAGTCTGCAAATGTTTTATTCAAAGGGAGGGATTATTGCAGGCTTGTGGTTTCATCTAATTTTGCTCTTATTGACAGGAAGGAGAAGGTTCAGCATGTGCTGTGTGTTGTCCACTGGTGAATTGTAAGTGCATCACACCTAGATATTGTTGTTACAGGTGCAAGAGTAAAACGGGATTGTGAGGAGTTTAAAATCAATATCTTCTGACAAGGCTGAGACAGAAAACTCGCACTGCAGGCATTAGGCTTTTCCCCCTAATTGAAATGCATTTGGCAGTAGTGAGCAAATGTTTGGCACTCTATCACAAGGCAGTTGTAAAATTTCCACATCTCATGGTGAACGTCCCTTTGATAAATACACTTGATTTATGTGGATATTAAAATTCAACGCGGCCTGACAAATAGCGTATAATGATAGCATGGCGGCTGAAAGATGAGCAGTAAACTTGGATGTATAGCACTGTCCAACGAATAGCATGTATTATTGTTACTCCTTGGACTTGTATTTCACGCTTTGTTGGTTAAACAGTCATCAGTCATTGCTTCTGGGTCATTTGTGCTCACAGTGTTTGCTCTCCCATCAGCTAAAGGGAATGGGTAATCACACCGCCGCAGTTTGTCTTAATTACGCAAAAATGCTGGCTGGTTATTGCAGGTCAGAGTGTCACTTTCAACACAGTAGTGAGCTCCCTCACTCTTTACTTTATCTCCATTGCCCTGTGGCTGGAGCAGAGATCGATCCTCTCGCTCTTGTTTGGACGTGACCCAGTGTTTAAAGTGTAAATAGGCTGGTTAAACTGCTGCATGCAAAGCAGCGTGATCAAGGCAGGTCAATATATTAGTCTTGCACTTGGATATACGCATGCATCTGCTTCTGCTTGCATCTTCACAGACGGACGCAAACGCACAACAACAGCTATATATATGATTCGTCCTGACAGCTAGCCCTGTGTAAATCATTTTGCTTGTTGTCCAAGGACATTTCCACAATATATGCTCAGCAAGAGGCGAAAGACAGGGTGACATCACTTCAAGTTGTTTAGCACACAGACATGAATCCCACCACTGTGCTAAACATCAAAACAACGCCACAAATCTGTAGCTCAAACAGCTTAAGTCGCTTCATGTAATTGATGGTAGTCCTCCTCTTCCCTGAGGCAAGGCTATGCAGTAATGATTAACACGGCGATAGCTACCGCAGCAAGTCCCCATCTTCCATCTGACACGCATTAACATTGTAAGCTTTTCAAAACAGTGATGCAGCAGCGCAGCTAGTCTGCTAAAAGTGTGATTTCACGGATGGCTGCATCTGTAACCTGAGAAGTCACGGGAGGTTTTTTTTCTTTCTCATAGAATGAAAAATGCATATTATAGCAATCATAACTGATTATGGATGTTATCTCAGCTTCAGCAGGGAGGCAGTGGCAGTTTGGTTATACATTTGTTTTCTAAACAGAAACAGAGCATTCCTCTCTTTGCCTGCCTCCAGTTCACACAGTGATGAAAATGCTTCAGTCTTTGCAGCGGCACAGGGACTCCCAATTCACCAGAACGCTGAGGAAGGTGGTGGAGCTTCACTCGGCTCTAGCTCATGTGCACTGAACCTCTTTTTACAAAACCTAGTGAGGCCGAGCATCAGAGACCTCAGCTGTATTTATTATTCCGCTTTGATTTTATCGTTGAATGGCCGTAATGATGAGCAGGTCTGCACTTTGTACTACTTGACATTGTGAAAAAGACCTTGACTTATCTTTCAGCAAGAAAGAAAAATCATCTTAGTGAGGAGCCAAGAATACTTTGCATCTACTTTTGGCATCATGGTTGTAAATCTTTTCACCATTTTAAGCCAGTTGCTATTTCTGCATTGTAATATATGCAGTAACTGCATGTGTGTCTTCAATGACAATGATTTAGTGACAATATGTCTTCAACTGGCTCCGACACTGAGACCCCATTAACACTAATCTGTTACTGGGTGTCAAAGATCGGACATTTGTTTCCTGATCTTGACTGACACGAATGGCTTTACAAACGACCCCTGATTTAAATTTACTCAACATATCTGTGAAACAGTGTATTTTTAGAGATATTATTATGCCTTTCGTCCTTAGTTTTTTCATTAATAAACCAAAAAAATAAGCATGCCATCATTATGTACACAGACATTGTTCCTGCTGGCATGTGCTTCCACATTAAACTGCGGTTGACATATAGCCTCTCATAAATGTTTGGCTGGAAGTGTAAATAGGAAGGAGGCATGGGGGCGTGGACATGAAGTAAGGATATGACCTCCAGCGCAGAGCACACACTGTCTCACCACTGTCAGCGCAGAGGCATCACCGCGTGGCACGTGAAGGCTCCTGGAAGCCCTCATTAGCCCCCAGGCAGCTCTGCCACACACTGCAGGGGCTTGTGGGGGATTTAATAACGGTGAGTGTCATTCGTCATGGCAGCGTGAGTGATTTACATGGACCAGCATGCACCTCTGCAGGGTCACATATAATGTCATAAATCCTGGATGCTTTAGCTGGGTCCTCGCCAGCGAGCGGGTGTGACACCGAATCCACGGAGGACGCTCCGATCTCAAGGTGTTTCAGGGATCACCTTTGTTTCTTTTGCACTTTTTTGAACGAAGGGGACGTCACGATAATGTGCCCATTCCCACGCTGTGTTTCTCAAAACATCTGCGCCTCAGATCCTCCGTTTTTTGCCGCTGCAGCTGACTACTAATACTCCTGTGCAGTAAAGGGCCTCGAGTGTCCTATTGTCATGAAGGAAGCAGAAACAAAGAGAATTAACTATTCTCATCGGTCCAATAAAATAAAACCAGCTTCACGCAGAGCAGGTCATCTCTGGCCTGCAGCCAAATCCTCCATTAGAGTCTCATGTAAAAACCTATTGGCGGTGTATGTGCGTGTGTGTGTGTTTTGGGGGGTAAGATATTGCAGTAGAAGGACCAAGAATATGAGCAGGGGAAATGCTCTTAATTATAGAAACAGAATAATAGAAACAGAATGGGCCTTGTGCCTTGATCACACACACAGTTCCTGTAATCTTTTGTTTTTGCATGCACACTGGCTGATTGTGGGTTTTGATTGGCCTTAAATTTGCCTAAAAAACTTTAAAGCTGATAAAGGCCAGTGGGCGAGGAAGAAAATTCATAACAAGCTTGTGCGAAAGCCTGCGGGGGCCGTGGATGTCCTGCCATTAAATTGGAGCAGCTGGAGTCCAGGAGCTTAACCCACCGAAATAATAGACACCCAGAGGGTTTAGAGCGACCTTATACCTAAGGTGTATGTAATGTGTGCTCAGCCACACAGAGTTGTGTTTGTGCATGGTGTGTGGGCTAGAAATGTCATTTTTCATCCATAATAAATGTTTCTAAGGTGCTCGGTTTCCAAACCTCTGACAAAACATCATCAGCTCAGATGTAATGCAGGTCCTCTTTAAACCACACATCACCTGTAGTCTGACTCCTATTATTTTGCCATTAGAGACCTCCAGGAGAGTCGGCCCCGCTCCTCAAGCTGTGGCCGACCTTACTTTTAGAGCAACTCTTACAGCAAGAGGATGAGATAATCGGCGGGTATCACGACCTTGCTTCTGCAAAAGAGGCGCGCAAAGGCAAGATGAGGTGGATTTTTTCGATTATAGATAAACAAATGTGTGCAGATGAAGCAGAGCTGGGAAGTTTTACAGAGGTCGACTCTTCTCGGACAGATTCTATTATAGGCCTTTAAGATAAAAAGTCTGAGCAGCCGACCGATAAGCAAGAGGGTGAGTGGAGTCACAGCACATGCTGTAGTTGAGGCAGACAGATAACAGGCCATACCTGCAGTGAGAGCAGGAGTAGGATGTATTTCAGGCCAAGGTTTTGATTTCCAATAAACTTTTTCTTTTGTGTGCACAGTGTTCGGCAGCGTTTTATCGCTCAGCTGAATCTCGGCTCTCTTTTTGTCTGACCCGTTAAAAGAACGATGTTTTGTTTGGATCCAACGTTTATTTACTGTTTGCTTTTCCACAGCAACACCATGTAGTCGCACAATCACACAGGCCTGTACACGCACACACACACGCACACACATACACAACGTGGACGCCAGGTGTTTACTGCAGATGAGGAACTTTTAATGAGGAAATCAAATATTTGGAGAGCTTTAAAGAGTCAACAGCAGCGACAAACCAACAAAAACATCGACCTGTTACCCCTCATAGAGATTGTTCAGCAGCGGCCTTTATGCTGGTTTGCGTGCTCTTTATGAGAGGAGTTTGATGAGGTGTGTATTTCACGCGGAGATGCGGTGCAACTCGTCTATCGTCAGCGTCCTTTGAATGATAAGGCCATCTTGAACCAATTACATGGGCTGTTAGCTCCATCTGAACCCTCAGCAAACTCTGCTCGTAGTCATTTAGTGGAGCAAGCCACAAGGTTAAAGGATAATTTGGCAGATGGCAGATAGCAGATTAACTACTTGGAAACCTTCAACAAGTGAAGATATACAATGAACAGGTTACTCATCCCACCGTATAGAGTACATGAGTGTTGCATCAAAGATTTATATGTGGATGAGCTAAAGAGAGAAGAAAATGCGTAACTGGATGCTTGTAACATCACCTCAATTGCTTGAATGGATGAAGGAAGTGCACTATTGAGGTTTAATGGCCTTGTATGTAGTGTATGTGCATTGGCAGCCCCAGTGGGTGTGGGTACCTTTCCTACAGTCTTGAGTACTGGACGTGGGTTCTCTGTGACTTTTCATTTCAACTCGGCTGTTGTATTATCACTCTACAATCTTGCATCAGAGATGTGCTAACTCTGCTCTGATTAATTAATTTCATTAATATTATGTCAGGAAGAAATACCACAGTCATAATGAATGCCTCCTTGGCCTGATTTTAATCACTTAATAGCAGAGTGAATGCAGATGAATGGGCTCTGCTTCAATGATTCTTGTAAACAGTCTCCCTCCCTCAAAGTCTGCGCCTCTTAAAGCTGATTTTCTCCCCATTTGCGATTTCAGAAATGTGTACTGTACGGGTGACGGTGTGTTGTACATTATTATTGCCTCTGGCGAGAAGTAATGGAGTATGTGATTTTATTATAAGGGGTTTAATTTGGTGTAGTGTGCCTATTTTTAGCACACTGCTGGATTACTGAGATTTGATGGAGTCACAGACTGCTGAGCTTGCACCAGTAGCACTCCACCTCAGATGGACTCATTGCGGCATACATCCTCTGTGTCTGCATAAGGACGCCAGTCCAGTGCTGCCTCCAGTGGGCAAAAAATGGAAGGCAACACCAAATCGACTGTACTCCATGAATGAATGAGGCAATGGCATTTGGAGTGATGCCCAGGACAAGCAATGCTTAGTCTGTGTTTCTGCTGAGCTGTGCCCAAGTTACTTTCATGATTGATAGTCAGATGGTGGAGCTCCATAATGAGCAGGTGGCCTACTTTTCCCAGAAAGGCAGCCAGTGCTTCAGATGACCTAATGGTGCAGGGAATGAATGCCACTGTGTTTTTAATTGATGGAGCTTCTAAATAAAAAAAACAACTTGTGTATGATTGTTACATCAGGTCTACTGCAGTGTGTTACTACTCAGCACAGTTTTTCACCACTGCAGCACAAACATCCATATGCCAACTGTTGTGTCTTCCCCAGGGCTTTCTACCTGGATCAGTCCAACATGCCACCTAGCTCTGCACCCAAAGCTGCTCTCATAGATAAGGTAAGAACAACCTCATGCTGCAGGATTAAATGTTAATGCTGCAATGTGGAAGTGCTTGCATGTGCAACATTTAGGAACTTCTAGACTTCTAGCAAGTGGCATTGACTGTATCGGGTTGAATATATGTAAACACATTAACATTTACCAGACAGAAGACCTTGAGCTCCTCACAATCTGCAGACGTCCTCTTTTTCTGCTCTACTTTGCTCATAAACAGCTGGCCAATGTTTTTTTATGTAGCACTAACCCCTGTCCCTCTGTTTCTGCCCAGCTGATGCGTCCCCTCAATGCTCTGGAGGAGCTGTACCGTCTGATGGAGAGTTTCATCAGTTGTCGGCGCACTGCTGCCTGTCAGTACACCGCCTGCGGTGCCTCTGGAGTGGGGCTGCTCACGGTGGCCTCTGAGCTCTGCTCGCGCCTGGGAGCCACACACATCGTCATGTGCAACAGCGGCGTTCACCGGTGAGTGTGTGGGCACATCCGCTGTACGTGTCTTCCAGCGCTGTACGATCCGCCTCCAGTTCAATTACACGTTCCTGCTTATCGTTTTCTTTCTTTCTTGACAGCTCCCTTGCAGTTTTCCTTTCTCTTTCATCTCTCTGGCATTAACACGCTTCTCACCTTTACCATTTCCACCACAGTTTCTCCCCGGTTGTGTGCACCCTCCTTTATCCTCTGTCTACCTCTCAATTTCATGAGAAGCCCGCTCTCCGCACCGTGGGGATTTTCTATTAATACACATTTCTCTGCATTAATTACCAGCAGGATATTCTAGTTAATAGGGCCCATTGTTTCTCCGACCAGATTAGGGAGTTTTAAGTAGGCATAGCACTTCACACAGGAAGGAGACAGGTCAATTACCTCCATTCTCATTGAATTCTATATATGGCTGCCTAATTCACCTGCTGCTGAGGGCACCATTCATCAGTGCATAAGGACAGAAATATCCTGATCGTTTGTCACCGCTGATCCTCAGTCCCAGCTTCCATCTTTCATCTCTTACACCGCTCTTTCCCTCCACCCGCCCACCCATCTCTCTGATACCCTCTTGCTTTACCCCGTGACAGTTTCCATATCTTTTTGTCTCAGTCTCATGCACAGGCTCACACACATGCGCCTTCATGTGTTCGGCGGATGTGACTGATGGCTTGATAAAGTGCCGTGGACAGAGCCGCCTGGTTGCCTGAGCTCTAATAGAAAGTTCCTGTCTGTGCAATGACTGCTGCTACTTTATTAACCCACAGGCTGTGTGTGTGTGTCTGTGCAATTATACACACTAGCCACAACTCACCCGGACAGGCAGGCTAAGTGTACCGTGACACAGCAGGTGACAAGACCTGCCATATATAGGGTTATTTGTGAACTGGCTTCCTCCTTAAACACTGTTTTGCCCTCCAAAGCTGCAGACTTATGAGTGTATTGGATTCCCAGGGGAGTGAGTTACTAATGCTTCGTCTGATGCAAGTATCTCCAGAATCAATGTCATTCACTTTGGCATTCAAGATTTTTTTATGGATAACCCCCTTACTATTGACAAAAATAAACTAAATCTGCTGCTTTCTCTGTGCAATTTCAAACATTTAAACACTGAATCTCTGTATTGCTCATGTAAATGGTGAGCACGCAAAACTAAATCTGGTATAAATGAAAAACCTATGAAACCAAGCCAGTAGATTAGTAATGTGGAAATTGCATTATCAGTGTGGCAGCCTTCTCAGGCACTATTGATTGGATTAGTTGTCTTGATGGATGAGTTTTAATAACAGTGAAAGCGTGATATTTTGGGGGCATCAGCAGTTTGCAATACGCCTTACTCCTCTCCTCTCCAAATCTTTTTGTCCATCACCCCCCTACAAAAACCATTTGAGAGCCAAAAGAAGAGTTCGCTCACAAATGATAGCAGAGGGGAACAAAGTACCACAAGCACGCGGCCTAATCCACATTCCAAGACACAAACTTGTTCAAAGACTTGGCTTTTTTCCTTGTTTTTATTCATTATAGTCAAATAGAGTGTTGCTACATAAATGCATGCTCTGCTCATTCCTCCTCTTTCCACATCTCCTCTGTCACCCCTTTCCTTTCTCTTTGTGTTTGTAGCTCTCTTGTTTCTCCTCATTTATCACTATGGACTTGGCTCTAGAGGAGTGTAAATGGGATATGGGCTGGAACAACATGAAACAGATGGGTATAAATCACCTCATACTATCTCTCCAGCCCTAATGAAAAGGGAAACCGTGCAGTCGCTCTCATACGCACACAGATTTTGTGCAATTCCTTCATCCTGCTCCAGCTGAAGAGATATTTAAAGATCCTCTGTGGGTGACTTTTTTCCCCCCCTTTTTCCTTTATCGGTGTGGGAAGCTCGATATGGGCGCTTAAAATATTCTGGGGTGGCCTGCGAAAGGACATCTTTTGCAATTCTCTACTGGGTTATCTTTTGCCACATACTGGAGATGATTGTGCAGTTCATTACTTTTATCATATCATGTTACACTGTCATAAAGTTATGCAGCTGGGGACTTTTAAATCTGATTGACTCAAAGTAACAGCTTCGGGCGGCAATAAATCCCTCAACTTTTTTCAAACTTTTGTTCTCAGTCAGTGTGAAACCCCACCACGGGAGGAGGAGATATTAAACTAACAGCTCCAATTTCTTAGCAGCCCCATGGCAATATTACTCAATGAAACCGAGGCTGGCAGCGCTACAACTTTAGACAGTTCAATTTGCAGTGAAAAGGCGCTGGATCGATATACTAGTACAGCTTGTTATCATAGAAAGGTCACCACCAGCCTTGACACCTGTCACTGGCTCTCTAAGGATATATCCACATGCTGCTGTCTGCGTGTGTGTGCAAAGGTGAAAGAGAGGAACAGACAGTGTGTCCACGTATGTGGCCGGGAAGAGAGTTTGCAGTAACTAATGAATCACAGACTCACGTCAACACTCATTTTACACACATCACACCCTTATGGCAGTGAGAGTATGTGGCCTCTGCTCTTGGAGACACACTGACTTGTCCTTGGACTCTTTTCTCTCGGTCCACAACGGGAAGCATCAATCCTGTTGATGAGAAAACCGGGAAGTCTCCCTGAGTGCTTGAGAGTCCGGGACAAGGTTTAATCCTGTCCTTTTGCTGCGTCCAAAGCAAAGACCGGGAGGTTTGTTATTCTCCTGGCTCTGCATGTTTGCTCGCAGTGAATGACATTTCAGCGGCAAGTGAAATGATTCATTAGTGAGCAGATGAGCGAAGGTGATGCGGGAGGAATGTGATGGCAATGACAAGGTGTCAAGAGGAGCAAAAACGCGCGCAGGGAGATTTGATGTAGTCGTACTGACTTCTGCCAGGGATTCCTCATATCTGGATGATGCCCAGAGTTTGAGTTTTGGCGTGCTTTTGTTTTCTGTTGATGTTTGTTTCAATCACCATCTGTTGCAAAGAATCCTTTATTGCCATGAAAGCATGTTGACAATGACTCTGTGTTGTCTCAGAGATAAGATTATTTTATTGTGTGAAATACAGACTCTATGCTTTGATAGTGCAGCATCTGTGAAATAGGAAGATGAATATTGTTTTTGGCACGACAAAACTGCATTCCCAAAACGGCATCAACAAGAGTGATCTAATGCTTTATGATTTGCTCATAAGGTAATTCAGCATCCATTCCTGTGGTGAGAATCTCAATGAATATGCAGATGGAGACATTTCAGTTTGACCTTGTGTCTTTCCCCTCTGACCAACAGCTGCACCCTGAGTGTGACACTGGAGCAGGCCATCCTGCTGGCCCGAAACCACGGCCTGCCCCCTCGCTGCATCATGCAGGCCACTGATGTCATGAGGAAACAGGTATGTGTTTTGCACGCGTATATCTTTTGCACGTGTACGCAATGCACATAGCCTCTCCCTTTACTTCCACTTCGCGTCCTGCTCTTACTGTTAGTCTTTCTCTGTGCTGATTTTTTGGCTGATCGCTTCAATCCGCAGCACAATTTCTGCCTCCAGAATCATGAGAGATAAACTGCATGCTTCATTGAGTCAAAACTAGCAATGGATTCAACAGTGCCAATAAAGGAGCAGTTATGTCCTTTTAGCTTCCGTGGTCAATGTTCGATTTCTCTCTCTCTCTTACGTCAACAAAAATGCAATATTTAAAGGCAGTCAACAGTGAGTGTATTTTTGGGTGATGAGGGATGTATTTTCTGCTGCCCACGAGCAAAAATCATTAGCTCTGCTCCCGTCTAATTTCGTTTGCCTCTTCCCCTGTTTCACCCCCTGATCTGATTTCAATCTCATCAGATATGCGTTCACTGCAAGAAGAATATGAATCTGACCAAATAAGAAAAAAAAGTAATAAGAAACTGAACAGATTGGTTGAGAGTCTGGAGCTTATAAGGTTGTCCATTGGGGGTGATGGGAAGGAATTCCCATTACTTTCTCAGTGCATACATGTTTTCATCCCACAAAGGTTCCAGCCATGAGCAGATCCTGGCCCATAGCTCAGACTCTCATTAGAAGTTCTGTGAGTGGTGGTTATATTGCTGTTTGCAGTGAAAGGAGAGGTTAGTCGAGAGCCTAAGATCCTGCGGGAGGAGAGGCGTTTCATTTCTAAACTCAGAGAACTGGGCTGCCAGCCAAGAGGATGCAACTCTGTGCCTTGTGTGACCTTGAGAACTATTGTATGGGCCTGTAAAAAAATCTTGTGGCGGGTGTGCTTTGGGATATTTGTAATGCAATGTGAAAAGGTGCAGGTATGGAAATTTGTTGTTTCGGTTAATTTGGTTCAGTTTGTTTGTTTCCTGGTGGAGCAGAGCTCATTACGCTTTGATTGTATCATTTTTCTGTGACTGTCATTGAACACACTTTCTTGCGTCATCGCTGACCTAGACTTCACTGAGAAGAGATCGTTCGCTCCAGATAGAGAGCGGAGGGGAGTCTGCTCTGCTGTGTGTGACTGTGTGTTTGTGTGTCCTTGCTCTCAGACATCAGCTGATGAATCTGATGAATATGAATATCACACAGGGTTTGGATGGCGCCTCTTCTTCCTTGCTGAATAGTCATACTTGCTCTCAAAAAGGGTTATCTACGCAGCATCTGGTCCCAGCAGGACCCATCCATCAAGCCCAGACAGAATGCACGAATGATTTGGGCAAAATGGGTCCAATCACAGCTTGATTTGTAAACGTCTGCAGAGCAATTTTCATTTTTCATTTTCCAATTTCCATGGCATCGCTCTTCTGGGCTTTATTTTTAGTATTTATTTCACTTTCTCATTGATGTTTCAATCACCATGGCCTCAGCGAAATGTTAAATTTCAGTTTTAGGTGCAGGTGCATAATTTATAAAACAGTCAGTTTCTAGGTGTTAGTTATTAAGTGATACAGAAATGCAATTAAAAGTAGTAGTGAAGTCAAATGCATCTATTCAAAACACAAAGTTATTTGTTTTTTTATCATGAACAAGCAATGAGAAACTTTGCCATGATTTACAAACATATTTACCATATTTGTCTTATTATATACACATATATACATATATATATCTTAAACTCTGTTTTTTTTTTAGGCTAGCAGTATTAACCGTGAGTTGGTTAGTCAGGTCGTTTGTTTGTTCTTGTCATTGCTCAACCAGAACCACAGGATTGATTTCCAGGACATTTGTAAAAGCAGTCATAGTTCCCAGAATCCCAAAGACTTTGATGATCATTTGCGTTTTTTGGATTTGCATTTACTGGAGGGATTGTCATGAAATTTGTTGGAGGGACTGTCATGAAATTTGCTGTTTTTGCAATGCTGATGTTAACATTTAACTCGAGATATAGCCTCACATTATACTCTTACACTGCTCCCCCCCCCCCCCGCCCCGCCCCGCCGAAGTTCTACATGATTTTCTCTCTAATACTTCTTAGATCTGAAGTATGTAACTCAAGTTGCACTATGGTCTTTTTTTTTGTTTTACTCATCTGATCCACTCTGGGTGTGCGTCCTTTAGGGACATTAGGGGGCATCTCTGTCCGGAGGCATCAGAATGGATGGCTGTGATAGGCATCGAATAATTGCTGATGCTATCCTGCTATCTGGACGTAACCCGGGGCAGACAGTGAGATGGCAAATGGCAGCGCTGTAACCGAGAGGTCAGCTAATGCACTTTTGGCCAGTCGCTCCCTCTCTATCCAAAGGGGTCATCAGCGTCTCCTCTTTGAGCAATGATTCGATTGTGTTTTTAGCTTGCGTGTGTGCGCGCATCACACAGGGAGAGAGGGTGTGGTTGTGAGTGCAGGTGTTCGTGACTCTAATTTGAGAGGCAGAGTTGCTTACCAACCCCCCCTCCTCCACCCACCCACCTCGCGGCCGTGTATCTGCCGACTCTGTGCACAGCCGGCAGACTACAGTTACGTTAGGAAAGAGCAGACCTGACTGAATATAACCAAACTCTGTAACACACATGCACACACACACACATACAGGAACCATTTGTCTTCCAAATACCTTACGCCGTACTTTTATGTCCTCACAGAGATTATTCTGCGTGCACTTTTTTGCTAATTTAGTTAAAAAAAGACTAATGCTGACGATAGACAGCATACATTGGCCTTAGTTTACATTTTAAGGGTCTCAACATGCAACATCTGAAATCTATTTTATAACCTAAAACATTTATAGGGGCTAGAATCTATTTCTTTTCTATCACAGGTGAACGCAGTCATTCATGGCCTGACAGGAGGCAATCTCACACGAATGGAGCTCACGTCATTAGACAAAAACCATCACAGCCCGATCGTAGCTCATCTGTGGGCCTGGAATACTTTTAAAACATGTTCTTCTTCTTGTTATTCTTCTCTCTCTCTGTTGTTATTCTGGGCTTCAATTAGACTCTGATGCATTCCAGTCTGATCCATAATGTCCTGAATTGTTGATGTGTTTGTCTTTTAGGGGGCAAGGGTTCAGAATTCTGCCAAGAATCTGGGGGTGAGGGATCGCACGCCGTCATCTGTCCCAAGGTAAATCTGCAGCCGCATCCTGTTTTTGTGGGGCAACATCAGCATTGAATAAAAATAGAGTAAATGGGAGGATCTCAGCAAGCTTTGCATGTTACAGCTCATTAACTGCAAATCACATGTATTATACTTACACTGCTGGCCATTTTTAAAGCGTAGGTTTTGATTTCCTCCCTTCCAGGCAGCCATTTGTTTCCATTTCACTTAAAATTAACTTGCCGAGAAAGAAAGTCATGTAATGCCTCGGTTAACAGTAAGTCACCAGTAGTTTTGTTTAAAGTTGATGCTTTCAAGGATTGTCTGCAATGAAAGCACAAAACTAATGTTAAGTGATGCAGATTGTGAGGATTTGGTAGGGCTGGCTGTGTAATGTGCATGGCTAAGTTATGGTAAATGTCATGTGACTGAAGCAAGAAGGGACAAGAAACAAGTAGAAGGAAAGTCCAATGAAATATATTATATATATATATTTACAAATCAAGTCAGATTTTTTAGAAGTAATTTTTCCAGCACAGTTTGAATACATGCTCCTACAGTGCCCATCTCTGTGCTGCTGGTGCATGGACTTGTACAGTACTGTGGGTCTATGTATGTGCTTTTCGTGCAGGACTGGGACCAAATGGGTCCATTAGAAGGGAGCTCCCTGCACTCAGTAGCCCCAGGATGAGGACAAGGACTGCCTCAGCCATTTGGCTGAGACATATAGGCTTTTGTGTGACAGGCAGCCCTTTTGAACCTTTTAGTGAAATTGACAAATACAATTAAGTAGCGGGATGATTAGTGTTGAGACATTGTGGTCCGAAAGCAAAACTGCTGCACTCCCAGTAGGTTTATGTCATAATTGTTGCAGCGTGAGTGACTGCTGCAGAATATGTTAGTGTGCCTTGCAGATCACGAGACGCTGCTTGTTCACTGATCTGTAGATGAAAGGGACAGTAAAAATTTTAGTGTGCGTGTACCCAGCAGCCAAGATGTGAAGTCAGTCTCATCAAGATATGAATGGTGCAATTGATTATTTAAACCGCAGAAGACAGCAGAGCTGTATTAGGATTCAGGAAATAAAGCTGATAGGAGGGGAAAAAATGATCAATTATGGATAATAGAAAATAAATGTGTTGGTAAAATAGTGCTTTCTCTTTGTCAAGGGGCAGAACAGTAATGCTTGTCTGTGAGAAGCCCATTGGTAGATTTAGAGTTTTTCTCATTTTCTTACCAATGCAAACTGCTACATAATTGATGTGGCATTTATAACACCAAACACATGACTACTGTATGTACAAGACATATTTTTAAGATATAATATATCCATTTTGTTTTGTACCAACAGAAGGTAACAGCTGAACTCTGGAGTCATTTACTGTTAATGTAGTTTGACTTTGTAGTGCAGAGCTGGATGTTTGCTGCTACAGATAATTATGTTTCCCATGTTGACAGTTGTTTTCCTGAAACTGCAGCTACATTTCTGGTTATACTTCCTTTGCACCAAAGCGTAAGGAAGGGACATTTCTCCACAGATCATCTGCAGATCTGCTTTGTGTCTGCAGTACTACACACCAGAATTTAATTAAATGCCATTTTGCTTGTGTTTCTCTGATCAGGTTGTACAAGCTGTGCCAGCCTCCACCCCCGGATGGTGACCCATAATGCACTGCATCCAGGAAGATGCTGAAGGAGTCTTGAGGAGATTTGAGTCCTGTAAAGTTCTCCATCCACCCTAGAAGGATCAACCTAATTAAGACAGTTATTGGGTCCATTTTTTTATAAGTCCAGTGTAGCTGCCGAAAGTGTAAATAGAATTTAAAAAACGTAAATAGTATTTTTAATACTTTATATTTTTCACTGTTGTGCTTTATACATATTTTTAATTCTTTTTCATATAATGCATCTGACAATACAGTGATTCAGAGTGCGAAAAGAAGACATTAATACCCCGAGAATGCAGTTAAATTAGCCCAATGAAATGGAATGGATCCCATCAGTTCACTGCCGGCATATAATGGGCTGAAAACGCGTTTGTTTTCATGAGGGACATTTTCATTCCATGTTATTAGTTTAATTTGCATATGAAATGCGCAAGATAATATTGATTAAAAGGATACTGGATGAAATTTGGCTTAGCATTGTGTTCAAATCAGCCAGCAATTTGTCTGCCTCTCTTCAGCTCTGACTTCCAAGCTTTATGGATTCTGTCAGTATTGAATAATAATCCCATGAATGTGTGTCTTTTTAATGTTCCTCATGCTGTCTATTCGCTTGTAAATATACATATTTAGTGTGCGAATGTGTTAAAAAAAGAGTTAAGCCCTTGTTTCACATTGATTTTGACTGTTACATGCATGCATATGAAGATTTCCAGTGGTTTATCAGTATTAACATGTAATAGTTTTTTCATGTTTGTTTGTTTTTTTTTTGTCTGGAAGTAGAGCTATGAGATATATTCTTATTCTATATGGACAGTACTCAGGATTAAAGTGTCTCTCTGACCTATTATTGGATGTATCATTGTAGATGGATGTCTAGCTCATTACTATGCAAACAAACAAGATAATAAACTGCATCAATAAGCTTCATCAGTGTTTTTTCTTCTTAAATACTGTACAGTGGATTCAACATTCAAGACTTGATTGACATGTGCACAGCAATTACATGGAGTCATCTTTGGCAGTGGAATTTACAGGCTCCATAAAACAATGCAAAAAAAAAAAAAAAGAAAAATGAAAGAAAATTGCATGTGTGTAAGTTTCTCACTGGTGAAAAGACTAAAATGCTGTCACTGTCACACAAAATATTGGTGACAAATACATCAGCTCACCAATAGGTTTAAATGTTAAATTTATTAAAACACAAATTTATTAAAACACTTTTTCCATAAAGCCAAACTCTTTTTAATATCTTATGTATAAAGTTGTTTTGTAAAAAAAAAAAAAAAAAAAAAGACTTGTTGAACTTTGCCCTCTGTAATCAGCCGCACCTGCTGCGTTAATCACCGTCAGCCGCGCGCGTGTCCCTGCGCGCGCCCCTCCTCGAGCTCAGGTGGGTGCGCCGGGCGGGTCTGATAAAGGGGCGTGGCGGCGGCGGCGGCTCTCCCCGTTAACGCTGCGCCGGGAGCCAGTGAGCGGAGGATTTGTACGCGCTGTCACCGAGCTGCCGCGCCATTGGTTTCCGCGGGGGGAGTCCGGCGAGGCGACACAACTACTGGGGATGAGTCCCGGGCTGAGTCCTCCACAATGAGCCGGGCTCCGAGCCGCCTGCCCCGCGCTTGACGCAGCCCCAGCTTGGTGACATTTTTCTTTTTTTTAATTTATTTATTTATTTTATGTGCACGTTTCGTTTCGTTCCGAGACGCCTCCTCTTCCTCTTCCTCCTCCTGAAGGACGAATGACACCGGCTCACCTCATGTTTTCACCCTGAGCTCTCCGCGAGGCACGGCACTTCTTCTTCTTCTTCATGGCGTCTCCACAACAGTCCAGGATTCAGTCGTATCTGGAGAAGAACAAGATCGGACCCCTGTTTGAGGTGAGTGCGCAAAATAACCAACCAAAAAAAAAAGAGAAAAAAATCAACTCCGAAGTTCTTGGCTTTGCACCAGACTGCGTTAACCTGTGTTGGTCTGCCGTGCAGTGAGCGCGCATCTGCAGTGTGAGCTGTGATAGTGGAGTCACAGATGAGCCGGACCACTGCCCTGATCACACGGAGATGATCCAGCTGATGAGCCTGAGCCGGTTCATTTCTCTTTGCTCTGCTCATCACCCTGAAACGTTTTTTTTTTGTTTGTTTTTTTTAATTTTTAAATAAAAGAGACGCTGTGGTCAAAGAACACGTCCCTCCATCTTTAAAATGATGGAGCTTGCACCCTGACCGGACGTTGTTGCAGTTTGCTGAAGTTACAGGGGCCACTCGGTGAGGGGGGGGGGCAACTATGTGTGCCTCTGTGTCTGTCTGTCTGCTCAGTCAGGAGATCTAGATGCTGCTGCTCTCAGCCTGGCACACAAGCAACCCCCCAGGGGATGGCATGACTTCATCTTATGTGTTTTCTGCTGGGTCTCTCGCTTAGAGCAGGCCGCCAGAGTAGAGATGGAAAGACAGACAAAACTGTCCCCTTGTGTTTTTTTTTCTTTTTTGAAAAAAATCAGTTCAACAAGACAACTGTGGCGTATCACCGCTGTGAAAATGCAAACTGGGGATACAGTAGGATGACGTGTGCTGTATTCAGATGCACATGATGTGTTTGGCAAAGTGCTGACATTTCAGTTCTGTGCTTTGGCTGGATGTGTAGTAGCAGCACGCACACACACACACACAAACAAACAAGGGCTGCGTTTGAAACAGATGTAAGAGCTGTGGCGAGGCTTGTTTCAGAACCGTGGACAGAGACTCAAGCCCCAACATGCATTTAAGCGGCGAAGAAGATCTTTTTTTGCGAGGCCCCGCAGCAGTCGGAGAGGCTCAACTGCACAATGATGGTCCTCTGTGTGCTCTCGCTGTTTGTTTTTCCTCCCTGCGTCTCCCTCCTCCACCTGTCTCCCCCCTCTGCTCTCTGCCTCAGCTCTCCTGGCTGTCTTTTCTGTCTTCAATTTTTTTTTTTGCCTCTGTGCACAATTAAATCACGTCTCCTTTATGTGACAATTGCAGATGATTAAAGCAAAGTGCTCCTTGTGACTTAAAGGTGATGCTCGTGGCTCTGATCAAAAAGACCCTTTTTTGTTCCGAAGATCAATGAGCTTACATAGTGGAGCTTTTTGCAGAGCGCTGTGGTTTGTGTCCTGAAGTGTGTCCTTAAGGAGGCATGCAGAGTTTTTATTGCGACCAACACGCACATGGATCAGTGCTGAGCCGTTCACAGCTTTCAGACTGTGAGTGCCTTATTGTGAGGCAGCGCTGTTTGGTGTAGATTTTCAGGGGAAACTGCCATTTTTATTTATTTATTTTAAAAGGCAGCAAGAAAGTGGTGAAGTCAGAATATGTGAAAACTCTCCTGAGTCTGGCAGTCTCCTTATGAGAAAATGATGTAGCTGCTACCTCGGTGTTACACTCTGGAAAAAAAAAAGAGGAAAAACCTGAGCCATTTCATTGTGGTCCCAAAGAGAACCCATCCATGTGCATTGAGTTGTGAAGAAACCTGTTTTATTTTTTCTGATGAGAAGAATCCAGGTGGGGATGCTGGAATTCTCCTTGTAATTTCCTTTCTGATCAGATGAGGAGAATTGGTGCAGCAGAAGTAATAATACAGCTGTTCTGCTACGCTGCTTAAACCTAAAAGGAGCTCGCTGGAAGCTTGATTGCCATTCAAACATGAGTGCAACACTCGGAGGTAAAATGTGTCTGTTAGTGACACAAAACACTCCACATACAAGAGCACAATGTAGAACTGTAAGTATTCTTTATGAAATGTAACCTTTTCTTACAAAGTGTGTCACAGTATAAATCACAGCACCACTGTGACAATGTGACAATCTGATATTCTCCATGTTGTACTTCTTGTGAAGCCATTTAAAGCAAATTAGTTTTAACAAGGGCTGAAAGTGAACCAAAGCCAATTTTTACAGCAAATCAGGAATAGTGGCAATTTGACTCCACACATAAGAGTCTCTACAGTAAATGACATCATTTCCACAAAAGGAATAAATGAATCATCTCCTGCTGATCTTTTATACTATTAGTATTTATTTTTGGGGTGGGGAGGTCGCACTAATTGTATTAAATACAATGAATTGGTTGAGGAGCCTTTGCAAAACTAGTACTATGTTTACATGATGCATATCTAAGACATGAGTCTTGTTGTGTGTATATTTAAGTATTCCTTCTCTCAGCCCTGTGTTCATTTGGTATAGATTGCCAAATGAACACCATGGGTTTCTTACTTCCTGTTGTGTAAACACCACCTCCACACAATCGATGTCTTCACCCCCAAACTCCCCTTTCTCTTTATTTCTCCCTCATCTGCCCCACATCTCTTCCCTCTCCTCTCACCCAACACACAGCTGCAATATTAAACTGTTTGTGGAACGGCAAGCGGGGGTTCATTTACTCACTCTGATGAGACAGTGCTTATGATTTGCCATAGAATTGCCCCCCCTTCTCAAAAAAACCCACCCCTGCTAATGAAATGGTTGCTCTGCAGAGATAGCAAGCTGAGTCAACACCGACAGAATTTTCTCCAAAAAAAAAAAAAAAAGTGAAGCAGCCTTTCATAATAATTGGAGTAATTGCACTCCAGATTGTTGTCAGCCACTTTTCCATTTTGGCAAATTGATATTCTTTTCAAACACCTACTCTTCTCCAATCACTTAACAGCTTCATTGCAGCGTGACCTCTTTTATGTTGCGGGAAGGATTATAGTCTGTATGATGCACGTAGTAAAAAGATATAGCAAGCATGTGTATCTCGCTTGTCTGCAACATGCAAAGATAAAAGTTCCCTTTACCTGGCACTTGTAACAGGATCACATCAAATCTACACAGTTCCTAAATCTTAGTTTTATCAAAGATGATCTGCAGGTTTCTGACATTCAAACTTGTGTAACAGGACCAGTCGGTAAAAATGGAGCAGCCTTTGTCTCTGTCGGCAGACAGTGTAAAACCTGCTCATGTTCCTTCCTGCTGTGATCAGTCAATCACATCTTTGGCAATATAATTGTTCTGTTGGAACAGTGAGCTGATGGATCATGTAAGTAGAGCCACGACACCCCCCCCAAAAATGTCACCGGATTAAAGTGGAATAGGTTCAACAGTCAAATGTTGACATATAACAAGGTTCTGTGGGAGAATTGGTTTCATTGTTCCTGGCAAAGTCTCACTTTTTCCTTTTTAGTGACTTTAATAGCTTGAATATAGGTCTGATGATATCTGTTGTTAGAGAGTCTCGACTCAGGGCTTGTTATGATTACCTGCTGATACTAATGAAGTACTGATGAATGATGAACTAATGCATTTGTTTAACAGATCAGGCCTCACTTTTTAAAAAAATGTTTTTATTTTTTTAGTGGTTTAACCAGGGCACAGGAGCTCCAACAAACAGGCAAAGCAAGAATCTATAATGATATTCTTAAAACATCAGTACATTAATAATCCATTTAATTACATCACCCCGTGCTTTTCATATTTCATGTGAGACTGTATATACAAGTACGTGTTTGCATTTCTCTTGCTTAAATTGTTAAGAAGTGAAGTGTAGTCATAGTCTCACATTTCCTTTCACATAGAAGAATGATCCCAATTAGTTCTGCTCAGTGAGAACTACAGATTGTAAATCGATAAGGGAGGGGGAGAGCACTGGTATCGAATCTGCAGTCAACCGGTGCATTGAGTTTAGGAATTTTAAATCAGTAAGCTGCTCTGCACCTACTATCAGTGTTGCTACTTATAGTAAAGTGGAATGATGTTGCTTCTCCCTGTAGATTTCTCTGATGAAACTATAAAGGGTGGAAAAGGTTCACTCCAGCCTGCTGTGTGGTGTCTCTGATCTGCTGTGCTCAGGGTCTCATTGATGCAGCCCTGCAGTACTGTAAAGAGGTCAGTCAGGCAGGACGGACACACATGCGTGCGCGCACTCACACACACACTGACCTATTGATCCTCTCCCTTAAGAGGTAATTTATTGGACTTGGTGTGATTGGGTCTGAGCTAATTTCACCTACTGTAGTAGCAGTATTCTCTGTTTTCTGTCTCAGAGAAATTATGCTGTTTCTCTATGCGTGTAACTTATTTTTGTGCTTCTTTTTTTATTAATCATTTCATTTGCTGTAGTGGTTAATTACGGCCAAATTTTCCTGCGGCTGTCTTGAATTTTTGCAAAGCCCAAGTTAGAAAAAAAGGAAGAGATTATGAGGAACTTAAAAATAAAAAATAGTTGACATCTGTCTCTTGAAATATTTGTTATTCTTGAACTTTAAAGACACATTAACAGAAACACACAGACAATTTAGCACAAGTAAAAAGGTTCACTTATGCGTCAGGAAGAATCCATCAGAGGTCTTATTACATCGACAAGCACACCTGGAAACATTTCTGTCTGACAAGCTTACTTTGTCACTGGCACACGTCCCACACATCTGGCAACAATAACCCAGTCGTTTTTATCTCAGTTGTGAGTTTCTTTGTTATTTGGGTTTATTATTTTTCCTGACTACTATTCAAAGTAAAATGGAGAGCAGGTTCATTACTTTCCATCTTTTATCATGACTAAGCAGTTACGTTTATCATTCATTTGTATGCTGGTTTGTTATCATAGCCAAGTTTACATCTCAACACTGAGATGCATACTCCAATTTTAATTTGTCAATAAAAGTCGATACAATCAATTTAGAGTAAAATGATTTGCAATTTCCTCATGGCAATTTGTTCTGACAGCATGCAAGAATTGAAATGAGGCCTTTCACTTTTGTTGTCTCAGGGGGGATACGGGAAGAAAGTAGAATTCCTATTTAGAAATCAACGGCATCATAATCCAGGGGGAAAGAAATGGATCAGATCAAACACAGACACCACAGTCCTCATCAAATCAATTACGGCATGTTTTTGGTTTTCATTTTCTTCATAACACTTTTTGTCCGTGCCGTTATCAAAGGTGATGACTTGATATGACGGGCATTCGGTCACGCATGGGTTAATACAGCTCCCCTTCAGGCACAGTTAGAGTAATTACCACAAGACAGGCAGCTGAACAGACAGCCTAAGGCCAGGTTAGTCCTGGGGGAGTACAGGAATGGGGCGAAGACTGAAAGGGATATCTGGGAGATCAGGTGGTGAGATGAGTGAAGCCGTATATGAGGAAGCTTTAGAGCATGCAACATAAGTGGACATAGGGGGTGTGTATGGGGAGCAAAGAGGGGAAGGGGAGAGCGTATGCTAGCAAAGTTATCTTGTCCACTGAGGATGCTGATGGGTGACTGCTGTGCGTATGCGATAGTCATACTGGTGGTGTGAGAAAGCTGATCGTCTGACGCACAGTGTGGTAGTTATGTGGTGTGTGTGTTTGTACAAAGCGGAGTTAATACGTGTCAGTGTATGCATGTACTTAAATACTTTATGTGCATAGAAAGCGAAAGGGCAGACTTCTACATCTCTTATGTGAAAACAAGATGCATGCCCTTTGTTTACATTGAAGCATTTTTTGGTTGTCATAGTTAAAGATCCCCTCCTAACTCAGTGTTAATGTGAGAGATGGGAGACAAAATCCTCAGTGCTCATTCTGGCTTCACTTACAGCTGATATGAGGCCTGTGAGACAAAATGAGTTGTTATCTTTGGAAGTTAAAATCTTTTTGGTATGATATTTCCTCTTCTCTTTGCTGTAACTGAGTTTATAAGACTGCAACTAATGTTCATTTTCATTGTTAGATTTCTTTTCTGTTCATTGAATAATGATTTTTGTCTATACACTGCAAGAAAATAGCAGTATAAATAGAAAAATAGAAATAGAAAATAGAGAACAGAAAGGATCCACAGTGGTTGATACTCTGCTGGAGGTGGAGAACAGCCTGCAGGTGAATGATGAAAACTCAAGTGAATCTCCTGGAACATCCTGAAGGTCATGGTGGTGATGTGGAAGTGGCAGAATTGTAATGTTATTTAAAGGACCGCGTCATACCGTTTGGATGGAAAGATCATGTGTCTGATATGGTGACATCAGAAATGTAATGTAGGGAAGCAGAAATGACAACATTAGATTGAGAAGTAGCAAAGATGTAACGATAGAGGAATAAGATATGAGCGAAAACAACCTCCTTATTGAATATTTGGCAAAACATCACTGAAAAATGTACTTGACCAGCCAACATCCAAGATCCACATAATAATTTTAAGAATATGGTTGAGATTTCTTGTCAGCTGATTGTTTGTTTGATTAATTTACTAACAGTGAGTCAGTAGCCCCATTACCCATCCTCAAAATACCTCCAGAGAAATGAAATGGGCCATATTTCTACTGCTGCAAAACACACACAGCATGTAGAGCAAGTGAGGAGTGAGGGCATCTTGTATGTATCAATGGGGCAGATAAAAGCATCTCTTCTGATGAGTATCATCTGGTAGTGCCAGTCTGGTCAGGTGACATTGCCTCTCCCACAGTCGCCTCTTCCGCATGATCTCTTTTGGTCTTGTCTGCCTGCTTATTCAAGGTCTGGATCTTTTCCAGTGGCATCTCTCGTTTCCTCCCTCTCTCCGCTCATCGTCACCTAAATTGGCTCATCACGTCATTCTCTTTCTTTCTTATAACGACCTCTTTCTGTATACAAGGCACATTGGGCAGACACGCAGGCGTCACCTTAAATACCCTGTGATATGACTTTGTAAGTCCGTATTTCATTAACAAGCAGCAGGTAAATCAATGGCAGTCGCTGGCCTCTAGTACAGGGACGGGGAGCCCTCTTGGGAGTCTTTGAAGAGCTGTTGCTGCATTTAATTTTTTTTTTCAAGCAAGAACAAGTCTGAAGAAAATATGTCAGGTTTTATAGCTGATCATAGCCCCAGTTTCTGCTTTGTTTTTACTTGGCTGCAACATGAAGCAAAATTGTAAATTAATACACTATATTCTTTTGCCTCTCCTCATACATGCAGTATATGAAGAGTAAATTGTAATGGATACACTGCCTCTGAGGAACGCAGACATAGAAAGCTGGTTCATGCAGCCTCAGTGTCTCCTCAAATCCAGACATCCATCACTCAAGCAGTTCACCAGCAGTATGAGCTCAGGTGAAAATTCATCAGCTTGCAGGTTGACAAGATAGAAAAGAGTAAAGATTAGGCCAGGCCGTTTAAATCACAGAGCTTATGTAGCTGCTTCAACTCTATCTGTGATATCTTTTTTTTCTTCTTTTTTTCACTGCAGTCATATACTTTTCTGTGATATCTGGTTTGATTCTCATAAGTTTGGAGCCTCCACAAAAAGATTGGGTGCCCAGGCTCTGAAGCACAGACATACACCTTAAGGTTGGGAAGATTTTTCATTCTCATACAGACACTTGAGCAGGGAGGGTGCTCTCTGTCACCAGACCACCCTGTTAGTGCTGTCTGTTTCTTTTTTTGTCTCCCTTTCATACCACTGTACAAGTGTCTCTCCATGTACTTCAATATACCCATGTATGACCTTCAAAACTTTACCTTTTTGCCGTCCTCCCCCTCTCCGGCCCACTTCCACTTACAATTCGTGCAAGTTTGCTTAAGTTGCAGGGATGCAGGGAGCATCACTGAGTATTGTGATTGTCATTGTCCCAGGGGGAGAGTCCTTGAGAGCTTCCAAGGACACGGGTGTCTCTTGGCTGGCTGACAGCTCGTCAATTACAGCCACCAAAACCAAACAGCCTGGGGCACTGAGATATCTCGCCCCCCGACAACAGATCTGCAGCGATATGGACTACACAGCTCAGTTGCTAACGCCACCTGTTGGTCTGCTTTGAGTACACTGATGCAGAGGCTGAAACTCTCTCTTTATCTCTCTCACACACAACCATATGCTGGGGATGCTGTTTTGCTGATGCAAGTCACTCTTAGCCAAATAGCATTAAAGTCTACTTGTATATAGAAATGTTGACCCAAATTTGAGTCTACATCATACTATGCTTTCTGTCAAAGGAAATATGATTATGAGTCAAACACCATGGGCTTATGAAGCACGACTCATGTTATTTAAAGCACCTCATTACCATAGAAAGTGAAAGTGTCAGATACGGTTACCTTGCCCTGCTGTATATGTAATGTATGTAATGTATGCATAGCCACCATGCAGCTACAATGGGATCTATTACTTATAGTATGTTTCTTTGCCTTTTCATGATGTTATTAGAGATGGTGAAGGACACAAAGGTACAAGGGTGCATTAGCTCATTCAGCAGCTTATGGCATACTGGATGCAAAACACTCTACAGGATGTGCAATCAATATATGTTGGCACGCAAGTGTGTTACAGTACAGACGTGGGCAGACTGCAGATGTGCCCACATGTGCTCCCATTTCTCAACTGTCCCAAGAATCTGCACTAGAATCTGCCCATCTGCCTGAGTAATTTTTGCATCCAACTCTTGCCTGTGTTGCTCTCCTTACACATCTGCGTGCACGTGTGCAGATTCCACTGGGAAACACAATCATGAAAATCACCACTCGGCAGTCATCCATAAAAGGAATTGCACATCCTTCCCTCTACCTCTTCCCCAGTAAAAACTATTAAGACTTGGAAACCCTGCGGTACTTAACAGAGTTCTGCTAGTTTGGCTTCCTGTATAATCTACTAAATTACAACCTTCATTTATAGACCTCCTGTTGGTAGGTTAGTTAAATTACCCACAGGAGCTACTAAGCAGTAATTACAACTTTTGCATCTTAGCATCGTTAGTGGTTTATGATTGTTAGACAAAGGCCACAGGAATTCATTGCAGTTGTGAGAGGAATTGCTTTACTACACTCTTTAGTGAGCCCTATATTCTCTTTCAGGACTCGGTGTATTTCTGAGAATACCGTTGTTCTTTCCTGAAGAGCTTGTACATCACATGAACTTTATCTCCTGCAGGAAGAGGAGCAAAGGTTTCCATTCTTTAGACCTGCAGTCTGCAGAGAAGAGCATTTCACAACGCTCCCTGTTTGTCCATTCACATGCTGTCAGAGCTGCTGTAGACACTGGGGCCGGGTAGGAATGTCCCCCTGACCAATTACTTGATTAGCTTTCTGAGCACACACTGCACAGCCAAGGCTAGCCAGCAATAATACACATACAGGGCTGTCTCCCTGTAGCCTTCCTTACCCCCTTGAAACACACACATGCAGATGAATGAGCGTGTCCACAAGGGCAAACAGAAACCAGCAACCAAAGCTACTGATTCTGTCGCACATCAACATGTATACAGCACATCACACAGTGGCACACAGTGTATGCACTCTCATTCACACACACAGGCATGCACTTGTTTTATCCATACATTACTGCCAATTCACTGCAGTCCACTAATGACTCTCTATGCGTCTCTGCAGTAGTCAGCTTCAGATGCTTTGGCCTGCTTAAACTGGTCAAACAGAGTTCATTCTCACAACATGCCAGCACACAGACACACTCATAGATACAGAGACATATACCCATTTCACACACTAGCTTCAGAGGGGCAGTTATTCCCTGCAGCTGTAACAAAAGAGCAGTTTTGCTTTGGTGCCAAAAGTAGTTGCTGGCATTCTTTTAGAGGAAAAAAACATGTTGCTTTTCACATTGCATTATATTTTATTTTGTGTGTTATTTGTTGATTTTTATGAATGTGTGCTTTGGAAAAGTACAGAGATGGGACATGATTAGTTGTGACATGACTGGTGCATTTGATGCTGAATTCCCATCGTGCATTTGACAGATTTTAAATTAGCATGCAGACTAATATGTGGCCTTTAACCTCAGCACCTGTTACTGTGACTCCCTGGGTGCTTTCCCTCTTTTCCACCTACTGCAGTATTTTCTCAACCTAATGCCTGCTCAAGTCTCTCAATTTCTGAGTCTGTTCTATAAACCTTTTCACACAGTGTTTCATCTCATTACAGTACAATTACTACTTAATATATTAAGATAAATATTTCCCTTATTTTAGTAAAATGATTATATACTGAATGATTTCCTAAAACATCAGGTCATGGTTTGTCTTTTTGCTTCATAACACCATTTTTAAAATGGACAGATTGACTAAAGGCTGCAGTGTTTGTTTGTCCTTGTGCCTTGGCAGCCAGATTTTTGATGGAGCCCACTGACATGTTTGTTACTAATTGACACAGAAGGGAAGCACTCCTGTCTTTGGGGACCTTAGTGTTTGCCCTGGCTTTTTATCTTTTAGGATATTGACACATGGTGTAGCAGATTTCTGAAACCACAGTGAAGATAAGTGGATTATTCCACCACAGTGGCCAGTTCTCCCGTGATAGTGAAGTCAACACCAAAATGTAATGCTTGTAGGGACTAATTGTCTTTCTCTGCTTCAGCATGGTGGACAAGTCACTACATACACTTTCGCCATACACTTTCACTGCCTTTTTATAGTGTCACTTTCTTCTAACTGCTCTCTACTTTACTCTGCTCCTGTAGGAGTTGATGACCAAATTGATAACTGAGACTCCAGACCATCCAATACCTTTTCTCATTGATCACCTGCAGACCAAGCAAGACAGCCCTGGCAAGCTGCACAGAGCTCTTTCTGGCTCCGCAGCACTGTGGGCACAGAGCTCCCCAGGTCGGTACACAGGCATGCATAATATGTACACAGACACACACACACAATTACAGAATGATGCATTTGTATTTGTACATTTCCTTCCCTTAATACATGTAGTTATGATGAATATAGGCTGATATACCACCATTAATCGGTAGCTTGCACAGTGAACTTGCCCTGCATTTGTACTGTCTAGAACTTGCACAAAAGGCCATTCTGAGCAGGAGCTGTGACTATCTCTTCCAACAGAAAACAAAAACACTCGAAGGGAGTACAGCAACTTTGAGAAGCCGTGGCAAATTCACCCGAAGAAACCAAAAAAATCAAAGAGCGACCTGGCTGTTTCAAGTATCTCTCCTCCCTCGCCAGAATCCAAGTCTTGTAAGTTCCCTTTTTGTGTAAAGTTTTCTACTTTATGATTTTTCTTGAGTGATTACATTGATTGAACACACACACATACACACCCACATACACATACACACAATCCACATCAGAATATGAAGCTGCATAGTTTTGATACCTGTTGCATCAGCTGTATCCCAATTACATGCTCCATTGACTTTAATCTCCATTTTTAATTTGATATAATTATATCTAATTAAAGTCAGTCACAGTATATAGTCCGGCGTCCTGCTTCCAGCCTCCCTGAGCCTTGCAGATGATTTCATTTTCAAGTGCCACTTTTTACGTACTCCACACTGTACTGCTGCACATTCTGAAGATGAACTGTTCACAAAGTTTTTGCATTAATACAGAATGAATGCAGATGAGATTTTTCTCGGGGCAACTTTTTTTTAGTTCTGTAATACATTTCCGTATTACTATTAGAATGAAGTATGATGCTTTAAACAATGAGGCTAGGTCAAATAGGGAGCAAGCAGAGCCATAGACTACTTTAATAATTTAACATTGTGCTCGATCACTGCCAGACCAAGTCTATTTTAGGCTGCGGTTCGAGCATTTCTCTCAATGAAGGAGAAGCTGATGTTGAGATGACTGGATGAAGTGAGTAAAGGAACACAAGTGAGAGTGAGAAGTCAAAATAAAGTGAGCGACACTCAGCGTTATCGAGGAGTGCTTAAATTGTGAGCTTTAGCAGCAATCCGGCTACCCCGTCAGAGTAAGAAGCCTTCAAAGCCACATTTAAAGTCAAATCACATTAAAAATACATGCTTAGGTGTTATGGTGTGCAGAGCTCATGAAAATTTGAAATCAGAAGACCTGGTGCTCACTATGATGGTGCAATGTTGCAAGAACAACACAAAAGCTTATATAAAAATACAGAGGTTCCACAAACATGATTGACCTTTCTTTCCATGTGCTGTTTTGCAAAGGGTTACTGAGCTTTGGCCTCACTACTTCTTGACTGATGCTTTAATGTGCAGCCCCAGTGAGGACTGAATCGTTAACCCTTAATCTAGACGATTAACATACAGCACAGCCTTTTGCAGCAACAGCAACAACACACAAAGCAAAGCAGAGAGGGGACAGACAGGCACTCTTTGCCGGAAGTAATGAAAGTTTTTTTTTTTCACTAGTCTGTGTTTGGCAGAAATATTTGCTCTGTGTTTATAGTTGTTACAATGCCAAGCAACTTAGTCAGGGTAAACAAGGGGAGAGGATGGCAGATTGTACCAGCAGTGCTGTCAAATATTATTTATTTGTGCACATGCGCAAATGTTGCATTCTTCTAGTTCTTGTTGTCCATATGTCTGCTCGGCCAGTGAGCAGTTTCCAGTATACAACCAGTATATTTGTTTGGCATCTCTGATTTTACATGTTAATTCAAAGTCAGCTGTGTAAGTGCAGGTATGGATGAACTAGTTAGTAATCCCTCTCTTATAAAAGAATACAGTGCTTTTCCTTTTCATGAATAATATCTGAATCCAACAGTTTATTAATTAACCATCATATAGAAACTGAGGGACCAGAGGACGTGGGCAGGATGTCAGTACAGTATGTGGGTCATTTTCTGATCCTGTTTGAGTTACTTTGAATGTTAATCAAAGAGACTTACAGACACTGTCCCCTGGCCTCCGTCCAGTGACAAGAGACATGTTTACTTTTCTGCCAGTGTTTCCGTTCCGCTTCACCCTGCAGCTCTTCACAAACTTCTATTCGCAGTATGGTTGTTTTCCCTGTTTTCTGTTGTACGTTTGGTGAAACTTTCAGAGGATCTGGCTAAAATGTGCACATTTTGTGTTTTATGTCTATGACGTCTAGTGCCACGGTCAATCGAGTACCCATCCTGGGACTGGCGGGAGAGCCGGGACTTCGACGAGCTCAACCACATTCTGCAGGAGAGCAAGAAGCTTGGCAAGGCCCTGGAGAGCCTGTCACGCAGTGAGTGGCTGTAGCCCGGCATGCTCACACCACATGAACAATGTTTAATACATCTTAACATACAGAACATTAAGTGTAGGCCTTTTTGTAAATGTCACTGTAAATCCTGAGAGGAAACCGGATCGAGCAGCTAATCTTACCAACCCGCCACTAAGCTCAGAAGCAGTCTAAGCAGGGATTTTGAACTGTATTAGATGCTTCTCTGTGCTTTAAACCATTTTCTTCTCTCTGCAGGCATCGCCATCTCTGATGAGCTCGACCAGGTAGACATTAACTAGACTGGAGTCCTTATTAAACTCGCATACACGCTAGCATTGCAGTTGTGTGGAAATGGGAGTCCTGTCACTCATCACTCTGCAGCATCGCTCACGCTACATCAAATAAAAGCCATGTTTCATAACTTTCACTCGGCTGACAGAGCCACACAGCTTTTTCTCATGATGAACTGCCATCTCATGGGAGTGTTGTGCAAGTGCGATACTTCAGTAAGCATGTCCTCCATCTCCCTCTCCCTCGCTGTTTCAGCCTGCATCTTACACACAGAGCGTTGTCTGAGCTCTGTCTTTGTCCTCACCCGGCCCCAGTTCTCTCCCAACACAATAGTGCAGTGGCTGCCCAGGCTGGAGATGCACAGAGCGATTTGGAAATGATGGGTCTGGATGAGAGACACGGCATATGTTTTGACAGGGACTTCACTTTTTTGCTCAGTGCAGCAGTAGACGTCCAACGTCCTTGGCTCTCAGCCCAGAGATTTTCCTCCTTTTCTGTGGGACAGGACATGGAATGAATACTAAACACCTGCTCTGATCATGCAGAGACAATAGCTTTTGATACTTTCCTGGATTTAGTCAAAGACAAGCAGACATATCTCTGCTTTTTGTATTGAGCTTGGTTGTACAGTAAATGTGTGCCTGGAGACAGAACTCAGACCATCACTGGTGGTGCATTCAAAACTCCATTATCTTAAAAGCACATCGTGTAAAGATATAGTTTTATTGCAGTTCTGACCCCACTCACTGGACTCTTCTTTTTTTTTCTTTTTCTTTTTTATTTAAATTTGTCTTCCTATCTTGCCTCTTGTGTCGGGATTGCTGTTGTAGAATCTGGGAGGCTACAACTCAGTGCTGCGCCCTCGGGTCGTGGGGGAGTGGGTTGGTCGGGAAGAAGAGGACGCGGACCCGCTGGCTGCTGAGATGCTGCACCCCCCTGTCCCTCGGGCTAAAACTGAAGTGTGCTGGAGTGGAGACAGCAGCCCTGCTGGGAGGTTGGTGTCATACGTATGTGCGTGTGTGCAGACGCGTGCGTGTGTGAATCATTTTAAATGAGGGGGGAAAAAAGTTGAAAAGTTCCAGAAACTTCACAAAGCTATTGTTGGCTCTTTAAAAATGAGGAGGTAGACTTCTAACTGCGGCTCCTGCTGCCTGAGGAATGCCCATCTGAATGGGTTTGATAATCCCATTTCAAAGGCGCGATCAAACATGCTTGCCATGATACTGCTTCAACCCAATTTCGAATTAAAGCTAACCTCATTTCTGTGCGCTCAAGGCCAGAGGAATTTTGTGCTTGTTATTTTAGAAATGGCCTCTCTTTGACAATATAACTGCGTCATGTGTCAGACTGTTAAATGGTTTGTCACCCTCTCAGAGGCATTTTTGTCACATTTGATTTAAATTCAGATGTTTGCAAAATTTCCAAATAACCTGGCACCTTTTGGACATCCCAGATAGATGTTACTGTTGCTGTGTGCATGTGTGTGTGTGTGTGTGTCGCATGCACTGCAGCTGCTGATGTGACTAATTAGAGGAGGATCGGATATAAAACCATAAATCATGCGCGGGCCTGAGCTGACATACACACAGTGTTAATCTCATTAGGTTACTGTATGGGTGGATTATAGGGAGAAATCACTTAGTTAGAAGTCTGAGCTGGGAGATAGGGGATGCGTGTGGGCTCACTGATGAGCTCTGCTCTGTGTGCGTTTGTAAATGAGATGTGTCGTGTTTACCTACAAAGAGTGTGAGAAACTTGTGCAGCTATGTGTTTTGGAATGGCGCAGCATCCCAAAATAGTCACAGCCCCTTCACTCCTCAACTGGAGGAGTATTTGGCTCATCTAATGGATCATTTATATCAACTCAAGTTGTGTTTACTGGGAACTTGCTTCCACTTCAGATCCTGTTTGAGGTTTTAGATTACTTTCATATGGTTTGAGCTGATTTCTGGCCGAGACACAAAAAAGAAATCAAAAATACATAAATTAGTTTATTTTCTTCTTTGTCTCATTTTAAAGGTTAGGATATTGTGTAAGGCTGAAATTCCCAAACTGTAAGGGCCAAGGGGGAGTTTAGGTACACTCACACACACACACACACACGAAACACATACTTTTAGCATCCATGTGACATTTTCAGAGGATATCATCATCTCTGCGTTTTTGAATAAACATCCATAAATCTGCTTAGACATCCTAAAAAAAGATAAATTAAAAAGCTGCTCCTTGCTTGACATTTTTAAGATTCCAGTAACAGATGTCTCTACATACGAACAGGAACTGGGCTAATTTGGGATAGTTTCAATGGTACCAGTTTGCCAAAAATATAAATGCATGCAGTTAAGTGTGATTTTGGTTATGTTTATAATTCGTATCAGATGAGATACAAATGGCCAGTCTGAGCAAGTGGAAAACTGGCAGTGCAGACCAGCACTGCCCTCACTTAAAATCCCATCTGAGCCTTAGTAGGCCATCCCCTCTGGCGCTGATACACTTTCAGACTGAAAAGTCCTCACATTTTCTCATGTATGTGACCTCATATGTCAAACCTCCCTCCTTTTTGCTTTGGTAAGTTTACTTTACATTCATTTTCGATCTTCTTGCTTCTACTGCTCATTCCGACCAACCTGTCACCGAGGACCATAAGGAGAGCTGACAGGTGGTAGTGGCTCTCTGTATGATTGGCTGCAAAGCCTAG
>JBAJHX010000046.1:10330551-10384338 GCA_037176925.1 Amniataba percoides | reverse complement strand
GTTGAAACATCCCATTTCTCAAGCACACACACTTTCATTGCAGTGGAGGGTAACAAAGCCTCCCTCAGTGTGAAACATCAGACCCTCCTGCGTGAGTCCACAGACCCTTTTAGTATGTTGACCCACTCTGGCATGACTGCTGAAACAGGAGAGGAGACCATGAGAGTAGCTTTACCCGCTCTCGCTGATTCACAGTGACAGTGAGGATTTGATGGGGACAGGATGAGGGCATGATAAAGCTATGTCTGATCTTTGATACACAGAATAAAGCAGTGTCTGCTGGATGAGTTTCACTGCCTGTGTGTGGCTCCTTTGTTTGAGGACCTTAAATCTTATATCTATGATAAAGCAGAGCATATGCTATAGTATGATACAGTTGTGTTGTTTTTTTCTTTATAAATACAAAGGAGAGTATGTGAGCCATTGTTGTCTCACAATATTTACTGTCTTTGCTACCCTAATATTTAAGTGAAAAATGTTGTTAGTTCTTCTACTGCATATAGAGCCCTTAATACCTCTGAGGGTGATTAAGGCCTCAGCCTTTCATCTCATGGAGGCCTGAACATTTACTTAGTCCTACTAAATGTCTTTCTGTGGTGAAAGAGCAAACCTGTTATTTGCTTTATGGCAGATAGGTATGACAAATATTTGTTTAAGTATCAAGACTAGGCCCCTTAAAATTCCTGCCATATATTTGGCATTTCCTGTGGGAAAGATCAATTAAAAATTATGTGTTGAAAATCTGTGGGTAAAAAAACACATTTTTAAATAAAGGTAGAAAAGCAGGACATCATTGAAAATATTGTATCTTTGTGTGCATGTTAGCATATAGCTGAAACACCTAAACTGCCTCACAGAGCTGCAGACTGTAGCTTGCAAAATCGACCTGCTTTACATACTGTCAGGTAATTTAAACAACACATATATTATTAGCTCAGTCTATGTTGACGTGTGTCTTAATAACACAGTAACTAGCACAGCAATGAAATAAATGCAGTGCAAAGTCGTGAAATGAGAGATCTCTTTGTCCTCTGCCTTAGGCCAACATTCAGATTGCAGGAGTTAGCAGACAAGGCACGCACTTCCTGACGCCAGCAGCCAGACCAGACCCCCCCCCCCACCATATACACTCCCATCACCCCCATTGCCCCCTTCATCCTTGCTCAAACAGCTAAAGACACAACAGCTGCCCTGGAAACCATGTAAACCAACAACAACACAGAGTCCTCATGCAGCATGAGGACATACAGTATATGTCAGTGGTGCGAGTCGCCTCAGCACTAAATCTTTCACTTGCAATACAAACTTAAGAAGGCTGCGTTCACCTCTGAAGGTTTTTCCGGCCTGATGCCGAAATGTCCCCAGTAAAAGTCTAACTGCGCCCAATTTGACGCCTGTAAAAGTCTCCATGGTGCAGATGGATGCACTAATCGAGAGGCAAATTGCTGTGGTATTACGGTGGTATTACTGGAAGCAATTATCAATAGGCACATAGGCTGCTGCAATCATAAAATAAATCTAGCCATCGTCATTACACATAAAATGGTTTAGTACCAGCTAGCATATGTATCTCCGGTGTGCGTAAGCGCCTAGATGAACTGAGCAGATTATCTGAATGGAAGGGAGCTGAATGGGGACCAGCGATGTCGTATTGTGGCTACTGTAACCAGACAGAAGCAAAAGATGGGAGATACACAGAGGGATGATAAGGGATTTGTGTGAATAGAAGTATTGTGTTATTATAGGTTGCTTTATCTGTGTTTTTTCTGTGCAACTTTATCTAGAAGAGTAAAAAGTAAAATGGGAAAAAGAAAGTTACATCACATTCTGTGACTCCTATCTGATGCAAGATTTAGATTTAAGAGATACATAGATAACTGATTATAGACCTGATGTCAATATGAGGTAATTGGCGTGTAATCAGTGGTTTGTGTGCACGCGTGTGTGTACAAGTGAACGTGAAGCTGTTTGTGCTGCTGTATCTATGTGTTCATCACAAACATGCAGGGAAACAATTTCCAAAAGAAATGCAGACAGTTAAAGTCAGTGGAGAGAATCACTCGTGCCACATCAACACATTAGCCTGTCACTCATGTTAACTTGTGTTTGTTTTATTGGAGTTGCTCCTCTATCATCGGCATCTCGCTAGACTCTTCTTGTACAAGCACATAACTGCTTGATGGATTACTCTAATTCCTTTATATGTGATTAAAATTGTCCTTTTGAACTGTAGATGGCAGCCTTGATCTTGGCAGATAGATGTGTTAAAATATTTACTGTGAAAAACTCATTAAAGCTGATATTATGATTCAAATACATGTTCACAACTTTTTAAAATTAATTTTGAAATTCCCAAACATACAAGACCACTCAAGTCATTTTTTCCAGCTGCAGTGACTGTAATGAATCAATACATCAGGCTCTGCTGTGTATATGGTAACATTGTGATCTCTGCAATATTTGTGGTTAGAAAGCGAGTTAAAAGGAGGCTTGCACCAAGGTCTGCGATAAGACTTTCCACAGGCCTCAGAGCTGTGATGTTGCCCTGCTCATGTGTCCCCATCTGATTCTGATCAGGGTTTTTACTGCTGCACTCAGGCTTGGAGCCTGACAGACATATTTTTAGGCCAGGAGGGGCGGAGGGCGCAATTGAAAGCCGAGACATAATTATGAAATGTATGTTGGAATATTGTTTTTATTACAAAGCCAAACAAATGTGTCTCCGCCGCGACTCACATCAAAGATGTCTGTGTGACGACTAACCGCCGAGTGGAGGCTTTGTGCTCGAGGCTTAATGAAAAACAAATGCTTCTTGTATGTGTGAGGGCAACGAAAGTGTGAGGTCTGCAAGTGTCACTTGTATGTGTTGGGTTTGAGTACGTGCTGTGTGCCTTTTTATCTAGTATGTTGCTCACACGTGTGGGTCTGTGTGTGTGTGTCTGTGTGTGAGTGTGTGCAGCCTCTCACTGTACGCCGCGTGGAGCGAGCCATCCATCACTTACAGACTATTAATTAGAGCTCAGTGTTATGCGGCGAGACGTCGTCGCTGCTCATGAAAGAATGGAAAGTTCAATTATTTCACTTAGAGACATGAGACACAATAACTCACCGCGCTTGATGAAATGCCTTGGATTCAGTACGGGAGATGATGAAGTGTGTGTGTGCGCGTGTCTCCCTGCTTCACGTGTGGGGTGGCGCGTTAGACAATTCCACCCCATACATCTGTCAACGCGTCATCCCAGAAGGTGTATATTAAGTTATTTGTGAAGCCAGTGCGCTAATTATGACTTCAGTTCTGTTTTTAGTCGTATGAGTAGCAGCAACGAGCCAGTCAGTCCGTCGCTATCTAAACAACATTAAATTACATGGAAACTTGGAGAGAAGAGCGCACAAACGCTTTTATCTGTGGCGCTCTGCTCCGCTCCTTCCTGGCTTTACTGTGAGTGAGTGATTGCGGCACGGAATTCCTCATTGCTCCGGCCTTTTGTTGGGATTGCATCGCTCGAATAGTTTCCATTCCCCCTACCACCCCCTTACCCTCAGTTCAGACCCATTTTATTTATCTGCCATGTCTCATCGTTAGACAGGGGGGAGCACGCATGGCTGCCCTGGTGCCCAGGGAGTGGAAATGTGACGGGCTGACAAACGGGCGAGTGTGGACAGACGATTGTTGTGTCTAGACAGAGGCCTGGGAGGCTGTCATGGTCTCAGGGTAAACTGGTCTCACGGGAGACGCACTGTAAACTTATCATGGTGGTATTGTGTGGGAGGCATGCGGCGCTGTATTGTGAACCTGGAGAGTATGCACTCAGTCATATGTGTTTGACTAAACGGACACGGAGAAGAAAGGAACACGTCGTTGCACTAAATCTAAAATGTGAGAATGGTTTTGGGAATTTGCACTTGAAAAGACACCTAGGTGTCTTGGTTAAAAGTAAAGAAAGTCAAGGTTATATTGTGGTGATTCAACATAATTTCACTGATTACATTAATGGGGAGTTGGAATCTGCCGCATACTGATATATAGTCAATTAAATGTTGGACTCTGATATGAAATATCTCTTTTTCTGTTTGTTGGAGACCACAAAAATCTCGTTTTCTTTCCTAATAGGAAACAATTTCTGCGGTCATATTCTTGCCTCGAGTCATCAGGCTTCAGCGCAAGCATATGCGTCAGAATACTTGTGTGCATGTAAAAGCAGTCATTTACAATGCTAACACCCAAACCCCAACCCGTGAGACGCATATTCATCACTTTAGCACTCCATACGCTGGCCCTCCTCAGAGACAGTGTGGTGTCAACACAGAAATCCGTCACCTCTCCCTCCCCCAGCAGAAAGTTGAGATTCGGTCTTGTTCAGGGCTGACATGGCTGAGGCTCAGACTGCTGTTGTACAGATGAAGGACTGCGTTAACTCTTAAAGTCTGCGCTTTGAGAGACAGAAATATTTAAAGCTATAAAGAAGACAATTCATCCTGTTTGCATTTATCCAGGCAAAGCAGCCTTTCTTCCATGTGTTCAAGTTCATACAAAACACACTTTTCATACCAGCTAGTTATGACAACATGGTGCATGGCCCCTGAGAGCACTTCTTCAGTATTTGAAACCTTTTTGTATTAACTCATGGCTATCCACACAACAAGAACACACTGTGACTTATTTTGCATCTGTGACTGTTGATATTATCTGGAAATAATGTCCTCTTCACTCATCTAGCCAAAAAGAAGTGTTGCAAGTGTGGAACAAATTGCTGTTTCTCTTTCTTTTTCCTTTTTTTTAAAGTATTTTAACTTTTGCCATAGTTCTAATCTGTTTTCTGCAGGGGATGCGCTACAGACAATAGGCTTTGTTTTCCACAGTGACCTTTGAGATAAGCTTTCTTTCTTCAGACAAGGTCTTTCTCTCCATTATTGTCTCATTTAATCTCAACCAGAAGGAAACAAGTCCAAAAGACAAAGCGGGAGTTGAGGTGACAAGCAGCTGCGTACACTGAGGTCATGCTCTCTTTCAGGTTCAGAGCCGCCTGCTGTTATTCTTCTGGTATTTCATGAAAGCTGCAGCCTCCCAAGTGAATGTTTCCAAGTGTCAAGTAATGATTTGTATCAGAGGCTATGACCCAAAGAAAATCTGGCATGCCACATTAGTCAGTTGCCAAAAGAAAGGGAAGTGGTTAGAGTGGAAGAGTTGGGAATGGACTAAGTGAAAAGAGGAAAAGGTGAAGGCCCAAACTTGAGCAGTTCCCATGACCAGCAAAATGCCCAAATCGCTGGTGGCGCTCACTGTCCCCACCCCCCTCCAATGCATGCCACGATGAATGGGACATTTAATATTGCCCTGCTTAAGGGTATTACTGAACTGTCCTCCTCAAAAGACCAAAACCGCACTTGTTCTCTGTGATGTGATTGGCTGATGTCAGTGATGAAAATGAAAAAGCAGGCAACGTCCTGACTTAAAGGTCCTGAGTAGGTATATTAATTTAGATTCTTTGTGAGCAGTTTTTGGTGTTAAAGAATGTGATGTAGGCAGAACTAGTGAAGAATGTGACATGTTGGTTTCTATACATTAAGAGAGATTTATTGGAATAATTTGGAGACATATAATGCAGTTTTCCTTTAAAGGAAACAAAAGGGATACGAACTTTACTATGCTAACATTTTGATGTGTTTTTGTTGTTAATTTGATATTTAGACTTCTATCCAATAGTTGTTGAGACATTTCGCCACCAAAGCCAGTAGGATTAATTCTCTGGGAAACATGACTGTCTGTACAAATCTTTCAGTGCAGACTGTATATTCATCTCTTTTTATTACTTTTGCTTGTGCATTGAGGTTTGTGGAAAAAACACCCCAAAAGAATTAACACAATATCAGGTCAGGATAAGCTCACAAATGAGTGGATTAATGTAGGTTGTAGGTTGAGCTCCCGACGCTCAAAAGAGACAGGTGAGATTTTCTGGCTCTGCGCCATGCTGATGGATGGGGGGAGAGAGTTCTCATGAGCAAGTGTCATCCAATCTAATCCAGGTGATTAGTCATGCATTCTCCTCTTTCAAGGTGTGAGGCCCATTTTTCCCCCCAAACCAGGGGCGAGGTAATGTGATCTTTCAGTGAAAAGTATCAATGTTGGTTTCAAATGACTAGACGCACACACTCGCAGAGACGAGGCATTGCCCCGCACTGTATGTACAAGAGCCAAAACAATGGCAGAGAGGCAAAGAATATACTGTGTATCCTGAAGGCAACCCCCTCCCCCCTTCGCTGGCAAAGCTCCTAAATTCCTCTGGTCTGATGGGACAAATATTGTTATGGTGACCAGTCAAAATGTTCTGTGTGATTCAACATGTGTTTAAAAAGCTTGACCAGCGCACTTAACCAAGTAAGAGTCCAGACACCCACTCGCCCTTCCTTCTCATAACACGGAAAGTGCTGCAATATGTTTTATCTCCTGAGGATGCATTGGAAACCAAAACGGTCTGGCTGATCCAGACTGTCCCCTTTTGATCCTCTGTTATATTTAACGAACCGTTACAATCCTCTGCTTTGCTACAGAAAACACTGACTTCATATTATTCTACTTCACTGCTGTTCTTTCATAAATCTTGTTATTGGCGATAGATTTATGCTTTCTTCCCGTATCGTGCCAGTACAGTGTCTATTAAAGAAATGTGTGTCGCATACTGTTTCTTGATTCCTAAAATATAGCACTCTATGATAGTTGATCTCGTTTAGTCTTGAATCACATCCAAACTTCGAAGTTTCCATGCGTAGACTGTTTCATCACATAAGGAGCAGCTGCATTTTGAGATAAAGCAGATATTTCAGAGGGAACAGAGGGGCAGGCAAAGTAAAAGTTCATTTAATGTAGAAAGTAATAAGAAAATGAGACCACTGCACCTGTTACCTATGCATGTTTGTGTGGGTAAGCATATGTCACATAACTATAGTGGCCTCAGAGGAAAACTCAGAGGAAAAAGTAAGAGGTTAGGATGAATAACACTAGCGTGTCTGTTACATATGGACTTCCTTAAAGAGCCAGAGGGAAGAAGGTCTGCGTGTGTTTGTGTGCATATATGTGTGTGTGTACGCACTTTGAAGGACACAGGAGATCAGATGCAACCCAACTTTCCAGCCCTCCATCTCCCGTTTACTGCTCACTTCTCCTCGCCATCTTCATTGTTCTTTGTCTCCTTCGCTCTCAACCCGTCAACTTCCTGTATCTGTGCTGCCGTGATGTGGTGCTGTCATCGGCCCGTCCACATCACTCCCTGCAACAAAGAGTTTTATGTCGATGATGCAAACTGTTTTTATTTTCTTCGGAGCGAGGATGTTTTTGTATTTGAGGATGTGTGCGGCTCATGTAAGCGAGCGCAGCAGCAAAGGCATGGCTGAGAATGTTTATTTACTGTGATGTGCTGGCTTGTTCTTTGGCTCTAAGCAGACTGTCATCACTGGGCATCACATTGACAAGAGGGAGACCAAAGTATGATTAATGACTGTCCTTTCTCTCTTTTGTTTTCTCTCCCCTTTCCTTGGTTTCCCCGTCTTTCTTCTGTCGCTCCTTGTGTCTTTTTGGCTCCTAAACCACCCTCCCGCCCCCTCAGAGGACCTGGATGACCTGAGGATGGAGGGCGTGACGGGCTTGGCTCCATCCGGCAGTAAGTTCAGCCAGGGACGCAGCTCCTATCAGGCTGAACCACAGGCCAAAGTTACACTCAACATCTGCTCTAGGTGTGCCAGGTAAATGTTTCCACCTTCTCTTATCTGCCTGGTGAGAGATGTTTTTTTTTCTTTTAACAAGGACTGAATATCCAGTCTGCCTTCTCAGGGATTTAAAGGAATTTTGAAAAATTCTCTTGTTTGCTTTCCTGTTGAGAAATAGATAAGTAGATCAATACCAATTTCATGTCCGAATTGGCTTAGCTCAGCATAAATACTTAAAACAAGATGCGGTTTTACAAGCTTCAATTTTTTGTTTTTACACAAATAAGACAAACTATTGCTCTAAGGCTTTAAATGATATGAATTCAAATACCTTTTAGCTAAAAGTTATTAAGTTGCAGGTGTTACTGGAACCGATTATTTATTTTCCAAACTTGGTCTTATCCCAGGTCATGACTTCTCCTTGTGTCCCTTGGTCTCGCCTACTCTCTCTGCTTCTGTGTCAAAGGCAGGATACCTCGACATTCAGAACGTAGAATAATATCATATCTGAAGTGCATTCCAGTGTGGCTTTTTTTTCCCCACAAATCAGCCTGAGCGCTGATACCCGTCTCCATTATCACCCTTTCTCTCTTATCACTGTTTTTCCTCTTCTGACACATTTCCTGTTCCCCCTCATCCACAACATCAGTCTAGCGCTCAGATTTCTGAGTGTTGGGTGTGATACCATAGGCAGGTGTGGGCAGGACTCTTCCTTGATGCCAGTCAAAGATAAACTGGTATCTATTCGATGAGACGCCAGGCACACATCAGCCTGCACGGCCTCCTCTGTTTGGGGTTTGGAATCTGTTGGTTTCCTACTCTTCTTTCATTCACGCTGCTTATCAGTTTTGCTCCACGCACAGACTGCGGGATGTTGTCAGAGGTTCTGCAGGAGGATGAATGCTATCTGTGGATTTTTTGTTGGCAGTTTATCGACTGGATGTTTTTAAGCAAATAGTTTATACCTTTGGCTTATCATTGCGTTCCCGGGCTGGATCAACCGCTGAGAAAAGCAGCATCTGTATCCTGAGTCGTTTCTGGCTCGTGCGCTAGTATTTTTTTTTGTTTTGGGTTTTTTTTTTCCTGACTGAAATGTCAGACATCTGTTCTCCTTCTCTGTCTTCCTCTCTCTTTCTTATTCAATCCAAATTCTTGCTTCGTCCTCTATAACCTGACCACAAAATCCTTCCCAAGTTTTACTGGCGAAGGAGTCGTGGTCGTTCGTAGTCATTTTTGGTGAGTGTAAGGGCCATAAACAGATCGCTAAGCTGGAAAAGTGTTGCACGCATGGTATGACTTTTGTGCTGTTCTGGAGCCACGTAATTCTGAAATCAGGAGTTGTGCATGAGTTCAGACAAACATGCGCCAGATATTCACAAATCTGCACATAAAACATGTGCATGCATGTCCTTGCACACCTCCATCTCTCCAAGAGAGAAGAGTAGAGGCAGAGGTCATGGAGCAGTTTGAAAAGGGCAATCCTGACAGACACGTTATGCTGTGTGCATTAGCACCCTGTCTTGATGGGATTACCAGAAACACCTTTTAAACATAACTCAATAAGGGTCCAACCTTTAAACTTCTCAGAACACTTACATATGTGGCACATTTAGTGCCCTTGTGTTTCGCACCTGCAGACAATACTATTATACAGATGTGACCTTGTACTTGAGCTGAAGTTTTACACTCAAGGTTATTTTTATATTTAGAGTAGTATAAAATTAAGGCCTGAAAAGACTTGGTGAAACCCATCTAATACTTTATAACTCTCTTAAAGATATTAAGGGGTTTCTTGGCCTGTATAGAAATGAGAACACAGGTGACCAAAGTTGGACAAGCATTCCTCACATACTCGTCTCCCCACAGGCAAACCCATTAGAACTCAGCTCCATATTTTTCTCCATGTGAGCACTTATGGGTCAGTGAGGTCCGTTCTCGCACTTTATGCTTTTGCTTAAAAGGCTGTACACTGTACTTGCTCTCTTTAGCTTTTTAAGCGCTCGAAGAGGTACTTGGCTTTGCCATGTACCACCCAAAGCCAAGGAGAGGTGACACTTGCTTTGACACCCACACCATGAAGGTGACAACTCGGTTCCTGTCCAGCGAGCATTTATTCATTTCTAGCAGTTACTGTGTTCAGGATCTATCTCTGTTGTTGTAAAATGTCATTAGGTGGAAACGAGTTACTGTAGAGTTAAAGTATAATGTCATACAAGAGAAAAATGTTTTAAGAAAACACTTTAAAGGAGCAAATGTATAAATAAAAATATAAAGAAAATACTATATTTTACCATTTTGAACTCCAATGTTAAAGTGTGTTTTAGATATTCATTTTATTTAAGATATTTAAATATATTGTACATTGTAAGTATGTTATCTCTATTGTATAATTAGGTTTAATCATCATAATTAAGTCATTATCATTATTACAACTAAGGCTTGCATGGTAGTATCATATTTTTTTTCTTTTTGAACTGGCTTATCCAAAACTAAAATTTTTTCCCAGCCCTTAGACACCTTCTCTGGCCGTTGTCCTTTTCCTCTCCTCCTGTCCAGACACTGTCCACACCAGCAAACAGTCCAGTCAGCCTGTGTGGCTCCTAACCAGCAGTGGCAGCTCAGGAAACACGCTGCTTCCTCTGGCTCTCTACTGGTTGGTTGAAGTGTAAAGTGCCGTGTGGCCTGTGTGTTGTGGGCATGTCTCTGTCTCTCGGGCTATAGCTGTGGTCACACCAGCATTTCATCCACCTCCTTCATGCACCCGATCAGCTCTCCTAATGGCTATGTGCTCCTGCCACAAAACCTCCTGTGTGCAAACGCATCCCAGATCTTGGGCACAGTCCGGAGTAGTTGGCGGCGTGGTCCAAGGAAATGGATAGATCTCCACAAACCTCATTTGGGCTTGTAGTTCTCATTAAATTAATTGTTTTCATATCAGGAATGCACTGAGGGAATGGTAGTCAGGCCTTGCGGCTATGAGCAGCTTTTGTTCAGAGAATGGGAAGGCCTTGTGATAGTCATCTTGGGTACTTTTTAATGGCCTTATAAAGACCATTAAAGAGAGCGAGAGACAAGGAAAAGGATGTATAAAGAAGGAAAGAAATAGAATACACTTTGAAAAAAGCTGTGTTCTGCTTTTACCCTCATCGTAGAGGTAGAAACCAAGAGGCCCTGCGGCTGTGACGGAATGCAGCCGTGCCATGAAAGCGTATGGATTGCTTTCTTTTGTCTTCAGCTAATGGTTGCGCCGATGACATGAAAATAGCACGCAGCGAAAGCATTTGGAGCTAAAGTACAGTGTAATTACAGTTAATATGTGGTATGATTTACAGTCGTTAAAAATATGCTTTAGAAAAATAAATGCTATGTTTAATTCTGTAGTTATGTTTGAGAGTGTGAAATGGTTTGCAGAAGAGAGTAGATGCAGTGAAAAGCACTTCGTAATGTGTTTACCTCATGACTGAAAGGATATTTCACTGTATGTCTTTCACCACCAGGATGCTGTCCTATCACAGGGAAACTTAAATCTTTTAGTAGCTTAAGGAGACTGCCAAATCTCTCAGGCCCGCTTCCATCTCAGTCCAAACATATCTTGGGGGGGAAGAAAAAAAAAGCTATAGGGGCTTGGAACACATTATGATAAAGAACAGTAACTGAATGATTTAAGAGGAAACTGAGTCAGTGTTTCAGTTTTGCTTTTTCAGAGAGCATAGTGAAGTCGTATCTGAAATGACTGAACTGTGTACAGTTTTCTCCATGCACCATGTGTCTGTGAATGCATTACTGTGGTGTCACGTCATACTAATTTCAGATTTATTTTCAGCGGGTTGAGAAGCCGTGATGAAGAGATTTGTGTCCCAAAATTGACCCCATCTTCTTCTTTAGCAGAAGAAGAGAATATTATTGTAAAAGAAATTATGACATCAGTAAACATTTCCTCTTTGCCTTATCACCTCAGACTGATAGAGACTTGTTTGTCTTTTCGTTATCTGGCACTCGATTTCCAAACATGCTTTTGCAGTGTCTGTAGAAAATGCTGATTTCAGAGATTATTCCAACGCACTCGACTACCAGTGTATACAGTAGTGTGTATGTGTTGCGTGTTGTCTCCAGGTTGCAGGGGGACAGTCTATCAGAGAGCAGATCTGAAGAGGAGCACAGGCCTCACACATCTGAACAGGCTGTACCTGACATCTCCTGTAAGTTGCACAACACCGCTCAAATTCACAGTAGCTATTTTTCCTTTAACCTCCTTTTACATTTTTATGGTCTCACGCTCTGCTTCATCCTTCTCTCTTTTTTTTTTCCTGTTTATGTGTGTGTTGTCTGGAGCAGCTCCATTGCCTGGGGTGGACACAGTGGCAGGACGGCTGCAGGAATGCGAAGCCTTGTCTCAAGTGTCAGGCTCTGTAAGTGTCCTCCCTACATCCATCACCAAACAATTAAGATCATTTTTCAGCCATCAATTACCTCGTCGCTCCCTCCACCTCAGCCTCTATTGTCAGAGAGTTAGCAAAAACCACCTCAAGGACAACACCCAAGAAAAAAATGATCCAACTTTATGTGGGCATTTCAGCTTACACAACAGTTGATATTGCTGAACAAGTGATATCCCAATTAGAAATCTCCCTATATCGCTTTGCTTACCTCTCAGGGCGCTTGTGTGCTCTGAAAGGTATAAATGGAGAGACTATCTAATGACACTTGAGGTCTAGTGACAATTGAAGGTGATTTAGTTTTATACAATAGACCAAAATATTTATGCGTTATAGGAGTACACGCAGGTTTGTTCAATAGGAGGCTTGCGTGATAACCTTGCATGCTTCAGGGGAAGAAATCTACAGAGGTCTAATGTGGCACACACCAGACTCAGACTCAGGCAGACACTCACATGCTGTTAATAAAGCAGGCAGCTAAGACGCCAGTACCTTTTGTATAATTACCCCAAAAAAAGCCAATACCTTTTTTATAATTGCCCAATCTAAGTGTTAGACAAGGCTTTTTACGGCATTTTTAAAGAAAGAAAAGGGTTTGGAGCCGAGTCGATGCCCCGTGTGTGGAGCAGATGCAGAGAGGCTCCAGACTAACTGGGAGCAGACTTTAAGAGACCGAAGGCTCCGCTGAATCAAAGCCTGTATGGTCGGAAGTCTGATGGATTAGGCCATAACACTAACCTCTTTCCAGAAATTAGAGAAAATGTGCACCTTGTGACACCAAACTGCTGTTCTTTCAAATTATTCAAGTGAAAAGCTAAGTCTTGATCAGATGATCAATTTTATCACAGCGTAAAGTATACAATTAAATTTAAGCTGATTAATTTAGCTTCTAGCTAAATCTGATGTCCTCTCCACCACTGACCCTCACATGCACATGGCACCTTTATTTCAGCTGCACCCCTTTCTACATCTCCATAGGTTAAGCCCTGTCTGGCACATTTAAGAACAAGGTACTAATGTGTCCCACATGGAAACTGCAAGTGCAAATGTCTCCTGTCATCTACTGTAGCTAATGTGGTTGTTTTGTGTTTAATTGCTTATGTTTGGCTGTCTTTGAAAGGAATGCAATTTGTTATAGCTTGTTAGTTTAACTGGTCCTTCAGGGACTTGTGAGCAACATTCACTATGCAGTACGGAAAAATAATGTAATGCTTTTATTAGCATATTTGGGGAAAAACACAATGGTTAAAGTCATACAGTGTGAGAAATAATTCAGCTTCTGTAGCAGATTGTGTTTCCTGTTTAATAAGTTATTTAATATATCTCCTGTTGCGCTGCGAGAAATGTGTCTGATTGTTTCCTCACACTTGTCACCAGTTTCTCATGTTAGAATAAGTTATTTTCTTTAAGTTTGAAATTTTGAAGTCGTATATAATGATCAGCACATTTCATCATGCATGGCTGTCATTAAATGTCTCGCATTGTACATTGCCCTGGTTTGGGCAGTAAAAGGTTGGTGATGTTGGAAAGTAAACACTGTTAATGGTTATCATTATTAGTCCGACAGGCCCCCTGCCTCTGCCAGCTCCTTTAGGTGATAATTGCCCCATAAAGACAAAATACTTTCCTAAAGCAATCGCTGGAGCTAATTCCCCAAGAAATTCTTCTATAGTTTCCCTTGTAAGTGTTAAGTGATATGTTTTAATCAAATTTAGCTCTAAGTTGCATGGGTGTTACCACCATAAAATCTGCCAGGGGAAACTCCTCATTTTTATGGTAGAAATAAGATAATTAGTGCAATGCCATGTGTATGATACAAGGCAGAGCCGTTGTGATGGTTTGTTTTTGTTTCCAGGGTAGTTTTGGCAGAATTTCAGCCGATGCACTGTATGGCTCTTTATGTTTGGCACCAGCATGCTCTCCACACTTTCACAGTTATACACACATGGTTATTCTCTGTAAATCTGTGTGATTTTTAGAGCATAGCTCAAGCACAGCTTTTTTCCTCCAAAGGTTTGTTTAGGATTTCCAGATTTTTCATATTAGTGGTTTCCTTTAATTTGTTATCTCCGTGCTACATGCCCTGAATTATTGTCAGAATCCAACAATAGCTCACTGCGTGTGCTGCAAGATTATTCAGTTTCTTTTCAGTATGACAGTTATCTTATTTGTTGGGATTCTTGTTATCACATGCCGTCCTCCAATAATTAATTCAGTGAGAACATTAAACAATTTTAACAATATTACTTTAGACAGACCAGAAAAAACTACTCTTGCATGTACAAAAAGCATCACAACAGAATAACGAATAAAACAAAACTTTGTCCAAACTTAACTAAACATTTGTGTTTTGGCACATGGACTTTGAGGACATCTGCTAAATGTACCAACTGGTTCAAAGGGTTTTGGTTAATTTGACTGTTGATGCAGAATCCAGACTGTGAACTAAACACTCACTGATATTATGATTTCCTGCAAAGCATCCTCTCATTAGCCCTTCACCTGTTTTAAACCCTTTGCACTCCCACTGGCACAAACCTGTTTTTCTGTCAGTTGTTGGTCTCATGTGGGATGGACAGTATGTCATATAACCTGTCTTTGTAAGTCTTGAATAAAATTCTTACTATTGGCTCGACTCGGCTCAACTTGACTTGACTTGGTTTTCAGGCGTTTCCATTATGTGTTAATACCTGGTACCAAGTACTTTTTCTAGTACTTACTCGGGTGGGGTTCCAAGCGAGCTAAGTCGAGCTGAAAATGTGATGTCAGCAGACAGCAGGCCACTGATTGGCCAGGGCGTGATGTCACGCGACTCGTTCAGAAGAGTCACCCCTGCCATTTTTGAAACCGAATAACAACAAACATGATCAGAGATGACTGCACAGAAATCAAACTCCTGTTGAGCAACAAGGTGCAGACATTTCTTTGTCTAGTGACCTCCGTAGTTGTTTCGTGTTTGTGTTGCATAACAAATGATGTTGCTGGAGTTTCGGGCCGCCTTGCTATGACGACCCCACCCACACTGAAGGTGTACTCTATTGTATTGGAAAACGACTGAAACTGAGTCGAGTCGAGTGGTGCTAGAACTGTGTAAAGGAAAAGCGCCACATGTGATTGTCAGTATCCTGTTTGCTTTTGGCTGTGCTAACTCAGTGGCTGGGCCTGTGAGCCCTGTATACAGTCCATAAAATCCATTAGGTGATTCTGCTGTGAGCCAAAACAACAGGAACTCATTAAAAGCTGAGTGTTACACCTCATATGTCCTAACCTCCCATGGATATGCAAGCTACTGTAGAAAGGGCTCTAACAGCAAAATCAGTAAGTTTTGTATCTTACAGTTGAGTTTAGTGGGTCAAACCATATGGGGATTTGTGTCAACGGGAAATATATAGTTTATAAGTTGTTCTTTAGCCACATCACGGATTTTAAACAACTGTTTTGATCCCAGTGTCTGGGAATACATATAGTACCTGTCAAAAGTTTGGACACACCTTCTCATTCAGTGGTATTTCTTTATTTCTTTACTACATAATTCCATATGTGTTCTGTCATAGGTTTGATGTCTTCAGTATTAATCCACAATATCAAAAATAATAAAGGACCATGGAATGAGAAGGTGTGTCCAAAGTTTTGACTCGTACTGTACATAATTCTTTTCAGTTGTGTACTGCCTTATATGAGAACATGTTTTAAACAGAAAAATAATCTCTCCCTGCATGCTTGAAAGGTTGGTCATCAGTAAAATCAAAACCTTTGTTGTTTGGTTACAATAAAAATGACCCAGAGCCACAATACTGAGTGTTCTCTATCTCACACATGTGCAGATCAACTCCGTATGCGGACGAGCTCTCATCTGCCAGGATGCTCTCTCCTCCACTCAGTTCGTCCTCCATCTGATTTGATAAAAGCAGTACTTGCTGCGCTGCCGTCAGCCTTTGCTTCTGATTTCACATTTTGGATGGTTTTGTGATTTGCATCGTGGAGCATAGACTTCATGAGATACAGTCAGAAGTGGCTGTCACCCAGGATTTCTGAAAATGCAGTTAAACTCATAAGTCTCATTCTGTTTCAGTCTTGCACATTGGGAGGGTTAAGTAAGTCATATTATTTTTTTTTTACCTTTTTGGGAGCAAAAGCTATTGGCAAGAGGGCAATGAAATGGGGACTGAAAACACTGGCTTTGTATAGACAAATACATTTGAATTTTAAAAGACCTGCCTTTTTTCATAGTACAACACCCAATTGACATATTAGCCACATTTTATCCAGTAAAAGGCCTAAAAAAAAAAAAAATCAGAGTTCAGATCATGAATGCTGCTCACCTGTTTGTCTGTGTGTTGTTGTATTAATGGTCCTGTGTGAGTGTGTGTGTGTGTGTTGTGTGTACGTATTAGTCCCTATGCTACTCTGCCTGACCACAACAAGAGAGTCCATCAATTGTGCGCCCGCAGTAGGCTCAAGCCTCCAGCCCAGCACAATCATGTTTGAGGTCTGTGACTGCATGCACACATCCCAAACAGCTCTTGTTGTGCGGAGGGCAATGTTGGACCAAACCCCAGATTGTGGTGATTATTACTGCTGACCACACACGTATAGCTGCACACATGCAGGCTATAAAATATTTAACTCCAGACTTCCATCCTCTCTCTTTCTGTCTTGTTTGCTCTCAACATGGAATCAATTTGGCGAGGACCGAGACCCTTGTTTGTTAGTTGGGCAGAAGCATCACCAGAGGGTTTTTCCCTGTTCCCTTTTTGGTCTTTTAGTTTTGTCATACTGGGAGGGAGATTATACAACTTGGGTTTTGCGCCACTGACATTAATATACTCATAAGTCACTGCAAAATCATAGCTGCTCTTTAGTTTGTTGATGAAAAGGCATTCCTTCTCATCTCTTTGTCTGTGCAGATTAAAGCGTCCAATCTGAGCATCCAAACAGAGGGCAAAAAGTTTGACTCATATGCACTCGTGTCATACATTGTTGCTGATAAGAACAATGGCCGCTTTAAACTGTGGTGAAGGGAAATCACTTTTCATCACTTCATTGTTCCTTTTCAGCGTGTAATCAAGTCCATTTTCCTTCTTCCTTTCTTTTTTTTGTAGCCTCATTGTTGTTGTTGTTATGTGCATTTTTAAATATGCACTATTGTGGTACACTGTACATGCTGATGACTTCCAGGTGACATTGTAAGCATGTACAGTCTTCCGTCACCAAACTTGATGAAACAACGGTTATATTTTGATTGTAATGTCTGTTTGTTTGTTTATTTATTGATGTTATCTCAGGAGATGAATTCCTTGCAGACTCAGTATGTCCTGTTTGTTTCCAGGCCATGGAACTTTACCAAGCCACCAGCCTTAGTCTCAAGGATACATGGTCCTCATTACAGTATAGTCTTACCTTTAAAGGACAGAGGAGCTTGAGGGCAAGAGCAATGCAAATGTAAATTCTTGGACAATGCTGATAAGAGTACATTTCCATATATCTACTTGTCTCATGAAGAAAAACTGGGCTTTCTTAATGGACCAAGCTTTAGCACAGTGGACCTTTTTTTAATATTACCAGGGTGAAATTCCAAAATAATAGCGGCAATAATAACAAAAAATATGAAAATGCAGTAGGGAAACTTCAAGAAGGAATCTGTTGGTGGCCTTGTTTGCCAGAGCTGAGAAGACCCAGAGACGGAGAAGGACACAGTGATGTCATGCTGTTGGATTTGGGGGGATACCACCAAAGAGAGAAATAAAGTTGGGGAGGGGATTCAGTTGTTAATGTTCAACCCGCCTCGCTGCTTCATGAGGGCTGTAATTAAGGATTGGCTTGTGGTGTTGTGGTTCTGCTGCCACAGAACGCCTCATGTATCTGACAGGCACAGAGATCAATGCCAAAGACCCTGGGAATCATGTTCTGTCATTTATCAGAGGATAGCAACTTAACTTGTTTTTCATCCTACCTCCTCTTTGGAAACAGACTTTTAAGTCTACTCTGAATCCTGAAAATCATAAAATGAGCCACCCTGTTATATCCCAAGTGTTGTTGGAAGGCTGCACGGCATGTATATCACCAGATCTCCCAGAGCCTCACTCCATGTCAGCACTTTGTCAAGTCAACTCTGTCTCTCATTAAGTGCTTAGCACATCAAATGATGTAAGTGCTGGCACGCGCGGTATCATAACTTATCTAGTGTAAACCAGACTTACAGGAGGTGGAATTATGGCTGACAGATTTTATTTCTCACCTGTGCTGGACGCTCATGTGCACTTGGTCCACTGGCTTAACAGATCATCTGGCCACTTGTGTCCCATCAAAGGAATAAATCGGAGGATTAGGCATGCTGCCATTACAGGACTTGGCAACCCCTGTCTGCCTAACAGGTCCCTTTCCAAATCATACACTTGGCCAGGAAGAGGTAGGAGCAAAACAGGCCAAAGCAGCCCCTATAAGTGATCCAATCTGCCTTTTTAGAATTTATTTTCTTTCATATGCTTTGGAATATGATCATCTCTATGTTTCTATAATGTCAATATTGCGTGCTCTTGAACTATCCAAAATGGCTGATTTATTGTTCCATAACTGCTGGTGTAAGTTTGCTGCTGTCAGGCTATTTGCCAACAGACTAGTGTGTATAGAAGCTCCTATAGATTTACTGATAGTTATACAAAAATGTCATGAACCACTACTGACAGTCTAGCATCCCGCATTCACTAAACAGAGTACACTGCATGCCCCATGCTTTCATCTACACTTACTGTGGTTTCTTGTGTTTTTCTAAAGCCCATAAAATAATAATTGCCCCCTTTTTCCAGCAGATATGGCTCAGATATTTCCAGCAAACGCTGAACATTATATAAAGAGTTAATTGAAGGGTCTTTCGTCTAATGTGACTTTCTCTCTTTTCTGTTCTCCTCACTCACTAGCGTCAGGCTGTCTGGGAGGCTGATCTGAAGGCTGTCAGAGGTGGGAGCTCTGTCGGGCAGACGGGCCTGCTACTGGGTGACTCCCTCTTTTCTAAAGAGCTGGAGAGCATGGGCAAGCAGCTTGCTGGTAGGCACTTCTGTGTGCTGTGCATGTATGTGTTCTGTGCCTTTGTGCATATGTAAGTCTGTCTGTATTTTTTATGGGATTTTAATTATGAATAAGTGAGATCAAATACGAAACATAATCTATACTGTACAAACATTTACTCACATGTACACACAGACAAACTACACAAACTTCTGAAATAGAAAGTGGTTTAGAGAGCTCTTACAAGCACATGGAGGGGGATAGTCCATCTAAAGAATGCCCTGCTTTTGACCAAAGGGTTTTCTTCGTTAATTAAAAACAAAATTTCTTGCTGAAATTTGTCAAGACTAAATAGAAAAACTAATTCATATCATTTCCGCATGCCAGGAAATCATCTCAACTCTAGCTTTGACAGGTTCAATCAATAACTCTAGCTCTGCTGAGACTCTTGGATGTGATTGAAGCTGGAGACTGATGGGGAAAAATGGGAATTTTCATTTTGGAAATCCTTTATTCCTAATGTAGTTCAGGGCTCATGTTTGATATATGTGACATCTGGGTGACTCCATGGCTGCTTTTGTTGTCATGATGATCAAGCGTGTATCGACTTATGAATCAGATGAAAGCTTGGAGCAGGGGCCAGAGGGAATGTCGCCATTTACCATCATGTGTTGCCCACTTGTTTGTTTACGCATGTCCTCCCACGCTGTTTGACAGCGTCTCTGTGTGTTAAGACCTCGTACGCGCCTTCACATATCAGATTCCTAAGAAACATATTGGTCCTACTTAGCGAACAGGGGTCCCAGCTGCTCTGATCCTCTCAGCTCATCAGGGCCTCAGAGCAGAACACACCAGTCTCCTACAGAACAAAACTTCATGCTGGTGTTATAAGACTACTTTTGTTAGCAACACACTTAGTTTTGCCCTTGAGGTCCTCAGATGGCATTCATTTCTAGTTGTTTTACGCTAAGTTACTGAATATTCAGGCCGAGGGCTCCCACCAGGCAGTTCAGTGAGGCTGTTCAAGAAGCTAATTCAACTCTTTCAAGCCTTTATTAGCTGCTAATACTTTCCATGTTTGGAGCCAGAGCCTCACTTTTCATCTTATATTGTTACCCCGTTTGTGAAATCACCCCTTGCCTGCCTTTTGTGGTAAAACGAATCTTTCTTTTTCCCTATGTACAAATGAATTATTGCTTACTACATTTATTATCAAGTTATGTTTTTAAATGCCATTTAATTTGACTGCAGTTTCATGTAGAGCATTTTAAGACATATCCCTGTCAGTGCTGATGCATTAATTTGGAGAAAATGAGCACATTCGAACCCCCTTTTTTCCATTTTACAAAGCTTTTCTTCCAGTCTTATTTGCACCATAATAGGAATTTGTACTCCTACCAATACTTGCACTTAATTTATATATCCAAAGATAATGGCTAATATTTTACTTTCTTCTTGTTTATTTTCAGAGGAGGGCTCTAATAAAGTTCGTATGAGTTCTGAATGGTTGTATAGCGTGCTGTGGCCCTGTTCTCTCTCACCACGTGCAAGTGCTGCTTGATCAAAGACTCTAATAGATTAGATCTGTTTCGATTTCTTCTTGTCTCCCTCTCTCTGACTCTCTCTGTCTCATTTTCTTCCCGTCTTTTGTTTTTCCTGTTCTTATTACTTGAAGATTGGATAGAAACTTATCAAAGGTTTATGCCATATGGATTTTGATGCTACCTCTTTGAACTCCAGGAGCTGTCACTTTATATCAATGTCTGTAAGATGGCTTATAGTATTTCTGTGTTAACTACACATAGTCAACTACACAGAATTTCAAAATAAAGCATGATAGACTACCCATTAATGTCAGGACGTTGGGGGAAGCAACTGGTTTATAATAAAATCATGTGTGGAGCAACCATTTATGGAAGGGAGAAACATTCAGCACATAAACATCTAATGTTTATCATTATACCGGTAAATGACCTGAGATGAAAATATCAGCTTTATGGGAACAGATTACTAATGAACATATCCTGTTTACGATATAATGATAACAACTGTCGTGGTAGGCTTGGTGTGGGTGGTTAAGGGCTTTGACTGGGAAATCATAATATGTGGGACAGTTTATACCAGTTTCCCTTCTGTATATAATAAGTTATTTCACTGACAACCAGAGGCACTTGTTCCCCAGCAGGCCTTATGGTCACCACCTAGCTCTCCATGCAGACTATTAACCTAATAACAGAGCTACTTTATGGTTTTTAAGGTTACATACTGCAGTCCTGCCATTGTTTGAAGTGAATTATCTTCCAGCTTTCAGTTTGAGTGAGGCCATGAATGGTCAAGCTGTAACCTGCATGTTTAGTTTAACTCTTAGAGGGGTAAATGTGTAGAATGGTTAAAGCAATGACAGACACAATGTCATGCAGCACACGTGCAGATTAACCATATGGGCAAGGCGCTACGCAGTATGTGCTCTGCATTTTGTCTCACTATAGAGGTTGACCTCCATACAATCAGAGCTGATTAAGCACCAAAACAACAATCTAATTATGCATGTCAGAGAATTAAATGTATTTGATCCCCAAAGGATTGTATACAAAACAGTCTGGAATAGATTTCAAACCAACTAAGTAATGTCTCAAACCTACATTTTGGACAGTATTGCAGACGTTTTCAGCTTTGCACAGGAAGTTGATATTTGTCAGTGAATAGGAGCATGTGCTTCACATTTTTGCATGGAAACTGTTGTTTGTATAGGAAGAGAGCGTCATTTGCCGAAAAACAAGGAAGTCAAGGTTTGTGAAATACTTGTCATGCTTCCTTTTGTTATTTATTTAACGTCACACGTAACACAGTTTTCCAGAAATACTTGCGTCTGGTGAGTCATGCCTGAAATGATCCCTCCCAAATGATAACTCCCAGACTGGTTTGTTGAATCCCGATTGCCAAAATCTGCAACAAAAGCACAGAACACGGAAAAAATGACCCAGATGTTGATCGCAGAAGTTGGCAGCATCATCTCTTTCACAAACAGAAATGTTTTTGAGACTACCAGTGAGGCAAACAAATGTGTTTTTGTCAGGAACAGGAACTTTTCTTTCTTTTTTTACCAGGCTGTGCTTACTGTATATCAACTTGAAACCTTTTCTGACAGAGGAAGCTGGATTCACCACAATTTACAGGGCCTATAAATATTGTCATCATTGCCCAGAAGAAGGATTAAAACAAACGGTCTCACCCACTTTAATGCTCAGTAAAGTTTGTGAGTCATCAGTCTTTAGGAGATATACTAACCTCATAGCACAACCGCTGAATATGTAATAAAATACAAGCCTGACTTTATATTGGAATCTATTAATTCATTTACCTGAGTATTTGTGTTTTAGTTTATAGTTTACACATATGAAACCTGTTTAAACTTTCTCATTTAGATATGTGGGGAAAGGAAAGTATTCATATGAGGAAACTAAACACACACCTCAGCTTCTATATCTGTTGACTCTTATATTTGGATGTTGACTTGGTGTTGATGTTGATGTTGACTCCCCCTTTTTCCCTTTAGAGGTTGAGAAGGACCTGGCTAAGCTGGCAGAAGTAGGGAAGATGACCACTCGGAGCTCCAATAATCCGCACAGCAGCCTGCTTCACACCCCTCTGCGCCACAGAACACTACCCGACACACTTCCTCTCCCCAGCCTGCTCTCTAGACCCCAGTCTCCGGCTGGAAGCCTCTCAGGCAAGCCCTGCGGCATGGGCCTCCCATTGCTCAGCCCCAAGCCCACCTCTCTGGTCATGGGTCGGACTCAATCTCCCAGCAACCCTGGAAGCAGGACTCAAACCCCCAGAACGCCCAGCAGGCCCCTGACCCCAAATAGTTTACTGACACGCTCGACCTTTAACCCTGGATCTCATAAAGAGGTGACCTTCAGGCGGTCGCGGAGCCGCCCTGTGACACCCACAAGTCAGCCCACACATCCCCGACCGCTGCTCACCCCTCCTGGACTAAGCACTACAGACAGCCTTGGTGCCAGCTTACGGGCCTATCTGTCTGAGGTAAAACTGTATGAGTGAAAGGAACAGAAGCACCTTTGTTTGTCACAGTCAGTGAGCAATAATACATGACAAGGTGTCCTAATGTAGGAATTAATCAATGAGAAGGGGCCAAAGCTTTTGCATCTAATTTACCTTTTAGCCAGGAAGTGAACAAACACATCTCACAGGATGTCCGTGTGTTCTGACATGTTGAACTGATGATGTGACATCAAATTCTACATGTTACATTTTAGCTATTTTTCACGTGAAAGATTTATCTACTGTAGCTATGAAATAGATCACGCATGTGTATTAAACATAGAGTCAAATAGTCATAAACTTTGGGTCATAGACCTGAAAATCACTCCAACTTTATTGTAATGTTTTAGCATGGTGAGTGAGAACTCGTGTGCTGAGTGTCAAATAGGCTCAGTGCCCAAGAAAGCTGCCTGTAGAACTTGAGAGCCTTTACACAGGAGGATTATGACTGAGAGCACCAGAATACACCATATCACACATGTGCATACCCTCACAAAAACACGCGCGCACTTCGTGTGGGGTTTAGTGGAGAGTCACGGAGGTCTGTACAGTAGTATGTCATTTCATTGTGGAAAATGAGTCTGGCATAAAAGGAGAACTTTCAATGGGATTTCTTTCTTATATTGCTTTCATGATTTACTTAACAGCGGCGCTGTTAAATATGAGCTTTATTAATGTTGGGCAGGAATTTTGCAGTCCCTCTGTATACTCTTTGACAGTTATGCTAGTTGACACCTAGTGAGATTATCCAAAACACCAGTGCACCCAGGCTGCTTTTATTGAGGCCACCTGGTCCTATGTAAAAGGACTATACCACCTGAAGCAGCCATATTTAGACCGTAAATGAACCCTGAGCCTTTTTAAATACTTGGTTTACACTGCTGAAAAAATGTATTTGCTTGTTTTTTTTGTCTTCCTTGACAATGTGTCACGTTTTTTGATCCATTGCTCCTTTTCATGGAGTCATAGTCATTTTTTTATTAGAGCTTTAAACAACAAAGAAATGTGCTTCTGTTTTGTATATAAGGACATTGTTTTTTTTTAGATTGGCTTGAATACATATGACTTTTTATACTATACATAGGCTTTCCTGTTACTTACTTGAACAAGACATGAGACGAACAGATAGATAAATGAATAGACTGACTGCTTGTCCATTATCTTAACAGTATGAATTAACAGAGCCTTCTATCACTTTTTTCCTGTTATGTTTTATTTTTCCACATCAGGATGAGTTTTACCAGCAATTACAGGCCATCAGGCAGCCTTGGCATATTCCCAGTGACACAGACAGTGACATCCTGGAGCCTCCCGAGCAGGATAAGAGTGAGTGACCTACCTTACTCTTCTTATTCTCTGTCTTTTGTTTTAAACTGTAAATTTGATTTATCTCCTCATTTACCTTCTCTTTACTAAAGAGAGCAAACATTCAGAGTTGAGTTCAGTTGCTAGGAGTTCCTCAGTTTAATCCATAGTTCACAGATCTCATCATCAGATTGCCCCTCTAATGTTTTTACCTTCCCACATTTTACCACACTGAGTACCTAATGCATTAAAGTGGCTATAGATCTATTAAAAAGTAAAGATTAATGTGCAAGTATTCCTTGTAAAATGTTCAGAGTGCAAGGGCTGACACATGAAAATTTCCACATCTCACAGTTGGGTGAAATCTTGGGGAGTGTCACAGGGGAAACGTTGTCATGTAAAAATTTTCTTTCCTGGCATCGCGTAAGAGATGCAGTGTATCTCTATCGTGATCCAGTCAATAGACATTAACATTTCTTGCCTGAAAGTCGTAAATCCAGTCATAGTAGTGGTCTGGCTGGAATACAGTGCAGCGTAGTACTCTGGCTTTGAACATGACAGAATTAGATCAGACCTCCTTGAATGTTCTGGTCTGTAAATCACATGAATGTATGTGGCAGTAGGGCCTGATTGTCAGAGTCCTGTAGTTCTCAATTCACTGAGGTCCACTAACAATCTGTCACTTTTATGCTCTCAGCATTGGCTGACATGTGGTGAAAGTTTTCTGATCCTTTGAGATGTTTGTCTGAAATTATAAGGCAATTGAAGTAAGTGAAAACAAACTTATGTAAACCTTACATGTTTTAGCAGAACAGGTAGTTTTAATGCCAGCTATGTGGGGTACGAAGATGTCGGACAGAATGCATGGCAAGCTGCGGTTTTTGCTATTCTTAGTCCTACCAATAGAGGGGATTAAAGCGCGACATTTGTCCTGATGGTAGCTCTTGAAAAGAAACCATGGTAAAACAAAATCACCAAAAAACATAACATTGGATCCTATTGGAACAAGGTCCACACTTAAGTCAATGGGAATCTATGCATTCATTTTTAAGATACATTTTGGGCCTAATTACCCAAATTTCATGGTGGTCTTACTTGTATTTGTTTGAGTGGCACTGCCATTTTTAGATTTCACCACTATTGGGGCAAAACTGTCAACTCTAGGGTTAATTTATGATCGAGTCCAAAAATTATATCGGCCATGAATTCAGAAATGTTCTCAAATTAACTTAGTCCTGTTTTCTCAGTAAACAAAGCATCAGCATCAGCTACTCAAATTGAAAATCAAGTGCATGTGGGACTCAGAAAGGCAGCTTTCATTGACGTTGTGACACAAGAATTCCAGTCAAACAAAAGATCAAGCAGGCAAATGGTTGGCACATGGAAATATAACCCTCCTGACAAGTTCCTCTAGAGGGTCGTTGTTTTGCCAAATGTGTATCTTGCAAAATAAATGGATAAAATTTCCTAATAGCCCCTGGGGGCCTACTCTAAGCCTTGGCAGTGGTAGTGGCATGTTGAGAAAGGATATGAGCAGCACATTGAATTAGAGGCTCCTCAGACACAGGGAGAGAGAGGCTGACAGAGAAAAAGAGACCCAACAGCCACAAGACGTGACAAAGCACTTTCTGGCGTGAGAGAGGGCCCACAGGACTGTTTGCTGAAATCTGGTTTGTATGTCTTTGTGCGTGTGCGTATTAAACACGTGAGTGATTGTATTAGTCAGGGTAAGACATTAAGTTTGTTTTCAGAGGATGTTTTTGCCCTCTTAATCCAAATTTCTGTCTCTTTGACCTATGAAATAATGCAGTTGAATTTCATACTGGCAACTAAACACCCAATTTATACCACTTTCCTACAAGTTTTTAAACATCATAATCCACAGAGGAACAATGAGAAATTTTCTACTGCCTACTTCTGGACAAGTGTGGACATGTTTTGTACATAAGTGGTTTGGGTGTTTGAGTCTGTCCATGTCCCTTTGAGCATGTGTCCATGACTGAGGGCCTTACTTCATTAGTGCAGTGACACTCTCTTCCCGGTATCTCAGCAGATGTGTCTGAGCTGGTGCCAAGTGCACGGTGAGAGCTAAATAATGGGGGAAAAATCCATAGCTATTTCCTGTTATTCTATAAACTTCCACAATGGGACAACCACACATACCACAAGGAGATGAAAGCAATCTGTCCCTTTTCTCACTCCTAACCCACTTTGTTCCTAATGGCTGTGGCCATCTCACTCGACACATTAATGAAGACAAAAAGTAATGTTTTGGATTAGCTTCAGTTTCAAATGATGAAAATCAAACTGTGTGCAATGTACTTTGTAAAGATAAACCTGCTGCTATGCTTATACTGTACACTGTCTTGCTGAGAGTTATATGAGATTGATATAACTTTTGTGTGCAAATAATTAGCTACAGTCAGCTGGCTTAGCCTAGCATAAAGATTAGAAACACAGGAAAACATTCACATTCATATTTAATGGAAAGATACAATATGAGAGTTGTATTGCTCAAACCTTTTGCTGGACTGTGATAAGCATATTTTCCAAAATGTTAGCTATTCTTCAAGAATCATCATGCTGCAACATTATCTGTCTTCATTTTTACACAGGTGGTGCACGAGATGCCAATAAGAGATCTGTCTTTTCAGGTGAGAATTTGAACATTTCAAGGCCTCACAGTCTAAAACCCAGAGAGAAAGTCTTGTCTCAGAATGTGTTGCATCATTTGGGCCACCAGAAACCAATTTTGCCATTGTAAGCAACTGCCTTAAGTTTAGAGAGCCTCAATGTCTGTCAGTGACCTCATTTGTAGAGCCACAACATGTTACCCAAATAACTACCAATGGGGCGACTTACTGCAGAAGCCTCCACCTTCATTTATGGTCCATTCAATTACAGTTACAGGCTAAATGGAGGGCACAGCAGCTCTGAAATGTGATTGGTGGAGGCTAGCCATGTGTGGAGACAGGAACGCTGTTGCCCAGTTCCATTAAGTCACTTGGGTTCTGAGTTTACACGCAGCAGACAGCGTCAACTCTCAGCATCAACATTTGGGAGAAGGAGAGAGTCTGTCTGGTCTGAGGTTGTCTGCGGTCCTCCTTCTTGTGGCTCTGGAGGTGCCCACAGTTCCCAGTGTCGCTGTGCCAGTCTGGACGCAGATCTGAGAGCCTGCTGCTGCTGCTTGGCTATCAGAGGGGCCAGATCATTGCTACGGCAACCAAACTCAAAGCTTGCTACTTAAGTCACCCAAATCACTGCTCTCCCACAACTTATTGTAAAATATGGTCGCTGGAACCTACTCTGGGCCACACCAGCCCTCATTTTCCACCTCATGTTTGTCTACGACATGTTCAAATATTAAATGGCTGTTTCATGGTAATTGTCCCAGTTATTATTCTTATTAGCGGTTAAATGTGTCTGATTTTGGTTTCTAGGAGACTGATGTTTTTGTCTTTCATTTTTCACAGGCCTATAGTGATGAAGACCAGAGACATTGATCCAATCAAACTATTATGCAAACCACTGGACATTTTGAATATGTGTACAGAGACAATTATTTTTATAATTCATATGAATGAAGAAAAAAAAGATTGTATACTTTTTCACAGATATTTCATAGACATTGTACTGTAACTGTATGATAAAATGTGAAAATACACCTAAAGAGTATGGAATATAACATTTATTTTTGTTTGCTCTATAGCATGCTATTGTATTGAACTTCCACATGGAGCCCAGAAACGGATGCATTTTGTTGCTGACAGACTCTTTTTCTAGGTCTAGTGCATATTCACATCATGAGGGCAGCACATCCATGTTAAGAAAGCATTTAGTGATATGCACTGTTAAAAGATGTAGTGTTTTTAAAATAGCAAATACGTAAGTTATGGAGGAAGTACAAGGAATGCTGTTATATTAATTAAAATGATTTGGTCCACATGTCCCCATTTTGTTTTTGACCCTGTTTGTATGTTGCTCTATCAAACCCTTAAAGAGGAGTGAGATCAAAATTTAAATGGTGTCATAAAAAAACAACAACAACACTAAAGTTGTTGTTTAACTACCATAACACAATCTCACATAAATCCAGTCTTTCCGAGATAAATAATGATGTGGTGCTGACAGAGACACAGAAATCTGCTCCGACCATGACTTCATTGCTCCTCTGTGTTTGCCTGGGCACGTGTTGGTTAAACTGCGGTTGTCTGAGTGTTGCACGGGCGACGTCAGCTCTAGAGACACACACACCATGGGCACACCCTCCAGCCTGATCCCTAATCCCTCCGTTTGAACCCTTACTGAGTTTTGTGGTATTCTATAGCCCGCAATGCCAACTGTCTCGCGGGATGCGGTCTACAAACTGCATTTCACAGAGGGTGATTCCTGTAAAAGGATGTGCGAGAAGACTAATCACTTCAAACCATATCCTGTAAAACAATGTGTGTGGATTAAGGTCCCATATATTTCAGCACATCATGTGCTCATTTGAAAGGGATGTGGTTTTGAGAAATCTGTGGAAGAATCTGAGGATCTCGCATAATCAAGTCACAGTGAATATGATAGATATGATAGATAAATATCAAGGCATGAGGAGTTCTGGAATAAGGCAAGACAGTTTGTGACATGAAGACTTAAATTACTGCCACAGATGTCACACAAAGACAGCGCTCCAATGCATTTCCTCCCTCTGTGTATCTGTGAATGTCTCAGTATGTCACAGCTTATAAAGATGAAATGACAGGGCCATTGCTGATACCTCTTCTGGCCATAACTTGCCTGATATCATGTTTCAGATTATAACCATATGACTTCTTAATGATTATTCCAAAGATGCCTGTGATTGTTCTTCAGTCATTTGGCTCAATTACATGTGTCATGTTATTGAGAATCAAAGAGTTCAGGTTTCATAACATTTATACCACCTCTGGGGTATGAAACCTCTAATATCTCTACAAGCGTGTTTACTATGCAGGCTTCATACACCAGGCCAATTCAAAGCAACTGCAGGGGCCACCCAGGAATAGCGGCAGGAATCGCTGTACTTACTGGGAGATCCGGACCACCATCTATGGTCAACAGACTGACCCAATTCTTAATTTACTCCTCAACAGACTGGGACTTATGCTGATATACAGCACAAATAAATCTATGGTGGGGGGAAGCATGCTTTGAAGGTGTATAATGTCAGTATCATTGGCAGCTTGAAATGAAAAAGCCACGTTCTCCAGGCATTCTTCTCTCTATACATTGCTTTCTCTTACAGTCAGGGGGGTGTGAATAAATAGCTGTTTTTTGGGGTTATATGGCACTACATTGGTAGAAGCTCAATGTTCAGACACTTTTTTGTTAACACTCCTCTGCAGAACCAAGCTGAAAGATTTGTGTGGCTGCTTTTCACAGTAATTCAAAACATAATAAGCAATCTGGATTTTGTTCTGTGTTCATTCAAGTGAACGGCCTGTTCTCACAGAGCTAATGAAATCAGCCTCCGCTGTTCTTTAGCTGTTAACTTCCTCAAGTCTGTCATCAGCAAGAAGTGTTGTTACTCTGTACTGTTACTTGAAGCCACAGTGGAAGCTTTTCCTCCAGCTCACTTGATTTTTTTTGTGTAGTAATAAACATTCGTAGATGCAGTAAAAGTAAAAATAAACATTTTAAGTCTGACCCATGTCATTGTTTACAGTGGAGGTCTTGGGTTCATATCTTGTTGTCAGCACAGACTACTTCATGTTCACTGCCAGCATCAAACTGTTTTGCTCAGCTGAAACAATGAGTGTTGTATAACTCCAGTCTTAAGTGTGTATTTTAACAACCATGTAAAATGGTAGTTTTTGTTAGCTAATGAAATAATAATTTACCAATTCTTCATTGATACAAGGTAAAAAATGATGCCATAATGTGTGTATTAAAACAAATGGTGGAAATGGTGAATGATCAAATCATATGATAATGAATATCTGAACACGGTTGTGGTTATTTAATAATATATTGTCTTTCTGGGGGAGTGACACAGTAACATGACCTGCAAATTTGACTGCAGCCCCCACACTGAAATCCCAGCACTGTTCTGAGAGCTTTCCTGTGGCAAAGTGGGCAGAATTGTGTATTTACGCACAGTCTTGCAGTATGTCAGAGCCTTAAAAGTGCTCCAGCTGTCAGTCATGTTGAATTATGATTGAAACTAACAATTTTTTTATTCTATTTTATTTTTTTATTTAACTTTTTTATTATACTTCTGCATCAAGAACTACAGGTTGTTGGACAAATCTGTTTTGAAGACATTTCCAGATTTGTCAAAGGCCATCCAAGCCGGAATGAAAAATATTCCATCTGCTGAGCAATAAATCTAACAAGTGTCTGAAGTTGCAACTCTATTTCCTAAACCCAACGTGGCAGCAGGAAATCTCCTCACTCGTGAAATCTGCCTTATAATAACTATTAAATTACATCCTCATCCCCCTTTTCTTCTTCTTGAAGTGATGACAGACTCATAGCAGTGAGAGCATATTACTGCTGCCCCACGCAGGTCAAACATATTACACTTGAGTTTGCCCAGATATCACTTCCTGTCAACTTGTCTGTACATATCACTTCCGGCTGCCATCTTGGAGCGCATGAATAAGGCTAGGTCGCTTTTCAAACGCCTTCATTGCTATCAGTTAAGATATTTTCTCTCCAGGGCTTGGGGAATTTCCTGAAAATGTCCACATGAACAGCAGTAAGTGTTGCCTGATAACAAAAGGTTTGTTTCTAAAGCGTGGCTTTTAGATTTGAAACTCATATTGTTAGCTTATGAAGTCCCAAATTCCCTTTTTTGCTACGTTCAAGTTCCAAGATGGACACCTTGAAGGTAAGCTAAGTGTTAGCTCTGTTGCTGTGTTTGTTGGTTGCCTTACTGTTTTAAATGTTTGTTCATCACTCTCAACAAGTGACATAAAATCTTTGCTGATGCTGTTTGAAGGATTTGGGTTAGGCTAGTATTGCTAAAATCATACAAGTGCCACAGTGACTTATAAACAGGAGTCCATAGCTGTCCAATTAGCTTACACAGACTTCCATGCTACAGGTTTATGCTGTCTGCTGTGATAACGCATTGCAAATGAAGCTGTCCTACTAATGTGCTGTGACTGCACTGTGACAATCCAGTAAAAAATGTGAGATAAGATGCAGCTTTGCATCTTACCATGTTTAAAGTAGCAGGAACACATCTTAAATCCATCGCACATTAAAGTATGAACTGTTTAAACCTCAGGCAGCAGAGTGAAAATAGTCTTTGACTATCCGCGCCCCAACATTGTAAAACCATAAGATATCCATCATTGTTGTGTGGATAGTTGAGGCTGTTAGGTTTGGCAGGACTTGTGAAGTGCTGAAGGACATACTGTCTGTATTAAACAAGTGTTATGTTTTGGGGTTTTTTTTGTCTAGCTGAAGAGCTTTCCTAACATTTTTAGCTGTTTGCCGTGGCAGTTTATTGGCCTTCCCTTAACAACTACACGATATAGAGTTACAGGCATTAGTTTATTTAGTGCTTTTTCCATAAAGATCACAGTGTCAATCTCAGTTTTTATGATAGATGACATGGAAATGGCTCATCCTCTTTGGTGTGTTGTGTTTAGAAAGAAAAAGATGACTGCTGGGATTAGCAAATGCTTGTATGATCCTCTGGAACATCGTGCATTTAATGTTGTTCCAAAGAGTTGTTCAACAGATCCAGGAGGAATACACAGTGGATGGATAAACAGAATATGTTGCGATCTCTGGCTGATTGGGAGGTGTCTCTGTCGAATCTCTGTAAAAGTCTCAGAAGGACTGGGAATCTCTGAAGCACTCCTTAACTCTAAGGTCCAGTTGTGAGAACAGTAGTCTGAGCTGTCTTGTCTGTATCTCCCTCCTCTCTCTCTCACTAGACTAATTCATGGTTCTTCTCCCTGACCGTGATGCGGTCAGTGTTCCAGACGCTTGGGGATCTTTTCAAAGGCTGGGCTGTATGTGTGATACACACTGGCAGGCCTTGTGGTGGGTGAGGCTTAGACCTAGGTCAGATGACTCATCCAGACTCAGTGCCGGTCTCTGGGTCCAGGGAATCTTCGTGCTCACATTAGTCTTATTATTGTTTCAAATGCAAGGATCTAATCTTGGTCTGGTGGTGCACCGTGTCTTTGGAAATGTTTGCGTTTGCTCGTGTGGATGTGTTTTATTCCTGTCTGGAGAAGACTGAAACAAAATACTGTGGCAGGGACATAACAGCGCTGTTAACCTGATCATATGTATACCTTTTGTCAAACTGCTTTGACTCCAACATCCCACACACGCTCCCTGAGGATAATGTGGAACTCCTCCACTGCTGCAGTTGTACTTGGACTTTGTTTCAACGTCAGAACTGATGGTTTCACTATCCTGTGCTCCAGAAAGAGCAAGCGATCCCTCCCGGATCCCTGCTCTTTTATGTTTTCATTAACATATAAAGTTGCAGTGAATTTATTGAGTCTGCACATGGCTTTTTACTCAAGCTGTGATTTATTATACGATCTCATGCAGCTTTATTCTAATTGGCTGCCAGCACACTTTTTGCGCTTTCACCAATTTATCAAAGCCTTGTGCCAGAAGGCTGCTGGTAGATGGCTAGATTAGATGTATCTGTGGAGCCTCAATACCTTGACTCACCTTTTAAAGATGTATCCCTATTTGCCCTGTGTATGTGTGACTTTGTGTCGTCATGCCAAGTATCAAGCAGAAGACATCTTCATAGCTGATTTCTCTTGTGATAGTTGTCTTAATCCAGATGCTCCATGTGTTTTATTCATCTGTGTGATTCGCCATGACCAATCAAACATGATCAGAGCTCACTAAACCAACATCAGTCCTCTCACCAGATGTTAATTGGATTCACATTCCAGTAAAAGCATTGTCATGTCACTGTCATCCTTTGTTGAAGAGAGGCGATAAATATTTGTGGGATGTTAGATGGTGAGATTTTAGGGATGGAATGAAAATAAATATTTTGGCCTGGCTTGCCAGATTACTTTAAGTCATTATATGCCATGCCCTTGTGTGTATAATGAGATATTATTCTCTTTGCTAAACTTTAAACATTTGGTAATCACTTTGGAGGCAGTTGTGGCTTGATAATGTCTGTCCTCTATATAACCACACTACCACCATAGAAACCATGGCCCACTGCCTTTATAAATATTAATTTAGATCTTTGAAACTTTTAATGATTAAATATTGTTTCCCCAAGCTCCTTCCCTTCCCTTCTTCCTGTCATGAATTTTTATGCACTTAAACAATCACCCTCACAGGTTCCAGATAACCCATTGCTCTTAACCTCCTAATACAAATCTGGGTAAGCAGTAGAAATAATATTGAATCATGATTTGGCAACAAAGGCTCTTTTGTGGTGTCCATGTTACTTCATCAGAGCTCCGAGGGACAGCATGTAGGAAAAGGGTGGAGTAGGATTGAGTGATGATGCTGTTACTGGCCAGTCGGGAGGGGAGGAACTGCATGATCGGCACCGTTCAATAGCCTCAAATGGTTCTCCGACCACTGGAGAGCAGAGAGTGTCTGTACTAATGCCAGGAGAAGTTTGACAGCTTTAAGCTGCTTCACACCTGCTGCTTCTCTCTTTTCTCTCTTTTCCTCTGATCTGTCCTCTTGTGTATCATGTTCTTTAGTTGGCAAGTTGTGTATGAGTGGCCTCTCGTTGCCCTTCTTTTTGCACATACTTGTCAACAGCATTAGCCCATGATGGTTAAGGGCCTCTGGCTTGTAGGTCATAGTATGGGAAATGGCAAAGGACAGATTAATTGTCGCAGTGTGAGTAACATTGGAAGTGTTTGCTTCTCTTCCTTCCCAATCACCACGATGACGCTGTTTCCCCTCATCAAAGGCTACTGCTGCCAAAAGTCTGATCTCAATTTCCCAGCATCGCAATGCGAAATGGAATTATTCAGGGGTCATGATGCATTAACTTCAGCTCAGTTGAACCGGAGCATGATGGACCGACCGGAACATTAACAAGTCACATTTGTTGTTGTGACGGAGTTTGTCATGACTTGTGGGAGATGTTGAGAGTATCAATATACAAGGAAGACGAATTCCTTGCACTTTTCACGGCAGGGCTAGGATGAAATCCTGTCTGTGAGTCATAAGTGTTTTTGCTCTGGCTGGATAAAGTGCTTTCCATTTTCTGGGTTTCAGTTTTATGATTTTGAGCAAAGAATTATGGGATGTTTAAACCAGCTGTCCCAGATTGTTTTCTCACCATATCCACCCTAAGGACAGCTTTAACCTCCTTTTTTATTTAGGGCCATTTCAATCAAAAGGTTTTAAATGTAGTGTTTATCCAAACTGAGTACCCCAGAAACCTCAGCAGGCCATTTGAACCACGGGAATAGATTTGACTCAAAAGAAAATGTTGTCTCAGAAGGTTCCACAGCAGGTAGGTTACCTCAGATGTCGGTATTGTAACATTTCCTTCAGCCACAATGTGTTTTGTCTGCTGTTAAGTAGGCACCCCAAGGATCTAGAGAAGTGGTTGAAAATATGGTTAAATCTTGTAAAATCTTGTAACCCACAAATGTGAGTCTATAGAATAAGTTCTGTAGGGTAGGCATGCAGGCAGACTTAATAGTACATGATCTCATTGGTGTCGGCGCAAGAGCGAACATGAAAATAAAATGGGTTTATTGGATAAGAGGGAAACACAACTTTTTGGTATCCAAAACAACTCTATGCTGAGGGGAGAGATGATATCACTACCATATAGGATGTATAACATTGGTTATGAGCTTTTATATAGAGAATGTCCACTTTTCTTCAAAGGCATCCCTCTTGAAGCCCTATATTGTAAGTTTTATTGAGAGTTCTGCTGACTTTATCATCTACAGCCTTTGAAAATCTCTTAGCCTACAGTCTGTAATAATATATTCATTGAAGACCTCTTGAATATACAGTAATGACCTGAAAGAGACAGTTATCATATTGTTCAGTCCTGGAACTGAGTCTGAGCCATGAGGTCTTTAGTACAAGAAAATGATTTCAAGATTACAGCTGGTGACTTCTGTTTACCGAATGCCCTGTTCTCTCTCTTCTTTCTAAAAGTTCCCATTGCAAGATCTCTGAATCATCGGTCTTTTGCATCATCACAGTGGGGCAGAATCTGCTTGTGAAATCCCCCTTTAAATAGTTTTTTATATTAATGCCACATCTTGGCTCGTTCCAAAGAGGGACCACCGAATGAATGAAAAGAAATCATTGATAACTGAGTAATTTCGGTATTCCTCCATCATGTCAGTGACAGTTTAGCTCATTGTTGGACGCTGAAGTTTAAGACTCTTTCAAGTGTAGGCCAAACAATGAGGGGTTTGGGGCTGATAGTAGTCTCTCTGATATATTTCCATAAAGCTGAGAGGTGCTTGGCACTTGCCAACAGTTTTGAGGGAGAAAAGAAAGAAGAGCAACTTGAGAAAAGAGGAGAGGGTTAGAACAGCTATTGAAATATATAGCCCGCCAGCAACTGTGGTCTTCTTGCCTCAGATTAAAGAGGGAGATAGAGGGAGTAAAGAGGTGTGAGGAGGTTGAACTGTGCCAGCCCTCCACAAGAGGGCACAGATGATGTGGCTGAAGGAGTCTCCCCCTGCAGTGTTTCTAATAACATGCCTAAAATATTCTGTAATGATAAATCAGTGTCACCTTAAACACACAACTTTGGCACGTGATAGGATTGAATACAAGTTATCTTTGTCCTCTTGTTTATTTTTTTGATTGTGAAATTGAAGGGTGAAATCATGTAACGAAAAACAAAGAGCAGATGTGAAGCTCAAGAGGCCGTCTCCCAAGACTTAAAGCCTTTGTATTTCTGTTATTAATTATTATTAAACAGAGCCACTGATTTGACATACCAAAAAGTCAGTGACTCAAAATGCTCAAATGTAAATAAGATTAGACATTTTAAAGATGAAATCACAAAGAAAAGAATTGCCTTATTAATCAATAATTGAAATCAGCAGCAAAATAATTAGTTGCAGTTCTAATTCCTGCCAAGTGTCAAAGTTAAAGTCATAATCTCAGAGTTTTCATTTCATTTAGTTGCTTTTTGCAGGGCCCAGCACAGTTACCTATAATCAGTGTGTTTTTGGACCTCACTTCAGTTTTAAGTTTTCATGTCATCATCTGGAGTCATCGATCATATCTTTGTTTGTTTGTCAACAATAACCACTCGCAACGCTAGCAGAGATGGGGGGAAAATATGATCTTTCTTTACATGCAGGTGAGTTGATGAATGAGTTTGTTGTGTTTATAAGCCTTATTAAAATCTATGTGAAAAGCCAAAGGGTGCGTTGCTTATGGTTTGTCTTGGAAAGACAGCACTGACAGCTGGATTGTAACCCTAACCTTAACCCCAAATAGAAAGGCTATTATCAGTGGATCACAGGCTTTATCACCAATATGTTCCCTCATTTGGTGATAGACAGTGACTTAACAGAGATTTATGTACATGAAAACTTTGGGGATTATATCTTTAAGACGGGGAGCTTTATCTTATTTAGTGTTATCAGTATTTACTAAAGTACTTTTACAGTTTACTGCCTTTAGTTATAGTCAGGCATTATAGGTTGAGAAAAAAAACTATTTACTATATATTATTAATATGATATTTCACAGCCATGTATAAGTAAAGGATTCATATTGTACAATTTTCTTTTCCCAGCTGGTCATTTTTACCACCTCTGTCTGTTTTTGTTTCGCTGAGCAGGTTGTGAAGTGGGACTGTGAAGTGATCATAATGGTCTCACCTGCCCTTTTAGTGCTGGATGTCAGACGCTGACACAGAAGAGCAGTCGGGGTTTGATTTACAGGAACATGTGGTCCGGGCTGCTGTTTGTCCTTGCAGTTGGTGTGCTATTACAGAGCCTTCGACTCTCTAGATGGCCCCATATGGTGCAAAAGACATCTGAAGTTGTCTCACTGTGTTTGGAGTTTTGCTTGGAATGAAAAAGAGGATAGAGCGGTTTGTCTTAGGGATGGGAACTTTTAACTTACTAGCCATTCAAACCTGAGTGTGTTGCCAGATGACGTCAAAAACAATAATCACTACAACTAAAATAGGTGCTTTGAATTTATGTCCTTTAAATAACATAAAAACATACTCTCAACCCAAGGTTCTTCAATTGCAGCACGGTGTTAAAATTGATTATTGTACATTTGTCATCACCATACCGTCATTTCTGCAGTTTATGTAGACATGCTATTCTCTTGGGCGGCGAAAACCCTTCTTTACGTGAAAGATGTAGTATAGTTAGAAATGTGACTTCTGCCTGTGCTATACTATTAGCCTCCTTTTTCCCCATAAACCTAATTGATACCTAAGGCTAGTGGTGAAGTGTAAACAGACAGGCAGCTGGTGAGACAGCCATGTGTCTTGGATAGAACAAGCACCCAGCCCATAATGTAGTGCAGTTTGGATTGTTCACTCCCTCTTCTGTGGCTGTCAGGGCCGAACAGAGGCAAGGAGACGACCACACAAAAGAAATATTTGTCCAATCTGTCCAAGCAAACTCCCCAATTGAGGACTGAACTTTCCCATCGCATTGCTCTGTGTCTGTGTGACATGTAATTGAAAGAGGAATGATGCTTTGAACTGAGAAGGAGGGAAGCCCTCGCATTCAGAAACAGCCGTGAAGAGGAAAGACCTCTAGCAAATTATGCACCTGTTCCATTAAATTTTGACCTGGTCAAAACTCAACAAGTGAAAATATATTTAGGTTTCAAGATAATGAAGTAAGTTGTAGACTAAACAATAGCTTGGCAGCATTTTCAAAGCTTTTTTAAAAATTTAAAGCTACAAGAGGAATATTGAAGATAAAAAGATGTTGGTTTTAGACCATACTTACTTGCCTTAATGTTTATCTGTAGAAATATGTTGTTTTAATATGCCACATTAAAGAGTTTCTAACCTTTTTTAAAATAAGCCAGTCTAGACAATGATTACCATATGCAAACATCAACTATATCCTCATTGCGCCACAGTTGAAGGCTTGCCATTTAAACACAGTGTTTTTCAGTCTGCTGTTGTTCATAGATCTCTTCAGCTGTTCAGAAAATGGTGTTTCCTTCTGTCAGAACCTCCAGGCTTCTCAGACGGCTTTGCTACCAGCGTCACAAAGAGCCAGGAAGTGCCACTCTGTGTGCAACTCCTAAAATGTTTATCTCTCTCAATTCATGTGCAGGGTGTAGGGGTCTGCCATCAAGATTCAGTCCTGATTCAGTGTGTGTGTGTGTGCAGACTCAAATGGTTTGCCAATGCGAAGTGAAAAGGGTTGCCAGGGGTGGTGAAAGCAGGCTGTTTGCTCATGTCCAGACCCACAGAATGGATGAGGACACAGATGGGATTTCTCTCTGGTGGACTTTTCTTCTGACCTAGCCTCTCTGTGTTTGGAGAGACATGGAAACCTCAGCTAGAATGGACAGGCATCTTATTGAATGAGGGAAGACTTAGGGCTTTCACCCAACACAGTCTGAATAGGAAGCTGGAGACGGGCAGTGAAAGTTGTGTGTGGGGATTGTGGGGGGAGAGGTTTGTTGAGATGAGGTCAAACTAATGTGAATGGCCCATGCTGTCACCAATTGCTTTCTCCTTTTGACTTAGGGAATGAAAACATGTTTTTAGATACTAATGAACTTACTGGCTATGCGCATGTGTGTCCAAAGCATGTGGTAGACTGATATGAAATGGCGGTCTGTACTGTAGTTGTGTAATGCAACTCAGGCGCGTCCAGGCCTTGCCCTCTGAGGCTCCGTAGAGCCGCAGTACCATAAAACTTCAAAGCCTGGACTAAAGAAATCATCTGGCTTTGTTTGTCTCCACAGCGAGTACTTCTGCTTTTCTCTTGAGAAACACAGGGGGATTCGCAGAACAGCAGCACATTTTCAAAGGGAAACGAAGTGCATCTCCAAGAATTGTATCCAAGAAATAGTCCTTGGCTTACTGCAGAGGGCAACCTCAGTATATCTGAAGTTAAAACAGATTTATCATGGCTGATCTGCTGAACTGTCCCACCACATGATGATATTACCTTTTGCCTTACCTCTTACCTACATTGCCTTCACAAGGACCAGATGTAGATGTTGTCTGTGTCATCATTATGTCCTGTACCTTTTATTATTATCTTGTATTAACAATTCTGCAATTGTAAATTGTTACCATCCAAACAAGTGAGAGTCTCTTAAACTTACAAAGTAACATGCTCCATGTTCCCCTTTGTCATACAGTAGGTGTTAGTCATTTTCTTGTTGTCTTGCCTCATGCCTGGGACCAATTTGCCATTGGAGACCCTGCCAGATGCTAAATTATCCAGACAGCATTGCTCCCAGGGTCACAAGGCCACAGAGTTCCCTCCTCTGATAAGGTTGCTAGTCCAGGAGAGAAAGTGTGGATTTGTTGCGAGTTGAGCACAGGAGGGACAGAGTGTAGTGTGCATGTTTCACTAAGCCCATTGACAGCAGTGGAATCTGATCGGATTTCATCTTCCACTGCAAAAGTAAATCCTCATACATGAATTACAAAAGACACCAACATTAGTTTAAAGTACTACCTCTTCTGGCATTGATGAGCATGACTCTACTGTTCCACTCCGCGGTGGGGGTGAGTAGATGAAGCAATTGAAGAAGTTTACGTGTCTCAGGACCTTGTTTAAAAGTGAGGTTAAAATGGGGGTGAAATTGGTGGGTGGAGGGGAGCCCACGGTGCAGTTGTGACTTGCTGACAGGTGTAGCACGGCCAGGGGGGAAAGGTCAAGACAGTTTCCATGGCAATACAGGTCTGGAACTGCTTCTTGTAGCATACTTGGATAAAAGAGCAACCATCAGTGCCTCAGACATCAGCCCTGTGGTATAGAGTTCGATTTACACAGGATTCATGTTGCCGAATGGAGTTTTCAAACATAAAAAACTTTTTCTTTTCATCTTGCCATGGTTGTTGATTTGAGCAGCAGTGAGTATCTTATCACAACTGTAAAGCATAGAACTGGTAGTGTAGATGGACATCTTATGTATTTGATGCAAAGCCTTTAATTAGGCCTTATCTTTGCAAAAGAGATGTTGATTGAATTTTCAGCACTTATTGTTAAATGAAACTACAGGTTTCGATAACAAACAGCACCAAAATTTTGCAATGTCTCAAAGGGTTGCGATATTATCAACACAGTTGCGTACATACATGTCTCGCCCACAGTGAAAAGCAATAACATACATGATCACAGACGCACAAACGTGCTATTTCTGATTTAAGATATTGCTACTGAAAAACACAGTGGGCAGCGGAGGTGACAGAGGCTTGGTGTATGTTAGACCTAGTGGAACAGAACTTTGTTTCAGAAGTGCCGAATGGGCACATTAACATGGGGTTAAACCAACATTGGGAATGGGAGTGACGCCAAGATCATTAGGGAGAGTGAGCGAGCGCTGGGCAGGGTCAGGTTACATGTTGTCGACCCTCAGACCTGCCCTGAACCTGTCTGTCAGAAGAGAGGTGGAGGCGGAGAGGAGTGTGAGCGAGGAGGAGGAGGAAGAAAAGACTGATGAGTGACACATTTTGACACACAGGGCTTGCTCAATGGCATCCATTCAGCTGGAGTCCGTTGCTTTCTTTGGCGTCAGAGAAGAGCCTAATCAGATCCTATGGTCGTATTAGAGCCATTTCAAGTCACATGATCATTAACCAAGTTCTGTGCATGCTGCACTCACTTTCGGATGGCTCGCTGCCCGTCAAGATTTTAGAAACCAAAGTATTTGTTCATGTGTTTTCCTCATGATTTCTCAGAGCACGCAGTAACCGGTCATTTTTGTAATATTGCAACACTGATCAACGATGTCTATGAGGTTTTTTTTAAGTTCTCTGCGTTCAACACTGCGATGTCTGTGGCATGGATGTGACATCATGCAGGGAGGTGAACCCAGCGCTGGGTCAGGCCCTAATGAGACCCACAGAAGAGTCATTACAGTCAGTGGGAGAAAGTTAGGCTGTTGAGGCTGAGAGTAGCAAACCGCCGGGTGGAGCAGGCCCCCCCTCCCCTCTCTCCATTCCTACTCCAACCCCCCCCACCATCCTCCTCTTCCACCAGCTGGCTAACAGATGGAGGGACCTGTTGGCCAAAAAAGTGAAGGAGAAGAAGGGAATGTGGGCGAAGAGGGTGAAAAAAAATTCAGTGACAGATATTGAATGATAAGCAAATTTGCGGCTGCATAAATGAGCTTTGGGAGCACTTAGATAGTTTTTTTTTCTCTCATTGTGAACAAGTGTGACAAGTGTTTGTGTGTGTGTATTTGCGTGCACATGCACATTCATGCGTGTCTATAAAGCCGTCATTTGGCCGAGGTCAGCAGTTGGGTTATGCAATGTTAGCGTTTGGTGTGTTTGTTTACACGGCTTGTGAAATGGAGGAAGTCAGATTGTGCGGGGGAAGGTGATGAGAATGTCAGAGGATGGGAGACAGAGCGGGCGCAGGCTGTGCAACCTGCGGGGCTCATACATGTGTGTGTGCGTGTCTGTGTGTGAATATGTGTGTTTGCATTTGTGGTCAAGGAGCGCTGTAGTCAGAATGATCTCTGTCCTGCTGTTATTTACCTTCCAGGCCCTTCAGAGAGGAAACCAGTGGGTGTGGTGGGATCAACAGGGACTTGTCCTCCTAGATTTATACAAACACAACCTCCTCAGATCGGCTGAGAGTTTGCTCTGTCCGTGTGCTATTGAGTACAACATTTTTAAGCTGTATGCACAGGTGGTGGCAATGGAAAAGGAAGTCAAGTCCCAGTTTAACTGCTGCCCTTGTTGGTTTTGGTTTCAGTGGATATATTGTAGCTTTTTTTTTTACAATATTTGATAAGTTCTGTGAAAAATATAATATGTGTATTGATAAAGTTTCTAATAATAAACGTTTTTCTGTTTACTGTGAACAAGGCTTTAAATAAAATGAGTGACTTCATGTTTGGCTTTTGAGAGCCAATAGTAACCTGTCAAAATATTTAGAGTGTAATAGATGTATGGTTTTTATTAACAGGGGATGGCAGACACACTTTTCTTATTAAATGACAAGTTTGAAACACCTGAAGAAACATTTTCTCACAAGTGTTGACAAAGCTGTGCACTGAATGACTCTTTTCTTTGTTTATCCACACTGTTTCAGTGGTAATAATGTGCATTTTTCTGTTTAAATAAACCTACTGTCTGATTGAAAGACCTCTAGCACATCATTGCCTTATTTATTTTCATTTCTCGTAAAACTCTTGTCTCGTTTTCTAGCCATCGCACAACTATAAACAACAGTTGTTATCACTTTTTCTCCTGCAGATATCATTTCATTATGATTTGGCCATCTAAAGTTTAAACATTTATGAATGGGGAGAAAATCAACTGTTTTCAAAGCTAATGTTCACATATGGTGCTAGTGTTTTTATTCCTGTCATTTTTATTTGATCTGATTCATCTCCAATACTTCTTTTGTTGTTTTATGGATAATAAGTTACAGTCTTCTGTCCAGTCTCCCAGAGGTAAAAGTATAAAGGCTGATCTAGTTTTATCAGGGTGACAATGCCCCTATAAACCCATTTAACAGCTAAATGGAGACATCTGACCCAGGGCATTAACACTCATGTGATGTTATTTCCTGCCTGAGAGTAATCTTCAAAGATTGTTTTGGTTTTCCATCCTACATACACATGCTCATAAACAAAGTAAATTAATCGGTTGTGTGGGTGCCAGACCTTCAACATAATTTTTGTGTCTTGAATAAAGTAGAATCCAGTTACCTGTCTCACATATTGTCACTAAATATATTGTTGATTCATAGCTCATTCATCCCTTTTATAAACATCTTTAAAAACAAATGTTGGAAAGCCCTTTGGTCTTATGCCACTCTGGGGCTTTCATATCTGTGTTTCCTCCCTCTGTTATCATGTGAAAGTACAACTGGCAGGTAGTCCTCTGTTTATCAGTATGCTCTGCTCATTTTTGTTGGATATTTCAGGGAAATCCTGACATGTAGAGGCTTTCCTCTCAAGCTCAACTCGCTTTTCTTTCCCACAGCTCTCCAGATATTTTGGCGGTCAGTCCTTCTCAGCAGGAGTACACTGTATATACTACTGTGAGGTGGTTTGCTTGGATTTGGCTTGGAGCAGAGGTTGCACTGCAATCCAGTCTTTACCGCTATGGCATGCTACCAGGTTGGTGTCTTTTAGATTCAGAGTGTAATAAAATAGGCCATTAAATGTTTCCTATTTAAGTTTCTGGTCCTGTAGAGCACTTATCCATGTCTTTGCTTATAATTTTGTTTACCACTTTACTGTCAGACCATCTTTTCTCTTCACTTCTGGTGAAATGTGTTTTTTTTTATACTGATGATGTCACTCAGCAGGTGCTGGGTCCAGCTTGGCATTTCTAATGTCTTAGGAATTGTTTCCTTGGCAGTCTGCAAATCAGCCTTAGCCTTTCCAGCAGTATCTTTTTAGTCTACTTTGCAAATTTTGTTCAGTTTCCTTAACTAACATTTACCTGACCCTTACATGATCAGCAACAATTTCCTTTGTGAATAATGACTCCTTTAGTAGCCATTTACATTCATTACACCCAGCTACACTTTTACAACAGCATGAATGACAATCACTGTTATTGCTGTACCTCAGGTCAAAGCCCTCACTTCCTCTCACCCACCCTCTTCCCCACCTCCTATTTTCTACCTTCCTTACAACCCAAGACTATAAAATGCTAATTTGCCAGTCAGTTGTCTCAGGGTTTTGTTTTTTAGCAGCTGAGAGTAGAGCAGACCTGGCTGGGACGGTTGAGGAAGGTGAGGGACAGCTGCTCTCCAGCTCACCGACTGTGTGAGAAAATGGTCATCACAGGACTCTCCTCAGGGCTTTACTGTTCTCTTCCCCTGTGTTTTGTCCTGTTGGGAAAGAGGCACAGGGCCATTCAGACTCATATCCCTGCCACAGCACCAACAGAGCTTCTGCTGTTGTCTGCTTTCAGGGAACTTGTCCCAAAAGCTAGACGTCATCTGGCCATTCTGAAATACTAATTTAAGTTAGACTGAATATAGCGCTGTGTTTCAAGGTTCAGACTTTTCTGCATCTTTACTTTATTGCTGTCTGCACTAAAGGGCATTCTTGGAAAAAAAAGGCTCCATTTAATAATGTGAGAAACATGCTTGACTTGAAGTTTTGAATACCTTGTTGAACAGCCAGGAATGTTTAAGTGTGCTTTTATTCTCTGTAAAGTTGGGGCATAAAGATGGATGGCATCCTGTTGAGCTGATTGACCCACTGATGTGTGGCACCTATGTACCTTGTGCTAAATACGTTGTTTGTTTTTTGATAGTTCAGTGTGTACTCAAATTGGATTTATGTCTGTCTGAGCAGTAGGTCAGAAGTTACTCCCGAGAGAATGTGCTAAAATAAACTGTTATGCCTCTATGGATCCTTGGGGAGTGCTCATAAACCCAAATTCCTCTCACGACTGAAATCCCCTCGTCTCCTGTAGTGAAAATGTGAATGGAAAATCGCAGGACATTCATCGAGCATTCAAGGGTTGTTTTTGTTCCGTGTTGAGTCTTTAGACATTGTGTCTTGAACTGTCTGCATAGGTTGAGGTCCATATAAATGATTGGTTTGAGATTGTTGGAAAGGTTCCTTCTATATGTTACACTTTCATCACGTTCATCCATTCACAGCTACAGACCCCAATGCTGTTGGTATGTCTTTAGCCCCATGAAACTTTTTAATTAGTCTAAGCTGGTGGAGTGCTGTAATTGTGTGTGGAAAATATCTCGGTGTACTTAATATCCCACCAAGCAGCCACGAGTTCACACAACTGCTGTTTGTGCTGTTGTTGACTACTGAGAAAGAATGCAAGGAAATGTGAAGTCATATTAAGTGAACTCTAATCATTTATAAAATCCTCTAAACTTGCAAGCTGCCTGAATGTTTAAGAGGGGAAGAGCAAACATCCAGGTGTAAGTGAACGTGCGTCTTCATGTATGTTTGCTGTCTGACTGAAGATACTGGCTAGGTAGGCCAGCTGAGATCTGCTGATAAGATCAGGACATGCCTGGAGTTACCACAGTCGCTTTGCAAGCTGTCATTTCCTCTTTTACGTGTCTCTGCTTAAAGACGTAATTGAATCACCTTTATTAGCCTTTTAGTTCTCAGACCAGACGTCTTGTACCTTCATGCACTCGAGACAGGTATGCTGCTGCAGCAGTTTAAGGTCAAAAACAGAAAAGTGGCTTCTGTAAAGGATCATGTGTTTTTTTGTGTGCTTTATATGGATATTCTTTTTAAGAATGCAAACATTACATGTGTGACTGTAAGACCGAAAAAGCCAAGTGGCATTCAAATTGGATTTGGCATGCACTCTTTCACATCTATAATAATATTAAAGTTGCTATAATCATTATTCTTGATTTAGTTATTCAGTTGAAGGTTTGGCAAGTGATGTGTTTAGCACCATACTGATGTTTTGACACAGAAATCTCTCTGTCTTCAGATCTGAAAATGAGTTTGTTTTATACTAGAGAGACAGTGGTATGGCTTGTTACCAAAGTCCTTGGGCAGAATTGCTGCAAATGTTGGTGCTGAACTCAAAGTATGGTATGTGTCTTAAGGAGTTGTTTTTGAGCACATGCATATGAATTGATTAATGTTGAATTATATTAACAAATGTTGCAGTCTCGCCCCTTTAAACCTGTAAGTTTACAGATTTTACAAACAGAAAATTCCTTGAAATGAAGCCAATTTTTGATGCAAAATGTCTGCTCCTCAGAATTTAATGCTATCATTGCTCAATAAACTATGTTAAAGGTGAACACTTAGGTAAGCACCAGCATATCATCCTGGTTTTCATCAATGGACAGCCTTTTTCAAAAAACATTGAAATAAGTCCAGAACCTGAGTGCTAGTATAACTCATCAACAGACTTTGTTTTTATAACTTTCATATAAAGGTTTCTGGCATTCGTCTCTTGAACATGATTCTTCCCAATAGGCATGTTTTCCTGTGTTTGACGATTACAGGGAGTTGGACTCTAAATTGTCATTGTCAGTATATCTGAGGGGAGATATAACTGCAGTTGCAGGGTGGGGGAGACTCTCACTTGTATAGGCAGGAAAACCTTCTTTTCTTTTCCTGTTTTTTAAAGCCACACCGTGCCTCAGAGCACAAAGAAGCTCATGGCAATAATATCTCAGTTAGAGGAATGTACTTGCAGATCCATGTTCACATCTGTTAAGAGCCATTTGTACTCACACAGCATCTCAACCCAGCCAAAAAAGTTTTCAATTAACTATTTTCATTATCAGTCATACTTCCATGTGATCATTCAGTGTGTAAATGTCAAAAATAAACGCAAATAAAAATCGAATACCGATACCTGAGCAAGTTGGATTTAAAAGGTTGTATTGTCTGATTTGTCTGATCTGCTTAGTTTTACTATTCATACAATATCAAAGAACAATGAGCAGAACAATCTGTTAATAGCATATCTTTTGTTAATAGCATTTTTTGTATTTTTAATACATTCAATGTTGTTCATTCATTCTGTTGAAAAAACTAATATATCAAGTACAACCAGAAGGAAATCTCATATTGAATTTTCCCAGGGTGACTGGGATTTAATGTGGAATAATCTAAATAAATTATGTCCATAAAGTGACCATACCATATTAACCAATCAAATCCGCTTTCAGTAAAGAAGCGGTGCTTAGGAGACGCTTGACCCATCCCAGTGGCAGCTCAGGCATCCCTGCTCCACAGCTATTAAGAATGACCCAGCTGGTGCCATGTGATCAATATGTTTTCTTTTCCTCTTTCAAGTCCGTGATGGTCCTAAATGAGTCCTGCAGCCTTAGCCTGTCTGGCCTTTCTCCCAGCCACACTAATCAGGGACCCTTGTGTACGCCTGTCTGGCTCTTTCACAGCCAGCCTGGGAGCTCCCCTAATTTATGAGTCATTTCCCAAAGAAAACATGCCACCTCAGCAAGTCCTGATATAAGGATACGGGACAGTTTGAGTGAGGTTTGATTACTGAGAGGGTGGTGGGGTGGCTAGCGAGAAGAGAGAAGAAAGGAGATGGAGTGATGTCTGGCCAGAGAAAAAAGGAGGATTTATGAAGCACCTATGACACCAGTCAACATCTGGAATGATGGCAGACTGAAGAATAAAGGATTAAGGGGAAGGCAGACCAAAGGAGAGAGAAAGATGGACAAAGAAAGCTTGGAAGGTGATGAAAAGGCAAGGAGGGAAATGATGTGTGGGGCTGCGATGGTGGTGGACATCCAGAGGTGGTGGGATGTATATGATTCAGTCCAAAATTTAATCAAGGAAGCCAAAAATTAAATGCTTCATGGCCTGCACAGTTACAAATCATCAAGATCACTAAGTAATTAGGATACAGTGTGTGCCAATACATCCAAAAAATGCTGAGATATGTCACTGACAAGAGAAAACCTTGCCTCCAGTGGGGACTTAATGAAAATCAAGGGCTTGCCAAAGTCATTGGGATTCCTCCTCTAAGATATTTCTGTCTGGATCAAAGTGGTGGAGAGACCAACAGACTGACATTGCCACCCAGAGAGCTCTGCCCTTAAATCACTAGGAATGGTATCATTGAGAAAATATCCTCATGGCTCAAATCATTAATGACCCTGCATAAAATATTAAACAACACTGGAAACTTATTATAGCAAAAATATCGTCGCTATTAGAGGAAACTATGACCTGTTATGAAAGCACCTGTGTGCATTTGGTGGTCTCAAGGGCTCTCTGTTCATCAACACGGCTAACATTAGTATGATAAAAGGTCATTCTTTCATGAGATTACTACAATGTCAGGCTTTATATCCTTTTATTAAAATATAGACAGTTCATCTAGCATGCAGGAAATGGTTTTCCTCATTAGTAGTTTATGAAAAACTCACTTGTTACACAAGCAAGAGAGCTCTAAATTTGATGTGTTGACTATTAACTTTACCTTTAAAAAAAAAAAAAAAAAAAGCAATAAAAGCTTTTTTCCCCCCATCCCGCTCGTGTAAATGTGTGCCTCTTTAGCCAGGCTGCCCTTCAGTTGCAGCCTTTTTGTATCCCAAGACTACAGAAATAAACATTTCAAAGTGCAAACGCCAACGTCTGTTCTCTCTTACACAGGAATTATGCATGGGATATTTGGGGCTGAGCCATAGTAACTGTCAGGGGGCGGTGGTGGAGAGATATATTAACAGGTGTGTTCAATTTCCATCCCTTTTTATTTATTTATCTGATTATTGTGGTTCTTTTGGTGCAGTTCTGTCCAAATAAATAGGGAAAATGCCTGTAATGCTCCACTGGGTTGTTCTGAATTTAGCCCTTTTTTGTGGAAGAACTCTTCCACCAAATGTTTGGTATGTTTGTTTGATTTTTGATTGGTGGGTTTGGTGTATGAAAAGCCTTAAGATTATGCTAGCAGGTTTTGAAAAGTTCCAGTCGTGGTGAATTATTGACAGTTTCACAGTGACCTCTTGTTGTTCAAATCCTGTCTTTATGTCATTCTAATTGTCCTCTTCAAGGTATAGTGTATTAGCACGATCTCTTTTTAAAGACGGAGTATATGACCCACTTATTAAATCATTTTGTGCATGGTAATGAGTTTACTCTCCACGTGGCTGGCGGTTATTAGATTAGGCTCAGCGGTTCTCATTTCACTGTGAAGTTATTGGCATATCACTCTGCAGTGTAAATAATGCAGAGATCACAGCAGCAGGGATTGTTCTGTATAAATATTGTAGCGTCAGTAATGTAGCCATTTATTTGCCTAGCTCGGGTTTCTCCGAGCTTTGTGTTCGCACAATGCTGTTTCACATTTGCCTTTGTTTACAAGTTGTGTATATCAAGTGACCACCACAATGTATCCACTTAAGGGACTAATCTCGAAAATGAGTCTTGGCAGGCAGTTGGTTTTTGTCTGACAAGGGAGAGAATTTCATCTTCCGCTCTGCATAAGTTTTGGTGATAATGGTCTGTACTGCACAAAACCCTAACCCTGCCATCCAACGGCAAACAGAGCTTAAGTCGCTGTGTCCCCAGCTGTTTATGGACATGCTGCGTGTCTGTCAGCGGATCCAGATGTTTCTGCAGCGCTTATTAAACAGTGAGCATATTGTCATAGAAGCAGTAAATTTGAGAGCAGGAAGAAGGGGGGGGGTGGACCAATCTTTTCAGATGGCAGAGTAGTTTTCAGTTTACACCACACTTTTCAGAAGCACTCCCATCACACCACTTTGTTCTTCTGTTGCGGTCTCGTTTCAAACCTGGAATAACAGGTGTTTTTCATTTATGTTGTTCTTAACACAGTCTTTTAGTTTTCCACCTGTGTCCCACGATCCTCCTGAGCTACTTTAACTGCGCCTTTCCATTTAGGAGCACATAATGTGTTTGAAGAATAGAGAAGTCATGGAAGTAAATGGAAAGTGTTTTGATTGTTGTCTTTATAAATGATGTTTTTTTTCTTGTCCTTTTCTTGCTTAATCAGATTCCCATAGTCTGTTATTTATAGAGATTGAAGAAGAATGGAAATATTGATACATGTCAACATTTATTTTGAGATGAACTAACGAGCCAATGGAAACATTGAGCTGTCATTCATCACAGCTGGCTGCAGCTGGTTAAGATCCTACCCCACCTCCCTGCCCCTTTCAGTGATGTCTGTACCCACAATGTACTTTCACTCCCAGGATTACCGTCAAGGCTGGCTCCTACTTTCAAAGACTTCAGCAGGGAATTACAGCAAAAGTGGTGTTACGAGTTTGGAAGGCTGCATAAAGACGACAGCGTGTACTCTCTCATAAAGCAGCGTGAAGCAGGACAGCCACAAAAGCCCTCAAGGACATTGCTGCAGTAGTCTCAAAAGTTCACTGCAACTTCTGCAGTGAGCACGCTGGGCTTGGCTTCTCACATGGAAGACAAAATCTTCTGGTAACCTATAAGAAATAATGGGTGGTAGAAGAAATACTCAGCAGTACAACACTGTAGAAGAAACTTTGTTGGTAAAAGTTATGCATTTAAATTCCACTCAGGTATTAGCATCAAAATATACAGGAAAATAAAATGAAATGAAGAATATGTTTTGCAGAGTATCCCCTTAACATGTACTCATTGATTAATCAGTAATCAAAATCAATCATATAACATGCATTACTTTAATATTGCAGCTTTGTTTTATGTATTTCACATCATGTTCCTCTATCTAGTGATTTTGGGGATGGGGATTAATAAAATCCATGTATATATTAGTATTAGTATAGTAATTTATTTAGTATTGGCAGCCAAAGTTAGAAGTAGAAGTCTGTGTCTAAGTCTTAAGTACCAGTATGTCAGAATTGTTCTTAACCAACTTGAGGAATTGTACTGTTACTTGTGCAATATTACTAGTGTTGAAAGTAGGAAAGTGTAGATAAGGTAAGTAAAAAAATTGCTTTAATTTTGCACAGAGGATATGATGTAAATAATATTGAGCAGTTTAGGCACCGGTGTAGGCTTATGTATCAGTCTATATCTGGGGTTGGCAAATGGGTCATTGAGTTTATCACATGGGCGCCTCCCATAGCAGCTGTTTCATTGAATGGCACATGACGGCTTCTAAAGAGCTTCACTCACTTTATTTAGCTGTCCACTAGCTAAGAAAAATGATGCAGGGCTGTTGTGTGTTACTTTAGCAGTTTAAGCAAATGAAGTTTAATTTGCTTAAATTGGAAGTTTTGTAATCAGTAGATACAGTCTCCACTACTGCGGTTGCTAAAGAAGTTCTGAAAAATTTTGGTTGATTTGATGATCCTGAATTTAATCACACCTATAATGCAGATTGTTGTATGTTGGGCTTGAATAGAAAAGGGAAGAACCTTGGGACATGAAATAATCTGTTTAGAAGTTAAGAAATTTAATCATATGAGCCAACACAAAGATATCTTCATGTGATTTATATGTCTGTAGTATAGTATAGATCCCAGCTGCAATGCTTCTATTTCAGCTTGAGCCATTGGTCTAAATGTGAGCCATTAGTAAAGAGGACCATTTGTTCAACTCCTGGACAACACAGATATTTATCAGAGGAAATGGTCGACATTTTTCACAAATTTCCAGTTATGCACAATTAATGACCAACAACCAGATAGTAATTCACACAAAGGAATCCCTGACAGGGAGCAAAGAAGCAAGTTTTGTTTTTCTTAACAATACTGGCTTTCTTCATTTCCCTCCATCATTTTCACAGTGATACTTCCACGTCTTGGAGATGGTTTTCACATGGGTGGGAAGGGGGTAGCTGTTTTTTTACATTTAGCCCCTCAGCTGAGGCCCTTAGGCCCCTTCTTTTCAGCTGCTTGCAGAACAGGGTTGCTACTTGTCCTAGAATCTCAGTGCCATAAATCAACATGCACAACCATCACTAGGAATCAGACTATAAACCCACAAAGGTTTTGATTGATATCTAGATTAGAGATGTCCAGGGTAAACAGGCATTGCCAGGTCTGTTACATCAAACATTTGCCCGTAATGAACCAAGACAGCCTCCTAAAAATAAGTCACTTAAGAATTTCAACACTTTTTGCTACTGCATAATCTTTCAGACCTACTGTATTGCAGTTTGTGGGTGGTCATGCACCATTTGTTGTAGATGACATGTTCAAAGCAGCAGATGGACGCCAAGTTTGTTATTGATTTATTGCCTTTGACAACCAGTGGTCCTTTGTGAGGAAAAATATGTCCTGTATTTATATTTTGGTGTTGTATGTGCTGGTAATCCATAGCTAACCCCTGCTCAAAGCTACAACTATGCAACCCTTTAATTAAAATAATATGAGAGCACTTTTTGTGGTATTTAATCTTTGGACCAATCCATGCATAAGTATATTTTTTAGATATTACTTTTGATAGACAGATTTCACATCAACATGTGCATCTCAACACCTGAACACCCAAAACTGGTTTTCATGTGGTGCTGCATGACATTTGTTCCTTTTTCTTTTTCTTTTTCTTTTTTTTTTTTCAAGTCTGAGGTTAGTGGAATTGTTCTGAGATGGCACAGTGTGGGTGCAGGGATGACAGCCATTGCTCAGGACATTGGTATGTTGATATTCTGTCATGTCAATGTGAAGATTGTGTATCTGCTGTTGGCCACATCATTCCACAGTGTACCACCAAACCCCAAACAGGGGGTAGTTTTTACATTACACTTTATTTGTAGGAAATTAAGGATGCCTTTTTTTTAAAAAGCCTTTCCTATATCATTGTGTTGATAAAATCGTCTTTATTTTTACATGGAACCATCAATGTTGTCCTGCATTGTTTACAGCCATTCAGTGACGAATCCAGTGTGTGAAGTACAATGACTTTAAATGCCATTACTTTTAAAGCCCTACACAGAATGATTAATGCATTCATTGATGATTACCCAAAATACTTCTCACCGCATCACACACATTCAAGTTCAACTGCTTTTTACACGATGATGTCATATATAAAACAATGTGGGCCCCTGCGCTCCTAATGATGTGGTGGGAACAATATCGTCCACAGCATCTAAGCAGCGATAGGGAGTTTGATTAATGATCTGGAGGAGACACAGCTAGCAGATGGTACGCTGATCTCATGTTTTTCGTGAGTGTGTTTGAGCGCAGCAGCTGTGAGGCCTGTGCTTATAGCAACGTGTGGAGTATTGGGCTGTCATTAGAACAGGCACTTTATAGGGATGATGGAGTCCAATCACTTCTGACTGCCTGGAGACAAATCCATGGCGATTCCTGGTGGGTTGTCTGCAGATGGGCGGACGGATACTCCAAACGCGCTATTGATTAGGTACATGGGGCTTTAGGGACAGCAGTAACGTAAAGGGAATATATGATGGTGATTTTTAAAAGAAGATTTTTTAATACTTTCAGCGTGGTTGTGAACCAGTCTGTCCTTTCTGTGTAATTGTCCTTATGGTTACATATCAGACGTATTCCCCAACATGCAGAGACACAGTATGTTTTCTGTAAGTAATCTTGAAACAAGTGGTTATTGGATTTGACATTTGCTGTAGGGAAGGGGCCTGTTTAGTGGAGACATGAAAGCCCTGTTTAAAAATGGGAGCCATTTCTATAAATTGATCTATCAGGGTATGTCGTCCGACAGGACAGGGGTCCTGAGGATGACATTAGGAGCCATTATTGTTTCCTCAGATGGAAACCAGGTCTTGCTCCGG
>JBAJHX010000046.1:10309187-10323617 GCA_037176925.1 Amniataba percoides | reverse complement strand
TTCAGGTGTGTGTTCTTCCGATTTGGCCAAAACAAACTTGCCAGTAATGGTTGGGGTGTGTTTAAGACTGAGCCCAGGGTTGATGTTGGTGTAGGAAAAAAAAAAAAAAAAAAAAAAAAAAAAAGCTCCAGATAGCCTCTGTTCCACATTTGTACAGATTAGCCTCAAACTCTCTCATGTCATCTCCTTATTGAAAAGAAACTGCCTGATCTTATTTTTCCATCGATGAGGCCCATTTTAAAGTGGATTAAGGGAACATTGTGAGTATTGCTGCTGTGTTGTTCTGTTGCAGACATTAAGAGGATGTGGGGCTTTAATACTTCAATATGTTTTGCATTAAGTCTGAGCATGTTTGCCTCCCTCGGGGAGTTAAACATGTTAGCAGATAACTAATTTTCCCTCCATGCTCAAGTTTTTGCGTACCTGTTTGGCCTTGCTGTGTCTTTAGGAGGAGGGGAGCAAATCAGCTCAGGGTGATGTGTTGTTTTTATTAAGAGATCCTTTCACATCAACTGTGTTGTGATGCTTAAACATGGAAGCTGACACGAGTTGAAATAAGAGATGGTTCTGCCATAAACGACTCTTGAAGGAAGAGGTGATGGAGTGTAAAGCAGTAGCAAAGAAATTTGTGCCTTTTACCTTTAATACTTGTTCTTTGGTTTTGGCATACCTGTCTCTGTGGATTGGCAGCTTGATTTCTTTTCTGCTGCTGGTAATGTAATGGCCATTTTTAGCTCCCTGGATACTATTTCATCTCAGGCACGCTGCCAGTATGGATATTTGGCCTCCCAACTGATAAACAATGGCAGGGGTTGACTCTCCTGTGTGTGTCTGTGTGTGCCCGCGCACGCCGATGTTTTGCACTGTGGTCAGGGCAGACCCAACTTGGCTCTGTTTGAACAGGGTAGAATAAAGGCTCATACATTTTAATATATTGCCCCCATGTCAAGCAAGAAGGAGCAAACACAATGCCATGGGGGAAAAGCTATTTGGTAATGAGAATCAGCTTCAGAAGCACCACTTTAAAAAAAAAGAAGAAAAAAAAAGAGGTAAGGGGCTGCTGCCATGTATTTGTGCATGCAGACTAGATGTGGGAAGACTGTAGGGATGCCAGGTTATGTGTCGGTCCCCACTTTTTCTTTTATTGTGACCTAACAGAGCAAATGGAGAGATAAAGAATAAAGACTCACTGATTGGTGTCTCGTAAAGCACATTTAGAGGAGCAGTTTCATCTGTGCCAGCTATATAGATATGGATTATTGAAAACGAAATAAATTGAATTCTGATCTCCAGTCCTTTAGCCAGATTTAGAGAAATTATTTACACTTGACCTGTTGCCCTCTTATCAGTCTTCACCTCAACAGATTGTGGTGTTCCTGACTGCAGCATCCTCCTCCAGTCCATTTGCGCTAAAGAGGACTCTTTAAGATGAGGGGAATTTAGTGAGAGTCCATGACTAAAGTGTCGTACCCTACTAATCCCAGGCCTCCCTGACTCCTGCAGCCTAGGTCAAAGGTGCTCCTCTTGCGCAGACCGTGTAATAATGCGTCCAGCGTTAGTTTATCCTAGAGGAGCGACACAACGCTGAGGTGAATCAGTACGATTCCTCCAAGACTTGTCATGGAACATTAAGAAATGCTGCAAAGCCACTACATTGTTGAGGGATTATCACTCTGATTGTGGGCCCTATTTGTTCTATTTATAGCTGTAAATAGTGGCATTTCTGCTCCTTTCCAGATGGCTTTCATGGCTAAGACTTGCATGCCCTTGACAATTGACTCCAAAAGTTTGGCTCGCGTACAGCACACTGGCACCACACACTCATCTCGGCCAAACACTCTGTTTGCCTGCTGTGTGCCTGTGAGTAATTTGGAGTGTAGTGGCCTTGTCAGTCAAATGCAGTGCAAAAGGGCTCAGTTTTAAGTGTTTTATATTCTGGGATATATTTATGAAGTCTTAATTGTGGTAGCAAAGACATTGAAGTGAAAGCCCTTTGACTTCCTGCTGATCCAGATTTCTACATTTGTGGTGCCAGAAGCCTAGTTTTTCTTTGACTTGGATATAAAACGCGAGCTTGTGATTTCTATTTGGACGGTGATGCGAGGACCAACTTGCTGTTTGACATGGAACACCATTGTGTAATGTCATTACAGAAGATGCCAAGAGCATGGGGTTCATATGGCACACTGGATGTGATGTGGAAAGTGCACAGAACACATTTTATAGGCAATTTCTGTCAAACTTTTTGACTCTACATAGTTGTGGCTGAGCTGAGTTGCCGTTTCTCCAAAACGGGATTCAAACAGTTTCCCCAAAATGGAACGATTTAACCTGATCTATCAATAAATTCGCAGCATGTGGTGGAGTTCTACATCCGCTTGCAAAACACCCTTTGTCTTTTAGGCAGCATTTGATCCTTCTTGACCTGTAGCCCAACACCTCAGCTGTGTAAAGTTGTCGTCTTCCTAATTAATATTTTCCATTACGGTTATTCCAATGGAGTAATATCCATTACAGATTACATGGATACTTCTGAGGAAAATAGTAAGTATAACAACAATAACATGGCTCCCTATAATGCAGATCAAGAATGATAGAAAGAGATAAATGGACTCGGACAAGTATAAGTGTAACATAAGGAGAAAATGAGAGGGTTTCATTATTTTGTTAGTGCTTGGCTTTTGTTGCTGGTAGGGGTCTCCCACTCATTTTTTTTTTTAGCATAAAGTATCAGAGTAGGTCTTTATTGCCTACTGTAAACCTGTCGCTTTATATCTGTCATTCTCTTAACATACCTGGATGGGGTAAGACAAGTGCAGAAAACTTTTCCACAGCTGTGATATTTTGCATTCCCAAAGCATGTTTATCTAAGCTATGGGCTATAATATTTATGACTGTTTTTAATTCAGTCAGCGTACAGTTTTGATTTCACCATCAGCCCGAGTGGTGTACAATGTGTGGCAAGGGGTCCATAAAGCCTTCAACATGTTTTATCCCTTTCTTTCTTACGTGGATGGTTTCAGTGTGTCTGACACCAAGCTAAACACATTCATCACCGTATAAAATGAGACGCTATTTTTCCAGTTTTTGGGGAATCCAGATTGAACCCTCACGTAGAGTTCAGCTGCAGGATTGTTGAGTTCATCAGCTGTATTAGAAATGTGAGATATCTAAACCTATCCAAATGCGCCTTGTCTATTATGTCTATTACAATATGTCTGTGGGCTAGTATGTCGGTGAATGTGCTGCTTAGAAATGCTGTAAATAGTTTTTCTACTTGCAAAAATAGAGTTGATGATTTATGGGTAAGAGAAGTTGGTCATGTTCCGTTATGATACAAATCCCTCTACCTCCCACTTACTTTATCCCGCTCGGCACCAGTTCGGTCAGGGAAATCTTCAGTCATTCCGTTACGGATGTTCTGTGGATCCTCTGGCCATCTGGACCTGGACAGAAACAGGAAATGAAGAATGAGGAATTAAGAGGGGTTCTCTTTAGGATATGAAAGCTTGGAAGAAGAATAGCCGAGCACCCCTTTTCACTGTTTAAGCAGAGGCTGCGCAGATTGAGGCACTGTCTCCTTTTTTTTTTTTTCTTAATAACTTGCTTGCTACTTCCCTTCCTGCATTAATTCAAGAGCTGTGAGATATTTAATTAATTTCCTATCATCAAAAGGTCTGCAGTTGTCACATTTGATCAAAAGCAACTAGAGTGTGAGATTTTAACTGTTTCAACACCTTTTTCTCTCACTCTGGGAAAACTTAACAAATGAAAAATACCATTTGATTTGAGAGATTCTTTGACATAATGCTGACATAATTACCGTATTAATTTTTTTAAACTATAATTTCCATATTAATATTGACCTTTGCATTGCACTCCTCTTATTTCTCCTCCTGTTTCTTCCTATTCCTCTTTGCTTTTCTTTTTTAATCTTATTTTCCCCGTTGTTCTTTTCTGAGGATTGTCGCAATTAGATTTCACTTAAACTTGAATTTTATCATACAGTATATCTGCTCCTGTAGCCTTAGATTTTTCCAGCTTTGCCCGTAATAATTCATTGAGCGCACGGCAGTGTTATCAGATGGTTTTAGTAAAATGCAAGAGATCAGCCAGCTTGCCAGCATGGGAGAGATGGAGCGGGTTGATAGGGAGAAGGGAAAATAGAGGTTAGGCTTCATGGCCCTAGTTTATCTGAAATTTTGGGAAGTTGTTTGTGGAAACTGACTTGTGCACAGCAATAAGACAGATATGTAACCCATAAATAAATATATAACCAGTTTGATCGGGTCAGATACATAAAATCAAACAGGAAAAAACACAGTTAATCTTTTGCTCACAGAGGTGTGCATTTAACAAAAGTAGCTCAAAGACCTGCATGCAGAGGAGTGCTTGTTTTTCTTTTTTATTTGACTGAAATATTCACAAGATGATGCCCATTTTCTCTTTTTTGGCCTTGTCATTGTGGCTGAGATTCCATGCCCCAAGAGGGAAGATAAGCACTTACTAGGAGGATATTCTGAATTCCTGTACTGTTTTTCTACCCTCTAATGTCCCTCTCTCTTTGCAGGAGTGTATTCCCTGAAACAACTTTATATCCGTGTCATCTCGGAGGGAAGGAAATCAGCTTAAACAGAGGTTAATAATGGGGTTCAGGTAGGAGCCATGATAGGTGATGTTATGCATGTTCCCACCTCCATGCAGTATATCACATATTTAAAATAATTAAGCTAACGTATATTTTCCATACCATACTATACTTCCCCTCTTATTTCTCTCCTCCTTCTCATTGTTTTTGTGACTATGAGGCCAGTTACAGAACAGCACACAGAACAGTAGAGGAGCCTCATCCCTTCTCATGCATATTCAAGCACGCACACATACACACACTACACACACAAACGCATACTGTGAAAGGCAGCTTGGCTTTTGGTCAAGGGATCTCTGCTAAAGACTGGTCCTGGACGAGAGAGCTGATCGCCAGCCAAGCAGGACAGTTACAAAGTGGAGCACGGGAGGCCCCGCCATGTTTGCTGAGATCTAAAGCCTCTTTCTCTAAAGCTTTGTTTGCATTTTGTTCACTGCAGCAGCTGAACAGTACACAGAAAAGGCCTTTTCTTACCCTTTCTCTGTCAACTCTTTTTCGCTTTTCACTTTCTCTGACTCGGACGCTTTCTGACAGTTGATTCAATTCTTGTGTACTAAAGGAAATTATGTGCTTAATTGGATTATTGGGAGTTTTCTTCAAATGAGTGCTCACCCACCCACACAGTCCCAGACTCTGAATTCTCCTCTGGGATGGGCTGTCTGGTACATGTTTCCAGACTCTACAGTCTACAGGATGAGCGTGATACGGGAACCCAGGATAGTGTTACAGTGTAATACTCTAAAATCATAGTAATGATTGTTAATATGATTAAATTGTCTTGAATTGAAAAATGTTCTGTATATTGACATTAATTGGAGGCTAGAAAACTTTTTCCCTTCTGCCTGTGTCACTCACACACACATACGTATTCGTAAAACAATGTGAAAATTCAAGCTGATACGCAGCATGAAAGCAGGTCTAGCTGTCAGACATCTCTGCCGGCCATCACCTTCAGCGGGTTACTTGGCCCAGGTTTATAGAGACACAATAGTGTCCAAATGCACGCAGGCATCACTGGAATTTGCACCTGTTTGAGACCTGGCTCCTGTGGTCCTCTCTCCTGAAAGCTGTCCCTCTGGTTCTCTCTGTGAAATTGGCAATTATTTAATAATCCAGGGGGATGACCAGAGACCTGAGAATGGTGGTACGGAAATGGTGAAATAAATCTTAGAAGAAGAAAAGCAGGCAAAGAGAGCTGAAATGCGTAACAAGCCGAGTGGTTGATGAGAGGGCCTGAAGGTATAAAAGAGACTGGATGAGGGAGCTTAGAGAAGGGGAGGGTCCTGCCCTTGTACCTATTCTCATACAAATGATCCCTTACGCTGTGTGGCCCTTCAGCGGGTCATAAACATCCCAGTGGTTGTGCAGTTGTGTAGTGGTGAGCCGTTCATGTTACTGATTTTCTCCCAGGGAGAGGAAGCGGAGTCCAGGGCACAGATTAAAAAGGCCTCCCTACCCACCCGCGTGCGAATCACAAATCACATAGAGCCACAGTGCTTCCCCTCGCCCAGGAACCCAACAAACACCCTGTTAAAAGCCACAGCCACATCCCTATGTTTTCATCTTACTGGGCACAGAAAACATAGTTTGTATTCTAATTAAACGAGTGTGTGCACCAAGTTTTCCATGCGGACAGCAGTGCAGCTGTGGGTGTCTATTAGCCTGGCATTTTGCTTGTTGATTGCACTAAGTACGGTGGTGGCTGTTAACTGATCATTCACTGGAGCCGTTATGTGTTGATGTATCATTAAGCTACTAAATCTCAGCACGCTATGTATGCTTTACCCTGATCCGCCCTGTTCTTGCCACATTCTGCTGACAAATGAAAATTCAGTCCTTATCGTGGCCCGGGGACAGTTAAGGACCTCTGAGGGGATAATTGAACGGCCTATCTGCCCTACGCAAATCCTTATTCTCCCTCTCAACAGGCCACTGGCAGCATGCTTTATGGGATTATTTTCAACCAGGCATTTTGAATGTTGTAGCGTACATAGGTCTTCCTTCCCACGTACAGCTTTCCCCCCCCTTTCTCCTTGTCCCTGCCTTTCACCTTCTCGCCTGAGAGGATTAGTCAGGCTTCCGGAAATGGAGCACCACTCGGTGAGAATGAGACTTCCAAAAGCTCCTCCGAGACAGGAAGGAGCTGGACACTGGCTTTATGACAACAATTACTGCCTTCTCTCAATGTCTTTTGGGGGTCTTTTTTTTTTTCTTAGAAGTTAACAAAGAGTTGGCCTGTGATTCGCGAATTCGAGAATATCAGTGTAAACAAACACTTTTGGAGCAGATTTTTCTGCTACCCAAGAGACTGACTGGAGTCTGTGGAGTCTGAGGGTATGAAGGGAAATGATTATTTGTTGAATGCATTATTGTTTGGTGGTGTGGAGTCAGTTGATTTGTGGCTACAGAGGAACTGCCTGCGGGGTCAATGATATGCTTTACCAATGCCTTTTCCTTTATCTCTAATAAATCTTTTTGGAGGCGAAAACACATTCTTTGTTGAGATTAAAATATATCCGTGGCTTATTGACAGTTCCAGCAAACGGGTTCAAATTCAGGTGGGGCTTAATCATATTTTTATTCTGAGCAAGATTAACTCCTTAGACAGACTGTTTGTGGACAAAAATCAAGCTGCTTCTTTCCAGTAAAATTCTACTAAGTGCGCCAACTTCCACGTGTCAGCACAATTCGACTCAGCTCAACCCTCACAAAGTGTAGGTTTCTTCTACATGTCTAAAAGTGTCTTTGAGTAATCTGGTTTATCTTGCAAGTTCATTCAAAGTCACACACTTGTTTTTAATAACATAAGATTAGCATGGCATTATGAACCAGAAGATCAAACCCACAGAATGAACAATAAGAAGTCAGGTAGATGTTATGAATACATATGATATATAAGAGTTTAACTTTTTGTTAGTAAAAACTGTCCATTCTTGTTTCTAGCACCAATCACATACTGAATTATGACATCTGTCCAACAAGGGGAAACAAAAGAATGGCATGACTGCCTGATATTTGTGGTGAATGTTATGGTGGGGAATTTTGCTGAATTTTGCACTAAGACTTGATTGATTGTCTTACCCATGAGGGCCATTTGGCCCAAATGGAAAACAAACTGCTATACACGTATAATTTTTTAAAACCTTCTCTCAAAGAGCACGTTAAGAACATCCCATTCTGTACCACTTCTGCTATTCTGGTACAAGAGATAGTAAAGGTGTCTACAGAAGAGGCCCACTTTTAAAAATCATTATTAAATCAAAACACATTTTCTTTTTACTCCATTACTGTAGTTTGTCTCTCCTAAATCTCTCCCACTGCGTTTAACCAATGTTATGCTCACTTGTACTGCTTTTGGCTGACAAATCTGTTAAAAAGCATTGCGTAAAGTCAGAACCACACTGGGATATATTGCTTATTCTTAAAGGTCCCCGGGGCATATCTTGTGGAACCTGGTCACTACATGACTACCATTGTCTTAAATGCCAGAATGTCTTTCATCTTCTTACTTGGACCCAAGGAGAGCGATCAGTATCTCCTTGCTGTATCTATCTCATATCTTCATGGCTTACAGCACTGGTTCCCAGCCATTTACCCATTCACTGAACCTTGAGGCTATCCCAAATCATTTCCGCCATCCTGTGATTCACCAGATCAGGGGAATGATAGGAGTGGTTTCTCTCGCTGTCTTTTCCCAACTTTTGTAGAAGTTCTTGGAAGATCTTAATCCCACTTTAAATGGCTCCCTGGGTGGTCTATCAGATTTCTAGAGGTTGCACCATTTACAGTCATTGGATTTTATCATTACTCTGAACATAAAACATCCTGAAAAAGCAAATGTATGATGGGTCTATTGTTAATATATTTAGGGCAATACAATATTGACCTTTTTTTTTAATAGGCTTGGAGATCTGACCTGTCCATGGAGATGTAAGGCCCTCCATTTGCCACGTAATGTGTAAAGTTTTGATCTGTAAGGATCTCTGTGTGTTCTCAAATGCCTCTGGCTGCTAGTTAAAGCCAAGGAATCATAGTCTGTGCTGACAGTTGTTGTTATTTGGAAGTCTGGACTCATTTACCCTTTTTCATGCCAAGAATTATCCAATGTAGGCTGCATTCCACTTGAACTAGATACATGGAAGTTAATAAGTATTTGCACGTGTTTATCATTACCAATGGTACAACCTGCTGTTTGATATTTTGTATGGAAATCAAACTTCTAATTTCTTCAGGTCTAAAATGATCAGCAAAAAGGATTAAGTCAACTGTAGTCCTGGGAAGCTTGAAGAACAACATATGTGATTGCGACATAAAGGCAATGTGGTTGATGGAAACAAATGCTTTCAGTGAAGGAGTCACTTGTGCTTTACATTCTGGGGAAAAGATTAATATACTAACCCCTCTAAACTGTGACATTTAAGGTAATGGTTAAAGGTCCAATGATGTCATTATCTGATCAAAATGCAATATTATCGTCCATTGTAAGCACACTAAGCTTTTACAGCCTTTACACTGATGGTTGGTGGCCGTGGTTGCCGCTCATGTAAACATCTGTCAAAGAGGTGATAGCACATCTGGCATCTGACTGAAGTCTGTTGGTGGATGTCATTATTAACAGGCCTCTAAACCCAATCATCACTCCTTAACACTTGATCTCAGGTTACTGTAAATGAGTTCATTATGTGTTAGTGTATTCGCTTTGTCTGCAGCACTACCTGGTAGTTGTGTGACAGTGGGTTTTCAAGAATAGGTGTTAGCCTTGATGTTTATTGTAGAAATAACTGGCACCTTTTAAGTAACAGAGCCTAGTAATGTGCTGTGTTATCCAGTGATTGGTGTATTCCCTGTATTGATTCAATGCTCCACTCTTACAAAACATGTCCAACATCCACACATATGAGTCTATCATGGGGAATACTAAAGGGTACTCACTAAATAGCTCACTAAAGCTGTTAAAAATAGTAACCAAATTCTTGAACCCCTGTAGCCCAAACTAGCATTTTCTAGTAGTTGTAAAAACACCCTTTAGTGATTGTCCACAACACAAAACCTTAATACTAACTGAGTAAAGGCGTTTGCAATAATGAAATTGTCTGTGTATACAATAATTGTTTAATGGTATTCTGTAGTTATTTGTCAGTGACTTAATTTGGGATCTGGTGGCACATGCTGCAATGCATGTCTGCATTGATTTGTGGTTTTGTGTGCTTTGAATCACATGTGCTATGTATAAGGACAGATGCATGGCACAGCAGGAGGGTGGCGTGAGCAGAGCTTTCTTCACACGCGTGTGCTGAGTGCTCAGCTGTCACTAAACCACAGAAGCCTGTCCTCCTCCATTTCCCACTCTCTCTCTCTCTCTCTCTCTCTCTCTCTCTCTCTCTCTCTCTTTCTCTTTCCTTTAGCCTTGCTGCCTTTCTATCCCTACTGTAATCCAGTCTCCCGTCCTTCCCTCCATTCTCTTTCATTTCTCTTTCCAGCCCAAACATTCGTGACCAACTGTGCACATGTTCTCCTGCTGTCTTGCAGTATCCCTGTCATCCACAGCTCTCAGCTGTGTCTCCCCTGCATGAACTTAAGATGACACTGACTCAACCCCCTGAAGTGTAAGGGGTCCTGGGAACCAGCAGGACCTAAGTAAATGTAGTACCTAGGAACAACAACGCCATGGAGTGTTTTGCTTTCCAAACTCGATCCTACCTGGATTTAGCTGTAGAAAACAGTTTTGTTTTCTCTAAAGTGGTCATAAGCCCTGCTCTCAAACTTAGCAGTTAATTAGTTGGAGTAGTGTCTCTAGTGTCTAACATCCCGACTCAAAGGGCTGACACATTCAATACTTCAATACCCACCAGTCATCTGACATGAGTCTACACTTCTGCATTACAGAGGGAGGTTAGCATGGCAGTAGTCCCCTTCTTGGTATTTAAAATGCTGTGTAGCACAAGACAATGTCACCCTTAAATTTGCCTTCCTCCACACCACTGCTATACCCCCCCAGCCTCAGTTAGCACTATATACTGGCATAGCTATGACACCCCTATGTATCTCATTCAGCCATAGAGAATGGGGCTAGTGAACCGAGTAGCCCCCCAACACTGGCCTCTGCCTGCACCTGCAGGCCCAACTGATGGTTGGAAAGCTGGAAGGAAAAGGGAGGGGGGTGATTTTGAGATCTGAGGAGCTTTGGATCTAGTTTAAAAGTAATGTTTGGACAAGAGTCAAGAATATGACATTATATTGTATCTGGGATCCAGTGAGAGGGGTTTGAAATAAAAACTGATCATCATTAAACTAATTCCACCGTGATGTGCTTTGAGGATTTTTTGCAATGTGAGGATGGGGAGAGGGAGAGTGAATGGGGGTTACCAGAGAACCACTGGCCCCCCTGCAGGTCATTCAGTCATTCATAAGATGAGGCCATTTTATAGACCTCCCTCTACCCTTGCTTTTTTGTCTCTGTTGTGTCCATCAGCGGAAGTGAAAATGGAGATTAAGAGTGGTAATGCAAAATAGATGACTGGCATGAGGTTGAATGACTGCTTTCTTGGAGGAGCCCCTGCTGGAAGAGGCTGTAGATGTTTTCCTCACATAAACTCTGCCTGATAACCTTTTCTGTCCGGATGGATTTATGATGTTTACAGATGTGCTCATCTTATGAAAAAACAGTCCCTCTCCCCCAGTGGGGCAGCCATCTTTAATCCAGTAAAGAGCATAGGGATTTGGTCGCCCCTGGCCTGCCTGAAGGCCCTTTGGAAACCTCTCGGCCGTGAGAATGGGGGCTGGGGTTGGAGGTGTGGGTTGGGATGTGTGTAGCCATGCAGGAGGGGCAGGGGACAGTCTTTGTGAATTTAGTTAATCTAATTTGAGCTCTTTCCCCCTAAGGCCCTTTTTTCTCCCTCACCGCTGCCCCTGTTTCAAACATCAGTCCAAGCTGGGGAAAGTTTCACGTGTCCCTGGTGAAAATAGGCTTTATTTGGTTTAATCCAATATCCTCATATGTAAACCAAAGGGGGGATATAAGTGGGGGCCCCCACTGAAAAAAAGTGTTTCTTTGCTGTTGTGTGTGTATGTTGTAATCAAGTTAAAATGGAAAGTTTATGGGGGATCTGAGCGGTGTTCCAGCACGACATGTACAAAACTTTAACAGTCAGGTTGTGCTGCGTACAGATTATTTCACAACAACAAACAGTGGCAAAGTGGTCTCTGTATGGGCAAAAAAAGCAGCCTTAAAAAAAGAGTTGCACATAAATATGACGTTCCATTGATCAAGTGTCAGAGAGAGATAATCAAAGTCTTCATTAAGAACTGTCTGTAAAGTTGTTTGAACTTTAAGTATTTATGAAAGAGCAACTTAAAACAGAGGCTGGGGTGTTGATGAGAATGTAAATGAACCACTTCCAAGCCTTCCTTTGGAGTTTCACACCTCTGATTAACTCATTGTGATGCTGTCGGATATCAGATGGGCATTAACTCATTAGGGTTTGCCTTTGAAGTTGCTCCCAAATATCATCAAGGTCTTGTAATCCTTTTTTAATGGATCAGTGAGTAAGACAGTGGTTCAACAAAATGATTAATGTGACAGCCTCTCTCACCTAATGTTCTTTGTGTTTTGCATGAATGGTTTGAAAATTGGTTGATTCATTTAGGAAATGCCTCAGTAATGGTGTTGATGTCGAAAAGTTGATAGCAAATGGTAAATGTTGGCTTTATCAGTCTGCTGCCATCTAGCCGTAAAACCCACACCCCCCCTTTTTTTTATCTTGACTTCTTCTCTTTCTCTTTCTACCTTACTCTTTCCTTAGCTTTGTAATTTTAGTGTCTTCCCCTCTGCCCTCCTTTTTAACTTAAGGCAATAGGTGGTGAAGGGCAGGAATGCAGCTGAGGGACTGTAAGGATTTATCGCACTAAGGTGTGAGGGCTGCTGCCTGTGCTTCTGTGCCTGGAGATGTAACAGTTTAGTGCCAACAGCATTCCCACCACGGAGCCAATACAGAGGTTTATTGCTTTTTTTTAGTTTTATTCTTAAGACCACATACTCAGTGGCTGCAGGGGCAAGAATGGGAGGGAAGTGGTCAGGGACTGAAGGTAAAGTGGTTTATATTTGTGTATGGATTTTCAGTGTGAGAATTGTTAGGTAGCGTTACTTTATTGTAATGTAAAGCATAAGATATAAATATAGGTAATATAAAGCATCATAGTTCATCTCCATCTTTGTATCCGTGTCTGGTTTTGCCACTTAAACATCCCTCTCTATCTCTGTCGCTCTCTCTCTCTCTCTCTTGCGCTCTCTCGCTCTCTCTCACCCTTTCTCCCCTCCCATTCCTTCTCTTTCCACTCCTCTCACTCTCCCTGTCCCTTCCTCCTACTCTGCCTCTCAGGTTACGATGACTGGGGGTTTTCTTGCTTCCATCTCGTAGAGTGTGTGTGTGTGTGTGAGTGAGACTGCATGCGTGTGTGTGTCTCCCTCAGCGCGGAGCTGTGTCCTTGTCCCTGCCTCCTGGCAGCAAGGAGCCACCCAGCAGCCAGTCTGTGATTGGGCAGGGGAGTGGGGTTCTTGACACAGCGCGGTGCTGACTGCTCCGGGACGTGTTTCAACAGATGGTCGAGGTTACAGAGTGTCATCACATCGGGGAGAGGATTAGAGGAGAGAGGTTGTCTTCCAGGAGCTGTGTGGTCCCCCCCTACTCTTCAACCCCAAATCCCGGCACAAGACACAAACCCCTCTAAGAGCAAAGGGAGACCCGGTGGAGAAACGCGAGAAGAAAACCCAGAGAGGAATCCAAGCCTTGCCTCTCACTCGGCCAGCACTGTTGCCCTTCAGGTACTTAACAACTTCTCTTCTCTCTTTTTTTTTTTTGGTTTATTTTCTACAATTTCCACCCTTTCTCCCCTCCTTTTACAGTGTGTGTGCCTGTTAGTTTGTTCAGTTGGCAGTCATTTTCTGATGCAGCATGCAGTCAGGAGTCTACAAGTGCAGTAAATGTGTGTTGCCTGGACAGCAGCTCCGTGTGTTGGACTTCATAGTTTTCCCTCTGAATGACAGGAATTCCCTCTGTCGCAAATTCCTCCGTCTCAAGGGATTAGAAGGCGCTACATTCCATTAATGTCATCTCACCCCCCCAATACATAAGCATCCATCTGTTAATTTCTAGTTGTCTGAATTCAGGATTTTTGAAAGTGAAAGGAAGCTACTGTAGATTTTAAAAAGCTTACTCTCGTTTTAAAAAGTATGCAGCGTAATGAACCATGTCTGTGCAGGGCATCCTATGAGTTATGATAGTGACATGGGTTAAAAAACTTTTATTTCTGTTTCTATATTGTGTCATTTTCCATTTTCATCCTGAAAACTTACATGAAGACTATACATTTTCTTATTAACTGTCAGTAAGAAATGAAAGCACAATTTTTCTACATACCCAAAACTCAGTGTGGCATTTAACATCCCCTCACTTCAGCCCAGATAAGTTTTTTTCATAAATCTTATTCAGAGTGCCCTCCTGGCAGATCGTGTCAGTATTTGCTAAATGGATGAGCTGCTGAAGAGCGCTTTCCGGACAAACTGTCAGAGCTAAGCAGAGAGGCAGAGGCTCAGAGAATGTACACCTCACTTCAGCCATTTAACTCAAGTGAAGTGAGAAGGGAAACCTGCCAGTGGAGTGGGAATATGATGTATAGTATTTATACCTAGCTCCAGGCACTATGTGTGTGTATCTGTGTGTGTGTGTGTGTGTGTGTGTGTGTGTGTGTGTGTGTGTGTGTGTGTGTGTGTGTGTGTGTGTGTG
>JBAJHX010000046.1:10266179-10294227 GCA_037176925.1 Amniataba percoides | reverse complement strand
CACACAGATGCACAGAATTGCGAATCTTACAGCCATAAGCAAACAAAGAAAAGATGGACAGCATATTTAAAGTAATCCTTCTCTCTCTCTTTCTCCTTCTCTTTTGCAGCCTTCTTTGGCAAGTACCTCAATGAATACAATGGCAGCTACATCCCACCTGGGTGGCGTGAATGGGTGGGATTGATAAAAAATTCCCGCTTCTATAATTATACCGTCTGTCGGAATGGTTACAAGGAGAAACATGGTGCCGATTATGCTAAGGTATGTGTTCACATAATTTATAAGAAGGAACAATTAACTCTATCACTCATTTGTTTTCCCTTTATGACTTAGTATAAAGACTTCGCCTGACAAATTGCAGGTTCAACTTATAAATACAGACAGCAAAGCTCTTCACTTATCACAGTGTTGTGATCCAGGCTGACAGGAATTTTCATTCGAGAATTAAAGGGAATGATATGGAGCTGAAGTGGCGTCTCCTCATTCTGAAGCATCCTTTTATTATGACACACCTTACCTCAGCATTTAGACGCTGTAAACTTGAAGCATATTTATGAGAAGCCAAGGTTTTCCTGTGATAAACACCACCTTGTACTTGTTTTTGTCTCTCTTTCTGTCTGTCTGCCGTCTTATTCTTCGTTTTGTGTCAGTGTGAAGTTTTGCAGAGTGATTTTGTCCCATAGTACCACAATAGGAAAAGGAGGGCAAATTTTGCTTCACCACTGTCGGACTCTGGAGGCGAACACTGTGGTTACACTGTCTTTTTGTGGCTCTAGATGGCATCGGCCATCAATCTTCCCCTAATGTTTTTTTTAAGGGCTGTCAGTTTGTTTTCGCAGCTCTATGCCAATATCTTCCCAGGTAGCATAGTCCTAGGTACATAAGGAATCCATGAGGAGGGTTTATAGCCTGGATACATGTCAAGTTTCAAGATGGTGTGCCCGAAAGATGGGCAAACAAATGTTTGGACTGCTATTCCCCTGCCAACTTTGACTGAGGTGTAAAGTTACCCACAAGGTGTTTACATGACATGGGCATGGTCAGCAGATTGTGGTTTACAACCAAATGGACACACTATTTGCTATTTACTGCCAAAAACCATTAACCTGCTACCACTAACACAAACACAACTCTTTTCTTTTTAGATTCACATAGGGTGACAAGGTCATGGTAATCCACACAGAGTGCCTCTGGCGCACCAAGTCATTGGGATTGTGTGAGGCACTCGCCCAGTGATTTCATTCAATTTGGTCCCATTTGATTTTTCCATCTGTAGGAGGATGAGTTCATTGAGGTTAAGGCCTTTGTGAAAGACCCTTTGTCTGAGATTTAGCTTGAGAATATGATACATACGCTTTATTTTTTTGTCTTTGTCCTAATTTTGGACGGAAGACAACTGTCATAAAGGACAAAGCTTTGCAAGCCAGATGTGATGTGTCAGCATCATCATGCTAACAGAAATTTCCACCACTGAGCAATCAAATAGCTTGAAATTATTTGACAGTCCTCATGTACAATTTTGGTCAATTCAAAGCAACAACGCCCTTCTTCATTCACAGTCAAACCATGAGCATTGTTAAAAGACTTAGAATCTCTCTTTCAGTGAATGAATGGCATTGGGAAATGAACCATGTGTGAATGAGTTTGCATTATGGGACATCCGCTTAGTACTCATCATCTCCAAATGGTTCTGGGAAAAGTGATACTCTTCACCTCCCTGACCATTTTATAGCTGTTGGCCAGGCATTCCCCATGACACTGTCACTTCCTATTGACCTGCCAGAGCCCTCAGCCGTGGTGGCTCAGATTCTTGAGAGCTGGTAACACAGAGAAAACAAGTACACGGCGGTGCTTTGCCATGTGCACGCAATCACCAGCCTCCATGGGCATGTGCAGCCGCCAGGCCATTAAAGCTGGCCCAGCTATAAAGCCTATTAATAGAGACAGGATGAATCCACCAAACCCACTTCTGACATGTCAGGGAAATCACCCTTTACCCTTTCATTTTGATCCTGGCACTCCCTTTCCGCATGTTGTATGCCAGACAGTGGCATGCCAAAACTGCAGGTAGAGGTGGTTGGTCTTCTGTTGGAAACTTGGCAAATGCCATTGTGATTTTTGTTCAGGGTGTGACTTACTGTACATCTCAAAAGGATATTGCACCACGCCTGGAATAAAGGTTTTGATAAAGTGTCACACCCGCGGGTTGTTTGATGTGACAATTTATTATTTCCTGAGTCTAAGCTCTTTATAGTCAGTTACGCGTTGATTCTTTCAGTTGTCCTGTTTTCCCATGCCATTAAGATTTGAAAAACAGAGCACCCTTGGTATCTTAAGGAACTTGTGTCTTTCTCATCTCCTGTATACAAGTCATCACTCACTCCAGCTCATTTCCTCAGTAATGCCTTAGGCTTATATCTTTTGAGGTTATTGTGTCTGATTTGTGTGTTCCATAATCCCTCACAGTGAATCAGCGGGAAGGAAAGAAAACACATGTTAAGAGAAAAGGGCCTGAATAAAACGAAGCTGAATAGGAGAAAGTGAATGGATAGCCCAGAGAGAAGTAGAGGGTGGGAGCTGTCATAACAACATACCATTTGAGAGCGCCAGGCTCCTCTCACCATCAAGTGGTGTCACATTCAATAGTGCAGAGATTCACTGATGAGGCAACAGCCCATATACTGTATACACATACACACACAGACTTGGGCGCACACTCACATTTACACACACACAGGCAGGCTGCCAGCTGTTGACTCGACAGATTGGTAGTGTAGTGTACTCAATGGCCCCAGTTCATATCCCCACTGGCCCCTCTCCATTTATTTGAAAACGACTGGACGAGGGAAAGCAACATGTCACAGTGATTGGGCTGCAAGTTTATCAAAGCTTATGTTGTTTAGCATTTTTCTCCAAATACGCCTTCTCTTTTAGCCTTCTGTAGGTAGGATTTGAACCCGGCAGTACCCAATGATACCTATTTATTCATGGCATTTTCTCTCTTCTCCAGGACTACTTCACAGACCTGATCACCAATGACAGCATCAACTTTTTCCGCATGTCTAAGCGGGTGTACCCTCACCGCCCTGTGATGATGGTCATCAGTCACGCTGCCCCCCATGGCCCAGAGGACTCAGCTCCACAGTATGCTGAGCATTTCCCAAATGCTTCGCAGCACATGTAAGTCACATCCAGACTCACATTTTAAACACACACAGTCATCAGAGTTCCAATTCTGGACTTTAAACCTTGAAAAATAATGAAAAACAAATGTTTAGGGCCCATATTTAGAGATTATATACACACAGACGTTCTGGCTGTATTTATCTGCTGCCGTACGGATTTCTTCTTGTTAACATCCAATTTGAGTTTTTTATGATTTGGTGTACCTAACATTATTACAGTGCTCACGCCCCTCAATCCCCAGTGATGACAGGTTGCTTAGAAGCTGCAAGGGCCGACGACTCGGCAAGCGTGAAATCAAAATGATTTATCATCCAAGAAGAGCTGGGGCACATACCATTAAGAAGATCAGAGATCGCTTTTTTTTTTTCATGGAGCACTGCACTCATGCCAAGCCCACATTGGCCTCCCACAACTCTCACCGCTGACTCGAGGCAGCAACAGTGCAACACTCCGGGTCGTTCCATGGCAACATGCCCTGCCGTATTTCGACGGGCCCTCCAACAGACTCCCAGAATGCACTGCTACAGCGGGTTGGGGGAGGGATGGCGTTTTAGAGAAGCTGCAGGGTTCAGGGGTGGCATTTCTGCTCAGTGTTCATGTTTCTCTCTGTTTGCCACTTCCTTCCTCTCACTTTCTATCCACTTAACATTCCCTTCAGTCTTGTTTGCTCTACCGCTCTGTCTCTCTATCGGTATATCTCTGTTTGCGTCTGTCTCTGTGTTTATCTCTCCTTCTGTGCCTCCCAGTGTCTTCCTATCCCTTACAACTCTCCGCAGCCCTCCCTCCCTCCCCTCTTCTGTGAAATTCGCAGAGGGCTTCCTGATCCTGTCCATATCAATCAGTAGTTTCTCCCTACGGCTCCTAGGACTAGAGGAATGCATTGTGTGCTCTGGAACACCCTTTGTGGCATTATTAATTTATTTTTAGCTTGAGCCTCTGGGCGAAGGGGGTGGAGCTGGGGTGACTAAAGGGGTTGCCCCAGTGATCATGTGCTGGTGCAGTGTGTGTGTGGAATATGTGGCGCGGTTCCCGCGGCAGCACAGGTGGTTGGTATGGGTGGGTGTTTGTTTTGGTGTTTGTTGACAACACACTTTCATAACAGATATGGGAAACCTGTTTTTTGGCAGATTCCTTTATAGATGTGTTTTGGAAACTCTTCCATTTTGGGTGTGCTTTGGTTTCAAAGAGCCTTGGTAATTCCTTGCACTCTGGTATCTACTAATGGAAAAATATGACTGAAAATGCATCTGGATTGCCACGTTCTGTCTTCAGAGCAGATTCCATATACCTCTTAATCCTAATGCACAGAGGTGGGAAAAGACTGCATGGAGGAGCCGCCTCATAAATCAAATGAGCGTCTGTACTTTTGACAGCAACAATAGCAGGGGAGGGTTTGATGTTAATGTAATTAACATTCCTCACTGAAGGTGTTTTTCCTCTGTCTCTTAGATGTAAGCCAAGTTCTTGACTTACTTTAAACAATATGCATGTGCTGCAGTTTCTCAGTGGCATGTATCTCAATAGCAGGGAGTGAATAGACAATATTCTGGTTCTAGACCAACAAGTTGCTTTGGATATGTTGCTAATCTTTCATGTGGGATGTGTCTGTGTTAAGTTTTGGAAGGTCAGGAGGCATTCTGGTGTGAACAGAGGGCCCAGAGCTGCTGTAATCCAGAGCTAATACCTCAAAACACAGACCTATATGTGACAGGTGGCAGGTGTGACCTCTCTTATGGACTGGCTTCATTCCACTGACCTCTGCATTCCTGGTTTCCTGGTGCCCAGGGCCCCCATACCTTGGTGGCCCATTGCCCAGAGACAGGTCCCTTTTGTCGGGCTTATTAGACCGCCTGGCTAGGTGGGTGAAGAGTTCACCCTTCTCACAAAGCAGGCCTGAGGAGACGAGGGCAGAAGGCAGCTCACTCAATCAGAGCAAAGCAACTCCCATAGCAGGTCTTCATTAAGTATCCAAGTTTGATACTGGCTACTCATTCAGGGGTAGAATATGTTCGCTTATACTTTGTTTGAAGGGTGAATTCCTCGTAGCTGCAGAGAAATGAGTGGCTATTGTCTCTTTACTTTCCTGCACTACAGAGCTGACTAACTGTATATGCTTGCAGTATATTATTTTACACTATTTGACTTAGTCTACTGTATATGTCCTTTACTTTACAGGTAATACTCTAGACAGGTGAACAGCTTTTCTCAGCCATAACATCTTGCTTTATCCACTCTTGTTATTCCCCCATTTCAAATGAGCATGACTTATTGAGTTTTCGGTCCAGAAGTTGTTGCAAACTTGACTTTGGGGCCTATTATTTTCTTAAGCATGTGCCAACCCTCAAATGACTCGTCTGTGCCAAGAGCGCAGTGAAGCAGGGAGACTCTCGTCTCTGTGTGAGGGGAGAGATGGTCGGAGAGAGGTGTGGAAAAACAGCTAAGGTGCTGGCTGCTGAGTATTAAGATATTTCCTTCAACAAACAGAGCAGCTATTGATGCGTGTCAAACACAGTGAAGAACTATGGCACCTGTTACCAAGCAGTAGTTTGTGAAAAGTAGCAGACAGGTGTTTTTTGGCACCTTAAATGGCATCTTCATATCTGTTACGTGCGCTGATAATTCACATCTAGACAGACGTCCATAAAGATTTTCTTACCTCTATGTGACTTCATCAACCACACAGTGTGCATGCATGTTCTCTCAGTCCTAAATACGAGTCGTTTTTTTTTCACATGCCGGTCTGCTCCCTCCCTTCCTCCTCTGTGCCTTTCTAGCACCCCCAGCTACAACTATGCCCCAAATATGGACAAACACTGGATCATGCAGTATACCGGCCCCATGAAACCCATCCACATGGAGTTTACCAACTTCCTCCATCGAAAGAGGCTGCAGACACTCCTGTCTGTGGATGACTCCGTGCAGAAGGTAAATGTCATTTTTAGGGCTTTTTCACAACATTAATACATGCAGTGTCCACTCTGTCATCTCACTGTCAATTGTTTAACTTCTCAGGTTTATGACATGCTAGAGGAAACTGGAGAGCTGGACAACACGTACATCATCTATACAGCAGACCATGGCTACCACATTGGTCAGTTTGGATTGGTAAAGGGCAAGTCGATGCCTTATGACTTTGACATCCGTGTGCCGTTCTTCCTGAGAGGACCCAATGTAGAGCCAGGAGCAGTGTAAGTCTCAAGCAACAACTGACATTTGTTTTTGTCCTTGTAAGTAAGTTACATAGTACAGTTCAATCTTGACCTTATTACTAACATGGAGACTGTCTTTCTCTCAGTGTCTTTTTTTCTTTGTTTATTCAGGTTCTGAATGTATTTCATATAATTAAGCAAACTTTGTGTGCCTGTATGTCTCCAGAAACCCTCATCTGGTGCTTAACATTGACCTAGCTCCCACGATCCTCCACATTGCTGGGCTGGACACCCCTCCAGACATGGATGGAAAGTCCATCCTTAAGCTGCTGGAACAGGAAAGGACTGGCAATAGGTCTGTATGGATCCATCATACCATGCTGTAATGGATATTATGTACAGTAATTGCACAGTGTGCATGATATGTACAACGGTGCTGTTCAATTGCCATTATTGAGCAAATGCAAATTTCCGTTGCCAAAATAATTGCTTTCGCTCCAGCTGAGCACAAAGTGGGTTCAGGGCAATTTGGTGGATTTTCCTTGGCTGTAGGTCTCTGGCTTGGACCTCTCTGAGGTTCTTCTTATGACGTTTCCCGTAGAATTTGTTTGCAAGTTGAATCATTTGTTTCCCCAGAAAACCAAGTCTACAAACCAATATGAATGCAAAGCCATTGTCCTTTACCAGGCATTTAAAAAAAAAAGCACAAACAGCCATTGTTAATATAACTGCACTATTAAAGAAAACATTTTCAGCGCAACAGCAAGAACTGGGACAATCTGTTTAATGCTCAAAGAGTATTTTCACCATTCCCTTGAACCCACAAGATCTATGATCAACATAAAAATTGGCTGGCTGCATGCTAGACATACTGCAGCTGATGGCGAGTGCATAGGCCATATGAATTCTTTAAACTTTGTACGTTTTGTTTTCCCAGATTCAAACCCAACCGGAAACCCAAAGTCTGGAGGGACACATTCCTGGTGGAGCGAGGGTAAACTGGGGCTCTTTATTCCCTTTCCACACTACAGACACATCCATGTCATTGCAGAGCATTGTGTGTCACACAAATCTGACAAAACATTTCAGTGAACCTGAAATGTCCCAAGTCCCCATGCGCGTCCCCTCTTCCAGCTACAGAGCTGCTGTTCCTAGTTATTTGTTATCTGACAGACATTTCCTGACCACAGTCGGCTTGGAAGGCGATGGCGGTGGAGGAGGTTGAAGTATTCAGAGTTGTTTGGTAAAGCTATAAGCGGCTGGCAAATTATGACAGTTCACGCAAGAGGCGCTGACACATGCTCAACCAGGTCATTTGATCATTTACAAGAAAAACAAGCAGAGCCTTTGTCCTCTGAAGGGGGCTATGCATATATTGAGCACATGATCGCGGCCCTAAACCTGACTTAGCCTGCTGTTCGTGCGCTGGCGGAGACAGACGTAAGATACATTTCAGTAACATGGTAGGGCTAGACAGTCGCAAAATAAACAAAGGCTAGTCGGGCTCAGGATGATGTTACCTGAGGAATGGCTCGAAGGCTCACACTCAACCCACTCACAGGACATGTCACCAACTCCCCCCCGTTGTGGAATGCAGCACCCACACTACAGCCAGCGCTCGACTGTTTCCCCAAGAGTGTTGTCTTTGTAGGGCACGCAATCGCATACAGTACGTGCTCTCTCTCTCTCTCTCTCTCTCTCTCTCTCTCTCTGTCAGTTCTTTATTTAACCTCTCCTCTGCCGCCAGATATATGTTGCTGAAAATGATACCTGCAATCTGACAGCAGGCTTTTGTTCACTTAACGTGTTAAGCTGTGGTAATGCCACTGGTACACTGACAGAAACCTGACAACTTGGAGAGAAATAATCCCATCTAGCCTGTCTTCACACAAGGGGGGGAAAAAAGGTTAGAAATAAACAAATACGATAGGAAAAACAGAGGAACATTGGTAGGAAATTGAAGGGGGGGGGGAGTGGTAACGCTGGTTGAGGACAGATTGTGCTGGCAGCATGTGTAATAATACTGTATATTACAATATGTCATGTTCTCCCATCCAGCTGCTGTTTTTCCTCACTATCATTTCCTCACAATCCCCATTTTTTTCCAGATCGCTGGCTTAGCCCTCCCATCTTCTTTTCCACTAATTTGCTCATTTGCCAACGTCTGCGTCAATGTCTGCAGACACGTACCCAAGAATGTAAAAGAGGCACTAGTTAGGTCCACTGCCGCGTACGCAGATCGGTCTCCTGCTGGCGGACGTTTGTGTGACAGAGGAGCTGGCTGGTCTACAGACCTCTGTGTATGAAATGAAAAGAGTGGGACTTTTGACCTGTAGGGGCTTTAGCTCTTTTAATCCATTCCTCCATTAATCCACACTGTTTATAGAGGCTGTCTGCTTTTGCGCTGTCTCTAAATGCTGAGATTAGCCTCCGCAGACCTTTCACTCTGTTACTCAGGCAGTGATGAAGCAGCACACACTCACGGTAGCTAATGTTTTTTTTTGGTACAGTTCTCTCACCAGCCATGCGATATGCTCTATGATTTAATATCCTCACACGACCTTAGTATACTGTACCTCTGCGCCCGTGAAATGCTGACTGACAGCTGGGACTGACCATGCCGTGTGAGAATCCAATCATCTACGTAATGCAGCCATCAGGGAGTGACATCGACAACAACTGTTAGCTCTTTAATCACCCTTGGCTAAAGGCTACAGACCACAGCCAAGCCAGTGTGTGAACATTGGCTGTTTTCCCCTGGAATAGAGTGCGAGACGGCTTTGGACAAGACAACAGCCCCTCTCTTGAAGGGGACAGGTTGTTCTATGCTTAGTCGTCGCCGTCGTTCTGTCTGTGGGTCGCGAGCAGCCAGACCATGTTGGCAGGGAGTTGGGAATAGAGAAGGGGGGGGGAGGGGGTTGGCATGGCCGTGGCGGAGCCTCAGCCAGGCCTTGTGGCGGTAGCAGAGGAGAACGGGGCAGGGCAGTCGAACGTGATGCCAAGCCAAGGTCAAACAGCTCGGCCAGGAGCTGAGCACTGGTGTGAGGCTGAGCTGAGCTCCGTGCCCAGACCTTCTGGCACAACGCAGACGCTACATAACTTAGTCATTCACTGGCCGTGAGCATGCAAGGCACACAGGACTGGCCATGACAGAAAGTAAAAAAACAGGAAGCCGTTAAAGTGAATAAAACTGTAATTCAGCTCACTTAAGCTAATACTTTAATAGTTTAACAGTCTGTTGACGCCCTCAATAAGTTCATTTGAATCTGATTTCCTCTCGATTCTGTCGACTTGTTTTGTGCAGAAAGATCCTGAGAAAGAAGGATGACTCGTTGAACACTCAGCACACCAACAGCCTTCCCAAGTACAAGAAGGTCAAAGAGACTTGCCAGCAGGCCGAATTCCAGACACCCTGCGAACAGCCTGGACAGGTAAAACAAACATGCCACAGTTTATTTCTGCAAACCTTTTGTGAGTAGAAGTGAGTTCCCCTGATATCCACTAAGGAAAATTCCTTCAGTTCGTTTCTAACAGTAATGAGTACCACACTTGAAGTGACCTCCATGCTGCCCGTTGAGCTATTCCGCAGAGCCACAAGTGAAATAGCCATTTACAGAACATCATTTGGTTCATAATTGGACCCTTTTGCACTGTTTTGTGGTGCATTAATTTGTTGGTGCTTCTCTTTCATCTGTGCCCATTAATTTTCTGGCAGACCAACAGCCAAGTGGTACAGTATGTGGCCTTGGAGCATATACACGCCAGAACAATACAAATTGTTACGAGTCTCAGGTAGCGTTAAATGACAGGCGGAGTTTCTGAGTCGCTGAGTAATGCAATCCAGATCCAGTTTATGGTCATATAAATGTGTGTATTTAACAATCAGTTATTAAAGACAGCAATGGGGAAACTCTGGTTGAGTCAGCTGTGTGTGTTGTGTGAGTGCCCGTGTGGGTGCAGTGTGTGTTTGTGAACCTGTAAAGATGTGTAGAAATGTGTCTTCTCGTAGCCGTAATTGCTTACAGCATACATCATAATATGTAGCCGCATAGCATGAAGGATAAGATGTGGTCATAAATGGCTCGTCTGGCACGATTTAACATGGCCTCCCAGTGAGCAGCCTGAAAGCCAGTGAAGTGTTCTCACAAAATTACAGGGGAAACGGCAGTGACACGCAGCAGGCAAGTGCTTCATATCTCCTCTTCATTTTGCCCTAATCTCTCTTATCCCAGCTCCTCTTCTAGTGTTATTTACATGCACAGAGAAAAAAAGTTTAAAAAAAGACTGCAGAACAATATCAGGGTACATTTTACCAACAGTTTAGTTTAGTTTAGTTTAGTTTATTTTTTAGTTTTTGACCCTAAATGCAAACTCACTTCCCTGCTTGAATTTGTATGACAGTAAAACTTATATCCATAAAAAAATGAGTGCCTTTTGAAAATGACCAGAGAACAGTCTCTGTTGTGTTTCTGTCACTGAGCTTTTTGCGGTCCTTTTGGAATTGATCATGCAATAACGGTACTGGTTTGTTGTGGGTACACACACACACACACACACAGGGCAGAAAAAACCTCTCCCTCTGCTGTATGTTGTTTGGGGGCTACATGACAGTTTATGTGACTTGCGGTTTTTCAGTTTCTCTACTTACCACTCATGTTTCATCTTACGTGGTCTGCTCCTAACTAACCAACCCCCTCCACCCCCACCCACCCAAATTTATCATCCATCTCTGTGGTGGTACTGTACTGGGGCAGGGTGAGGGATAAAGAAAGACAGAGATTGTTTTCATCCCTGAGTAGTAATACATCTCTCTCGCGCTCCCTCACGTCTTGTCTAATGCCAATATAACAGCTCTTCTGGGCCTGTGAGCTCTTCGTCACTATATGAACCCTCCAAAAGAAACCTGATCTGCCTTATGGCCATTTTGTTCGGACCCTCGTTCCCACACTCACCATTGATCATCTGCGCTGCGCTCTGCAGATGTGTCTCTTCAATTTTCGCTAGACCTAACCAGTGTTACTACTCATAGAAATTAGCCTCAGCTTTCTTTTCCTAGTGGGACTGGATGTTGAGAAACACACAGAGGATGTAGGCAGTGACTGAGGGGATATGTATTTACACAATTACACTAGTGACGCACTTGGCACAGACTTGCCTAGTGTGAGAGCGATAGGGGTTTCCACTTTATTTTCTAGACACCAGACGGGCCCAACTCATCTCATGTGGTCGTTTTGGTTTATCTTTCCCGCTGCTTTTGGATGCCATTCTCTCCCACAGGCTGAGATTTGAGATGTATCTGTCACAAGCATGCGTTCCTCAAGGAGTTTCTAAACTCACAGCAAAACGGAGGTTTTGTCTAAGATTAAGTTATTTATATTGTTGACATCTATGCCGCTTATAAGTTATGCCAGAAAATCTGTTTGGTGCTAAAAGTAATGTGGAATTTTTAAAAAGAAATCCAGATCAAGGACAATGGGTTTGTTCTTATTTCTAGAAATCCACACATAGAAATTAAGTTAAGAGACTAGAGAAAACTTGGACGAATTCATGAAGGGATATTATTTCTTCCTGTTTATTTCTTGCTTTTGGTTGTTGATGGCAGAAATGGCACTGTGTGGAGGAGATCACAGGGAAGTGGAGGATACAGAAGTGTAAAGGCGGTTCGAAAGAAGGCTCCAGGAAGAGGGCCCGCAGCCTGAAGCCCCGCAGCAGTTACAACAACAAAGAGAGGGGGTGCGACTGCGGGGACGCTTCCTTCAAACCCCCCAGAACGGAGCGCCGCGCCCACCGAGAGTTCTCCACCTCATCAGCCCAACGTGAGTACACCCAATCAGCCCAGCATGAGAACCAGTTATCTCTTCATCTGTGGGAATGTAAAGATATTTGAAGTGATGGAGGATTGCACGTGTGCATGTTCAGTTCAACAGTAGAGGATCTGGCATGTGGCAGACTGCTCGAGTTAACGTTCAACTTTATTGTAAACTTATAATGCTGTACTGATGTCTGTCAATACCAGCCGGAGAAAAATAAGTCTGCAAAGGCTCAAGGCTTGATCTTCTGTGATGGATTATTTATGCTCTGAAGGGAGACAGATGCATGGAAAAAGCAAACATCCTGCAACAAGTGCTGCAATTTGTTTCGATGGATGTTACTGTGCGTCTGTGTGCTTTTGGGACTGAGGTTTCGAATAGTTTGATGCCCTCTAGTGTTGCTTAGAGAAGGTGCAACTGAAGTATGAACATTCATAATCCTTTTAAGCAATGGCCTACTAAATATGCTAAACAGGTAAAATGGGAGCCACAGATCTTAAGATCTTTTTGTTTTTTTTATAGGTTATCGGCCACGTTTTGTCCACACCCGGCCCGCCAGGTCTCTGTCTGTGGAGTTTGAAGGTCAGATATATGACATTGATCTTCAAGCTGATGATCTGTCAGCTGTCCGCCGCCGCGTCATCTCGAAGCGCCACTACAACCCGGAGGACCCAGAGTTCGATTTGGCATCGGACGACGGTTCGGAGGAAATGCTGGCGGATGATACCAATGCTGTGGGATACCCCAACTCTGTCAAAGTTACCCACAAGTAGGGGAGCCTCATGTATCACTTTCTCATGCACATATATACTGTATGTTTGTTAAAAGAACAGTGTATCACAGCACATTCCTCATTTTTTTGCATCTGTTTCAGGTGTTTTATTTTGATGAATGATAGTGTCCATTGCGAAAGAGAAATCTACCAGTCCTCCAGAGCCTGGAAAGACCATAAGAGTTATGTGGACCAAGAGGTGAGTGAACAAAGCCTAGAAGCTCAGAACATGTGCCTGGTCATATTCATTTGTCATGTATGATAGATCAAATATAAGTCATCATAGGATTTGCTTTATTTGTATATTTAAATCCAGATTGAAGCACTTCAAGACAAAATCAAAAACCTCCGGGAGGTAAGAGGCCATCTGAAGAGGACGCGGCCTGATGAGTGCGACTGCGGAAAGAAGAGGTTAGTCATTTCACTTTCACATCAAAAATACCTCTCTCTTTAATGTTGTTATTTCCATACAGACTGGAAGTTATCTACGACTTGTGTTAGGCCTGATGCAAAGCCCTCTCAGAGTCCACACCTATAAAGAAAAAGTGTTCTGCCTGGTCCTTAGTCCTCTTTCTCTGTTTATAAAACCAGCTATTATAGCAAAGGAGACAGAAACAAGGCAGAGAGATTGAAGAGCAGGAATGATCAACTCCATCCGTTTAAGTGAGTTCCTCTTCCCCTTTAATTATGGGTTTGCCACATTTAGTCTCACCCCTTAATAATTATTACTGACCATGACTCACGTGTCAAAATGTTGTATCTTATGATGCTGTTTGACTGTACATTGCTGAATATTGTTGCTGATTATCTGCATGGTCACTGCATGCCAGGTCTAAACATAAAGCTCACCCTCATCTAGATGACTTTCTAGTGCGGCATGTGTGTGTGTGTGTGTGTGTTTTTTTTATATGTGTGCTGTGATGAGTTTCTGCAGGAAACATCAGGACCATTTTCATTCAGTGTTTGGTCCCTGAATGGAGCTTAAATGACAAAGCAGATGTATGGCCAGGGAACCTATTTTATGTGTGTGTGTGTGTGTGTGTCTGGAAGTGATTGAGTCGCATGGAAAGATAGAATGACTCAACAGAGGGGGAAATCAGTCAATCCCTCAAACACAGTGATCAGCTTGCACCAGTAAAACATTGGGAACGGATTATGCCAATACGAAGCAGCTGTTTCTCGCAGTGCCTGTCCTGCGTTCACGCTGGGAGGAAGAAGGGACAGTGGCTAGAATGTCATCCCCAGAGAAAATTGGACATTGCGAGAGCTTAAACATGAAAGTAAACAGACTGTCGTATCCTGGCATCGGCGGTGCCTTCTGGAAGTCCCCCTTCAGTTCTTCCACCGCTGCGGTCGCTGGCATCCGAGAGGTTAGGGGCTGATGTCATCTTCGCATCGCGCCGCTTTGTAACTCTCTCACGTTTCGGCCCGACAGGGAGGCCACGCAGGAGATCGACGGGAAGACGCAGCTGTACAATGAGATCCGGAGGAGGAAGAAGGAGAGGAAGGAGAAGAAGCGGCAGAGGAAGGGAGACGACTGCAGCCTGCCCGGCCTCACTTGCTTCACACACAACAACGACCACTGGCAGACAGCTCCCCTCTGGTCACGTATGTGCACTGGCTTCAAGCTCCTCGCAATACACTTCCTTCATCTGTTCACCCCACACGTTGACATTTATGTTATATTTTTCCTCTTCAAAAACTGAAAGTGAATTATTCATAAAGTCTGTTAAAATATTAGTTAGTACTTGCAGAGGAATTGACTGCTTTGAATCTCAATTACTTGTCTAGTGGGCGGATTCTGCGCCTGCACCAGCTCCAACAACAACACCTACTGGTGCCTGAGAACCATCAACGAGACCCACAACACGCTGTTTTGCGAGTTCTCCACCGGCTTCCTGGAATACTTTGACCTCAACAGTGACCCCTATCAGGTGGGCAGACGTCCTGTCTTTTATCTGTGCTTCCTGTGTGTGTTTCTCAAGCTGTTCATTGTTCTCTTCGTTACAGAACTAGTACTTTAGAAGTTTTTTTTTTTTTTTCTGAGCAGCAAAAAGGCATGGCACTACGACATTTTTCTGTGACTTAAATTATATTTGTTTTTTCCTGTGCAGCTCAGTAACGCGGTGTACGCAGTAGACCGGGAGGTGCTGAACAGCCTCCATGCCCAGCTGATGGAGATGAGGAGTTGTCAAGGTTACAAGCAGTGTAACCCTCGACCAAAAGGCTCAGATGCAGGTAAAAAATAAAAAAATAAACAAAAAAATGCTCATTTCTAGCCCGTTCATTGTTCCTATCCACCTGTCCTAAAACGGTTCGACATGGATTGTCACACTGGGTTTAGTGGTAGTTGTTATGCCAACAAAGACTGAAGCAGATTTCACACACAGAAGAATTACAGTGTAGTGGTTATATTTGAATGACACTGGGTTAAAAGAACACCTTAATGCTGAAAAATGAGTACCTGTGTATCAGTAGTGACTTCTCAGTCTCGTCTTCTGCTGCGTTTCGAAATCTGCTTCAGTCTCAGTGGTGTGTGTGTGTGTGTTTGTTTTTGCACATGTCTGCATGCTGCATGTGTTTGGGGATGATTCACTCAGTGACGTGTGCTGAAATTTCAGGTGGAGGTCAAGGAAATCATCATGGAGACTCGTGTTCCATTTTGTTGATGGTTATTCAGTGTTTTCTTCATGACGACACACACACACACACACACACATGCACACACTCTGCCCTTTCTTTCTCAGCCCCGGACCTTCAACTCTGCCAGAATATTTCCTCCCCTTTCTAAATTCTAGCGTTTTAAATAGTATTTTACAATAAAAACAGGACAATGTTACATTTACAGTATGTCCTGGCCATCATCCCCTTTGTGACTCACAGAGTGTTAGAGATATTATTTGGAGGATGCTGTCGTCACAGCGATTGAGGCTGTCATTTTATTAGAACCCATCATGCATCACTGCCATAATCAGCCACAATATGTTGGGGGTTTTTTGTGTTTCCCTTTTTTTTTTTTACTACCACCATATGATCCAAGCACCCTTAAGCAGCAGACCCAGCAGTGGAGGTGGTTTAATAAGTGATGTCGTGATGACCGAAGCCTCTAAGGTTCGTGTGTGGCACGAACTGGCCGCGTTGTTTATGTCCCGGGGATAAAAACTTAATGTCTGTAATTACCAGCTGGAGAGTCGGAGCACTGGAGCGGCCAAGCTGCGCTGAGGAAACTGATTGTGTTTCAGCGCTGGCACGTCGGAGTTGTCAAAGCCGTGCCAACGCATGTCACATAGCAGCCTAAAATCTCTTTACTTGCGGTGGCCGCTCTTGCTCGGGTAGGATGCCAGCGCTGTGGACCAGTGAAATTGCTGTCGTGGTTACATCAAGTGATGTTTTTGTTGGAGGGAAAGATTATTAAAATGTAACCGGTGTGGAGAAATTGATCTAGCAGCCCCCTCGCATCTATTTACAGAGTGTGACTTAACCATCATTATCACCTGGACTGGATAACCTTGTGTATTTTGCTTTGAAGGGGAAACCCCGCTGAACTCTGCACCTCACAAACCACTCAGTTCTGATCAATCCTCACCTCTCTATCCAGCCCAAGTTGTATGAACTTTTTAAAACTTTTCCTCCCTGTTTTCCTTCCCTTTTCTTCCAATCCCTTTTCTCCTCGTTCAGATCATCCAATAATTGCATTTCTCCATAGGGAGTAGCAGCTGTGCATGAAGAAACCTTCAGTGTGAATGAACTATTTATCTCCCTCCCGTATCTCCCTGAATCAAAGAATTAACAATCGATTGCTTTTATTTTTCTGATCAGGAGGTAAAGATGGAGGAAGCTATGAGCCACACAGGTATCCACCAATTTTTGTTTTTCCTTCAGTGGCTTTTTTTCTTTAACACCTGCATGGGCCCCCGAATTGCCTCATTCCCACTAATCCATCCATCCATGGAGTGCTGGCGCTTAATCTGTGGCTGCATGCTGGGGACACGCTAACAAATCATAACAGATGATGTTTTGTTGTTGTTTTTTTTTTCCGCTCTCATTAAAGCAGCTTCATTTGTTGTCACCTCTGTGTACACCATCTGTCTTCACTTTTATCTGCTGTGCAATGTCAGTCTCGGCTCAGATCTTTCGCTTGAGAGCGCAACATCTCCAGCAGTCGCCCGTGTTAAAATCTAGACTCAACGTTGATTTATTTTTTCCTTCTTTTTTTTTTTCTTCCCCCCAATAGCTATACTTAGCATGGCTAAATAAAAATGAAGATGTTTTACAGCGAGGTGCTGAATATGTGCTCCCACTTGAGACCCACCCAAGCATCAAATGCATGTGAATGACAATGCATGATACTGAATCATCCCCCTCCCGTGCATCACACTCTACACGAAAGCTTAAAGGGGTAGTTTGACATTTTACGGCTTACTTTCCGAAAGTTGGACGAGAAGATTGATACCTGTCTCATGTCTCTTTTAAGCTAAGCTAAGTGTCTCCTGGCCGTAGCCTCGTACACACACTCAACAGACAGACGTGGGAGTGATACCAACCTTCTCGCTCCATCAGAACGAATAAGCAAACGTCGAAACATCCCTTTAACATCACCCTCCATGTCATGTCATGTCAGTCACACCCACAAATACACAGTCATCCTCGCATTAGTGCTCCAGCGTAACACGACATCCAGACGCCTTCTCATATTTGCTCATGGCCATTAGCATGTGGTAGAGCGGACACTCGAGTTGCTGTGACCTCTCTGTCCCCCCACTGACTTCTGCCCTTTTTGTTTTGACCTCTTGTTTCTGGCACCTGCTTACCAGGCAACAGCAGCATCGAAAATGGTCAAAGAGGAGACCGAGCCTCTCCTTCCTGTGAGTCCCTAAGCCTACGTCCAAGCCATCTTCCCCTCTATAGCTGCAGTAGTTGCAAGAAAGCTGACCTCTCGAGGGAAGCCGACCTAAAGTGGTGCTTCTTTTTCCTCAGTTTCTTTTTTTTAAAACTTGCAGACATCAAACTGAGCCAAACTCTGATTTAGCCTTTGCAATTTTCTTTTATTTGCCTCTTTTCATGATAGCATTTTGAATTCATTTATTTATTTTTTTATTTATTTGTATGGGGATACACCATTCAGCAACCTCATTTTCTTTCTGAGCATCTTGTTTTGCTGATCACCTTTCTTTTGGTTTCCTCTGCTGTGTAAGTTCTTTTATTCCAGGTTGCCTGACTTTGCATTTCAATCCAGTCCAGGCCTATCATTAACTGTGCCATTATATTTTTCTTGTGCAGCTCAGTGTGTTAGTTTGTCATGATGGATCACTTTAAATATTTTTTTATCTTTTCAGTCTGTCTTTCTAATGTGATTTTCTAAGGCAGCATGTGTTTGCACTACTCATGGCTTGAGCTTAGTGTGGGTGCTGTGTTCACCTACTTTATTTAATGCTGCTTTGAAGTGTGGATGTTAGTGTGTGTGTGTGTGTGTGTGTTGCTTGGGCATCAAAACCCACGGAGCTGGCTGCTTTACTGAGAGCCAGAGGCTGGGCATGTCTGCATGGTGTCTGAGTGGATGTGAAAAGAGCTCCCTGTCCTTCCTGCTCTGTATCCTTACAGTCCTCTGTTTCTTTGTTTTTGGCAGCACACAGCCAATATGGGACGGACGACAGGGTTAAGCTACCCAACTTGACAGACGAGGAGGTGAACTGGCAGGGACTGGAGGATCTGTATAGCATAAACGAAAGCCTTTATGAATGTAGGCCTGACTACAGCCCCAGCCCAGACAACTGGGCAAACTTCCAGAAGGATGTAGATAATATATTTGCACTGCGACACGTTTTTCACAAATTCAACCGAACCCACGAGCTTGACGACTCCACCCTGCCAGAGCTGGGCTCCGGGGCCGGGGGTGGAGGCCTTGAGGCAGGCAGCGGAGAAGAGTTGACCTCAGCCAGCGACGTCTGGCCGGGCCTGGCCGCAGAGGCTCGCCTCGCCACCCCCGCCCCCAGCCAATTGCCACCAGCACCACCCACACCCAGGCCCACACCGGAGAGGACACTGGAATCTGTTGTCAACGACCTTCCTGAGAGGCTTCCAAGTAGACCTGTGGGGTCCGTTATGTCGGCGTCACCGGCGGCGGCGTCGGGTCCGAGAAGAGGCGGGGTCATCTTCCAGAGTGACGTGTGGGCGCAGCAGCTGGAGGAGATGGAAGGCGACGTGTTTAGCGGGAACGGGCTGACAGAGCTGGAGACACGACACGACAACCTGCTGCGCACTCACAACAGCCTGCAGGCCCAGCCGGGACCCGGCCCGGGCCACAGAGGGGAAACCGGCCTCCTGGGTCTCGGCCTGGGCCTTGAAGAAGAGGAGGACATATTCCAGGCCCAAGGCTACCTCCCTTTCTCCCCACAGACACTGAGACCCGAGGTGCAGGCCAGCACCACCGGGAGCCCCCCCGCCAAACAGACTAGCACCCCACAGAGCGTCGGGTTGGTACTACAGGTGCTGCCCCTCACCTCGGACTACGAGGGCAGCGGCTCTCTGCCTCAGCCCTCCAATCAAACCCTCTGAGGCAGACGCATGCGCTGGCCCGCCAGCCAAAGAGCTGCTGGTCGCCATAGAGACACAGTGACACAGTGATTGGGAGATGAGCTTGCCAAGAGCGATGGCAAGTGACGCCACCTCAGTCAGTCAGAGTATGATGAGTATTAAAGTTATTGTTTATTTTTTTACAGGTGCCTACATTTATTAGTAAACAGTGTTATGTTTTGGATTTTTTTTTTTCAAATATATATTTAGAAAAGAAAAAAAGCCTTAATGCAGCTAAACTTAAGTGTTGGGATTAAAAATGATTAATTCCACATGGATAACACCATTGATGTTTTTAATATATGTTTTTATGAAAAACACAAAGTGTGAGTGGTGAAACCATTTCAACATCTGAAAGAGTAGTTAGCATTAGCCAGCTTTAGGTACGTTCCAGTCTTTAAAGCATCTGTTTATCACAGACCTGAAACCCTTCATCAGCGCAGCACCCGCTCACCACAGAGACAAAGGCGACATCTGACCCCAAATGCACTTTTTTTTTTTTTTACATTTTGCCCTCCAACTTTTGCAGACATGAAATTTTAAGTCCATTTTAAAATCAGATTGTATTCAATTATTTTCTGCTTTTTAAAAACGAAGATGTCACTTCTGAAAAGTTACAAAATCAACATAAATACAGCATGTTTCACATTTGGCTTTTTAAATTAGAAAAATGTAGTGTTTTCACTTACTTACCAGAAAAGTTTAGACAATCATGGTCAGTTAACACACAGACGATCTTGGAGTCACCTGAATCATCCAGCCGCAGCAAACACACCTGATAATCTGAGCTCACTATTTACTGATTAGTTGCACGTTTGTTACCGTTCACAGCGTTTTCTTTTTAACACAGGCAAATGCTCACACTATCACCAGGGGTTAGAAAATGTTCATTGTGTAACTTTTTTTTTTCTTTTTTGGGAAATGTCACCAATTAATCATGTGTATGTTGTAGTGCTTTGATAATCCAGAGTGTGTAGTGTTGCACAGGGCCAATTCATTTTTGAATGTAAGTGTATAGTCCCTTAAAACTAGTTACATGACGGTACACTCTTGTTCAAGCTACAGCAGCATAGTCAGTATATCACTCTGCAGACGTGGCCTAAAGCGAAGTATTCCAGGGCCAATGAGGGCGAAATGTTTAACCTTTCTGCCAGAAGTTCATCTCTCGTGTTGAGATGTTAGCAAACTGGTTCTGCAAAAAAACTGATGCTGTCCTTTTCCCTCTTCACGGTGTATGTGAGTGTGTGGTGTGTGCGTGTAGAAGTTTTAGAACACATCGGGTTTCAGGAAAGCCATGAAGCTGTAAAGAAATAAACCCTTTAAATCTTCCTGGTGATGTTTCGGTCTGAAGTGTTGTCCCACTGCATGTCTTCGTAAAGAGCTATTTGGAAGAAGTCAGTCAGGCTACTTGATTTTTCAGGGGTTTTTTTAATGACAAATATCAAGTATTCAAGGCATTTGTAAACCAAGTGTTCACAAACATCAATTAGACTTCCGCTCCTGAGGAACAAAAGCAATTAAGAGCTCGACTTTTCAGAATACAGTTTCTGTTCTGACCATGAAGTTCGCTTTCAGTTCAAACACTGATGAAAAGAAAACGTGTGAAAGCAAATCCGCAGATGACTTGAAGTCATCTGTCAGCAGTAGTCCAGGCATTTGAACAGCAGGACGCTGTAGGAGGTGTACAGCAGAGTAAAAGGCGGAGTTCCTTGCATTTACTGAGTCTAATGATTGTGTGGTGTTACCGGATGATTCTCTACCTTCTCCTGCAAAGAAGTGTGCTGTTTGGTTAACTCCGCTCATTGTTGGGGGGTGAGTTTATTTTGTGGATAAAAGCCAATTTCTTTACTGTAAAACATGTACTTGTTCAATGTAAAAAACATGGCCTTGATCTAATTGCTTTTCTAAGATATTAACCTTTTTAGTCTGATTTTAAAAAATGCAGATATTCCTGAAACTAGGCAATGTTAAAATATTCTGCCCAGAAATAGACAATCAATAAAATAAAAAACAGAGTGTAAGAGGGAATTTTAACCCACTTAAAACACATTTTTACTTCAACGTGTTCAACCAGTATTTTCTCACAACAAGCAGGCGTAACGTTGAGTGAACAGAAGAAAAATTTAAGATGGCTCGTTGGGGATCACGTTTGGGTTCCCGTCACATTAGCAGGAGACCTGATCGATAACTCTTAACTGGTATATGCTCCTTTAAAGAAGCTGTGAAAACGCAAAGCGCTGGAGGAAAAGGTAGAGAATCATTATAGATGAAAAGAAGGGCATTCTGGGTAGCATAATTTAAGTACTTTAAATTAAGTCAATGGTGTCATTCTCTTGACAGAAAGAAATACGTTGCAATATTCCTACTCCCTCCCCACATGTAAAGCAAACTCAGCCCTTCCCATGTGAATAATACTGTTCAGGCACCGCGAGACAACTCCACCGTTTTTTGTTTTTTTTTTTGTAAAAGCTTTAAGTCTTTTTTTTTTCCTTTTTAACTACAACGTCATGGGTTAGTTCATAAATATGCTTCTAGCTATGCGCGAGCTCTATAATAAGCTTCATTTGCTTTGTCAGTATTTACACGATGATCACTTATGAATAATGTCATTTGAGGTACTACGTCACGATAATACTAAAATTAGTCACTGCCATTACCACTTGATAATCTTTTACCTGGCAGAATACCACGAATCTTGGCCAAAGACGTTAACTTTTAAATGTATTCACTGCATCAGTTTCTCCGTTCCTTTGCAAACTTCAACTAGAATGAAGTCGAACTGATTAGAATATAAAATATAACATCTTTATTAGACTTCTCTTATACCCGCCCCCACCCCAGAAAAGAAAATGTTAAATTTTCAAAGATTTTCAAAACATGTGCCACAGATTTAACCTTTTGTATGCACATACTATATCTAATATCTACCAAAGCTTTTTAGAGGAGGTTGCGTGGCCTCCTCTTCCATTTCTCTGCAAACGCTACCTGTCCTACTCAAAGGAAGGTAAATCCATACGAGACTTTAAGAAATAACAGCTCGAGCGAAAAGGTAAAAGAAAATTAGACAGCTCAGTTAAATCATGATGCCTGCTAACAGTTAAAATGCAAGCAACATGCCTCTGTTCAGACCCGCTAATCTGAGACGTGCCATCGGCTGAAACGCAGGGTGGACTCCTGATTTAAGTCGCGTGACCTGCAGCCTGTCAAAGGCCGCCTTTTTGCTCGGGTCTGTCTTTGGGAAACTGGAGTGCTAAATTCAGTGCAGTGATTAAGTTTAATAATTAACCTTTTAACCAAGAAGTTCATAGTACAGTAGCTCTGACAAACAGCAACATTCACTGGCCTTCACACAATCATCTCTGTGTCCACTAGAGGGCCCCAAAACACCCAGAAACTGAATCATCAACGTCAGATTACGCTTGCTGATTAAAAAGGAGGTTGTTTTACATGCTTGCTGCACTACTACTTTTTTTTTGTTAAAGTCTAGACTACTTGATAACTACTATGTACATCTGATGACCGTTAGAATGGAGAAGCCATTACAATACAAAGCCAAAATGATGCATCCTTTCGTTTGCTGTTGATTGTTGCGATAGATTAAGATAGAAATCATTTCACTTAGAAGAAGTTGTGTTTAAAAATGGGTCAGATTGGTTAAGAAATACAGCAGAGTTTCACATATGATCAACATCTTTTGGACACGCAGTAGCTTCAGCACATGGTCAGAGATGAGATACCTTTCTTATTCCTTTCCCTGGTTTGCCATTTGGTTGATTATTACCCACGGTAATAATACAGTAGTGTGATGTGTGATGAAATACAGATTTTTGCTGCTTTTCAGCAAAGTCAATATAAACACTACAGTTGGCGCTTGTCGGCTTTGAGCTACATGGTTACCTTAGCAAGGCGAGGAACTTTGGCCACCGGGCACAGGCGACCTGACTGCTCCCAAACAAAAAAAGCTAAGGGCAACAAAGAAGAATATTGTCGTTCAACTGAGAGGACAGTGACTGGCTTTTATCGGTAGCTAGCGTTTACCCTGGTAGCTAGCTTTGTATACCGGACTGGCCGAGACAGCCTGAGAGGCACTGTTACAAAAAAAAACAGGATGGTGAGAGGATTAAAAAAAAAATACTCTTGTAGATTCTGGAGATGCAAACACACCAGATATGAAAACAGGTGGGACAGGCTGATACGCTCACAGCTCAGACTGTAAGAAAAAGATCAGGAACGAGCCGACGACAGCGTGGTGGTGTGTGTCAACTGAACAAGGAGGAAGAGAGGTACGGGCGTAGAATAAAAGGGGAGCTGTACATCGGATCTTGCATAGTACAGATTTGTCGGTTGTGCTTTAGATGCTGTGTTGTTGGTGACTCGTCTGTCTGTACAGAGATTTTAATGCCCTGTAACAGTAGCACCGTGTGACGTCTTTACATCGTCCGAACCTTGAAGCGAAGGTCTGGTTTTCCGTGTGGATGCTGTGTGTGGCTGCAGCTGATGATATGCTCAGAGTAAAAGGACATCCGTCAGTCTCCGTCAGTTATTATAAACGACAATGAGCAGCCCTTTTAAGTATGGTGGGCGCGCCTGTGTGTCCGCCTGTCAGTCCCACAGCAGCTGTGGAGCCCCCGCCTGGTGTCTGATTGGTGTAGAGCCCGACACCTTGTGGTGCAGAAACACAAACAGGAAGGCACGTGTCACGTTGAACCCCGGGGAGGGAGGCTCGGCGCGCTCTCAGACGTGGGCGGAGCCTCGGTGGTGATGCGGCAACAGGATGGGCGGGGTTATTGCTTTGAGGGCGTTGCCGGGGCAGCTGAGGCTGCTGTGGCCGCGGTTGAGCAGCAGGGCGGTGGGCGGGTCGGGCCGAGGGGGGATGAAGACTGGGCAGGAGCGGGTGCGCGCGTGGCTTTTCTGGCCCCCGGCGTGGCAGATGAGCTCGCTGATGGTGCCCAGCGGAGGCAGGTGCTGGCGCCAGCGCTCGGCCCGCTCCTCCTTGTGCTTGATCGAGTACCAGGTGAGGAAGATGAAGATGAAGCCGACAAACTTGAGGCTGGCAGCCAGGCCGAAGTAGACGAAGCGGAAGGAGGTGACGTCGTACTCCCAGCAGGAGCCGTGCACGCCGCAGTCCTGCTGCCACAGCATGCAGGTGGTGTCGATGACAGCACCAAAGTAGATGGGCGTGGGGATGTAGGCTGAGGAGGCAAAGACATGTTGATTAATAACTTCAGATAACAAAATTTGAAGAGGGCCAAGCACAGTTGAAAGGCGACGTCATGAATTTCCATTAAGCAATCAGTTCAATTAGTGAACTTGGATTGCGGCTTATTCAGTCTTAAATATTTCAACATACAGAGAAATACTTAAATGCCTTGAAAGTAGACCCAAAAATGTAAAAAAAAAAATATTATTGTTAATTATTGAGGTGCTGTACACTACTACGTCACAACACACTGCACTAAGCAAATGGAAAAATTCTGGAAAACAGAGTCAGTATTAAACTTTTGAAATGCCTGAAAGCTTTGTGTTTGATCTGCATTAGTGTACTTATTTAGTATGACATAAAAAGAGGCACAGTACTTGACTGTAGATTGACTGTACTGTAGTGCCACCATTCTACCACTTGGTGGCACCCTTTCATGCAGATCAGAGGCTGATCTGCCTACATGTCCCTGGTGGACAAAATATCAGACTAATGAAGCAAACTACAGCCTCAAACTTCATTGTTGAATCAGCTGCTCTCTGTCCACAGAAACCGAGCATTAGGAACTTTATGAATGTAACATGTATTGCACAGCAGTACAGGATTGCATCAGACTGTATAACTAACCAATAACTCACGTTTTTAGACCCGACTGTGTAACTGCACAAATACAGACTCTATCCCTCTGCTGTCTGATGTGACAGCTTTATGTTCACACCGTCATACCAAGCAGATCAGAAGCATGTCAGGGCACGCTGACTAACCCGAAGGGCTTTTCTCTACAGAGTTTGCACAGGTCCACTACAGCACTGCATCCCTGCTCTTTTTACAATTGTGCTAGAAAAACAGATTACAGACCTGCTGGAAAAATCCTGACATGAAAAATGTGACGACTCTGTGCATGTTCTGCAACAAATCCTCAAACTGGTCTGGTGGCCATTTACGGTCCAATTATTGGAAAATTAAATTCAAATACTGTAATTTAATCTAATTATTATTATTTTCTTCTTTTGTCCTCATCTACTCTTTATCACCAAAGTACACAACATAAACAATAAGATAATAGGAATAATACGGGTTTAATCTGACTCACAAGGTCCTAAAACAAACAGTATGTGGTTCTAATATGTTTTCTAGTGAATTATTCTTAAACTTACCAAGAGTTCGGAGCAAGACAAACTGCATCCCGAGAGCAAAAGGCCTCTCCTGTTCATCAACAGACCTGAGAAATGAGAAACATGTAAATGACACAGAATCACTGCACAGGATCCAAATAAAGGAATGTAAGAAAAAAACATCTATTATTTATTTGAAGAAGACAGAATATAGAATAGAAAATAGGAGCCTTTTAGTGAGAGTGGACACAAACTGAGACTAACAACCAGCTGTAATAACCCCCTCCCGCCCAGTCCCAGAGAGACAGAGCGGAGGTGGATAAATGAAACCCTCTGACGAAGGCTGACGTGGTCCCTTACCTGAGCGTGACGATGATGGCGGAGGGCTGGGCACAGGCGGTGATGAGAGTGACGATGAAGAGAAAGATGAGGAAAGGGATGAGGGTGTTGCAGGTGCGGTCGCACTTCCCCGACACAGCGTAGCCGTTCTCGTTCAGGTAGGTTTTCACAATGACCAGCTGCAGCTGGTTGACCTGGCCACCGGAGGACGGAGTGATTACCTGCCTGCTCTGCACGCAGCCGCAGTCGGTGTAGTTTCTAATCTGTAGTCAAAAACAACTCGAGTAAATCATATTATCCACTCATAAGTTGACTCAAATCTGAAGCTAATTCCATTAATAGACTGCTGGTACCGCGGCTACGCTGAAAAAAAAAAAATTCACACACAGACAGACTGGGTGGCACCAGCGATGTGATCAGTGATCTGGATGAAGAATCTAGACGTTCCCTTTCCTCCTGTTGTTATAATTTCCTATCTGACATTGCTGTGGCTCTGACACTTCCTGTACTTTCAGAACTATGAGAACTATCTTTGTGTATCCATTATAATTAATGTGTCCTTCAGCAAAGTTCCCTGAAATCATTTTCACTGCATTTGTTCTCCTTGATGTATAAATGAGCTACATAGCAATTATTTCTGAGATGGGAAAACAGCGAGACTGTGAGAATGGCAAGTGTGTGTGTGTGTGTGTGCTCGCTCACCCCGGTGCTGTCATTGCCTACAGTGCTGCATCCAGCCAGGCAGGGGTTGAAATAGGTAATGCCGTCGGAGCCGCAGACCGGAGCGTACTCGTGGATCCTGCAGCCGCAGTTCACGTTGCAACTGCCCGTCAGGTTCCTGTGAGTCATTGTCAGGGTCGGCCTGCGCAGACGGACACAGGAAACATTTGTTAACACCAAGAGGGACCCAGCATATCTATTCACTAGACCACAGCACAACAAAACGGAACATTTAGGGCCACTTATCTCATTTAGGTTTTTTCACTTCAGAGCAGGACCTACGTGCCTCTTTGTAAGTCACGTGTTTGCCAGACTTTCAAACCTTATTAGATAATGTTAAACAAGGTTGCTTTTCCTTTTTAATCCACACTTCGGAGACGTATTTTCACTTCACTAATGCGATGTCAGCAAGGGCCAGAGGCAGGGTCCCATTCAACTCTCTGTAGCGGCGTTTATTAATTTACTACACATTAATATATCTGGATTAGTCTCAGCGCAACCTCTTTTACAAGTGTGGGTCTGCTGGGAGAGAAGCACACCATTTAGCTCCAGAACACAAATTTATTACACTATTTGTCACATTTTAGACCACATTTTCCATAAAACTCAATTTTTCCTGCTGAACAAGAGGATAATTCTTGTCACCGCTCTACTTCTCAGCATGGCATTGCTCCATAAAGCTGTTTCAGCATGAAAACATCTATTTAAAACAAAAAAAAAAACACCTTAAATATTGTATATTATTTGCAAAGTGAAATTAATTTATGTATGAAGAAATCAAATTCAATAGTAAAGTGTTTCACATGAAGCAGAAAGGCTGCCAGTATATTCTGAGCAATGTTTACTGTAGTCTCATTAATAACCAGCTTGTGTGTGATGTGTAATGATAGAGAGACAGAGGCAGGGAGGGGGCTGAGGAAGTGACACCTCCAGCGACTCGACAGGCAGTGTGGGAACAGTCGCTCTAAGCAAAACAGGACTTTGGGCCCGTCTAAACCGGGAGCAGTGAAGCGAGTCCTGGGTTTTCTCTGGGAGGCTTCGCCCTGAGCCCTGCGGAACGGCCGGGGACGAGCCCCCACAAACAACACACCGGCCTCAGAGAGAGAGACACACACACACACACACACACACACACACACACACACACACACACACACACACACACATCTGTCTCAAAGTTTGCG
>JBAJHX010000046.1:10250974-10263113 GCA_037176925.1 Amniataba percoides | reverse complement strand
GTGCTTTCCGCAGGATTAAAAATGTACACAGCTAAACCAGATATCACATCACAGTGACATAAGGCGCGCGCACGCACGCGCACACACACACACACACACATACACACAGCTGTAGTATTACATGCTACATGAATGACTTACACATTTTATCTGGATTAACGGCTATTCTGGCATGAATGCGAGCGATTCCTTTTCCCTGTAGATGTTTGATAAATGTGTGGCTGTACGCGTGCCGGTGCTGATCTGTTATAGAGAACTTATATCAAAAGAAGCTATGACTCTCACGGTAAAAATTTGAAACGGACAACTCTAAGCAGTGCTAGAGATAGATAAGAGACTAAATAGTTGAAAATAATATAATAAGAAGAATGGAAAGTGCATATTTCAGAGGAACATTGGCTGAGATTAGGTGAGCCACCAAAGAAAGAAAAAAATAAGTGACAGCAACATGGGGGAAACTGCAGCTGAGAGAGGCGTGTGTGATATGTTACAGTGCTATTTCTGTAGCAACATCTAATGAGCATGTAGCAGCAGCGGCGGCTCTTTAACCGGCCATGATGCACACTCATCAAGGTGGTAATTTTCAAGACTTCCATTTATCTCATTTTAATGTCTTCTGTCTGTACATTGCTGTGTTGATTTTATGGCTCACTTGCTACAGATTACTTGTTATCCAGTGAGACAAAGCTTCTTTTTCTTTATATACACCCTCCTTAAGACTTCTCAGCCATTTCTCTTATTGCTACTTGTTCTAACTGTGCCATTTGTCTTTTCTTTTTTAATCTTAGTAAAGTGTTGTTGGTGCAGCCAGAAACATTAAATGGAAATGGTTTCATTCTGGAGATCTGGAAGTCATTAAAGTTGGGAGCCGCTGAAATAAGCTGTAAACGTGATGAAGGTTATATGGACCTTTTAAGTAGATAAAGCTTGTTAGGACTAAACTTGTTAACATACTGACCCTAACACAACATTAGCATTTATTTGAAGACATGTCTCTGGCTACTTAATGAACAAAAGTCCAACATTCACTTTTCTTTAAGCATAGTTTTTCAGCCACTGGAGGGAAATATCTGGCTTTTTAGCTGCTAAATGCTCTGTTATGATCACCAGCTTGACATGATCTTTGTTAGTCTTTTCAGAATTGGTGCTGGGCAGGTAGTTTTAATGGGTTTATTGTACACATCGGGCAGCTGAAAATTAGGGTGATTTTTTGGCTTTAGAACCAAAAACAATGGGCTGAAAATAAAAGCTGAGAAGAACTGAAGAGTTGGGTCATAATTCTCTGTACGATCATCATAAGTCACCCTATAATAATAATAACAATAATAACAACAATAATAAACTCCAGGCTGATCTTCCGGTCAGTCTCAAAAAAACTATTCTTCACAATCATCAGGGGAAAGTCACAGTTGGTCAGTCCATCTGCTGCCTTAGGGAGCACAGTGCTCCCATCAACAGGAGAGCCCACCTCCTCCTCCTCTTCCTCCGTCTTCTCCTTCTCCCTTCCAACCATCATCACATCCTAGCAGCTTGGCATCATTTGGATAACCATGGTAACCGCACCACCCGTTTGCCCTTACCCCTTGTATCCTGGCAACAAGCAGATGAGATGAGGCAATGGTATTGTGTATATGTGAGCGTGTGTGTGTGTGGAGAGAGGTGACCATATGTTAGCCAGCAGAATACTTGTAAACATACACACACACTTTTTGGGTTTTCACAGGAATGTCTGAGTTTTCTCTTTGTACACTCGACATACAGTATGTGGTGCACAAATCACAGGCAGAGCAGAGTGTGTGTGTGTGTGTGTGTGTGTGTGTGTGGCTGCATTATGATGAACGTGTCTCCCGCAGTCAACAGAGACTTGTGTGTTATAGTCAGGGGATGTAATGGAAGCTTATCACTGCATTAAAGTCAGCATGACTCCATGACTCACAGCGCTGCCCTCCGACTGTGAATCACTGAGCGCACGTGGAGAGGTGAGAACAAATGTGATCATAAGCTGGTGCGGACCAATAGCGCATTTGATGATGTATTATTTATTGTCCTGTCCAGGACCAGGACACAGAGAAAACACAAGGACAGCAATGCATAATGTAGAATAAACCAATTTCACTCAAAAAACTTATTTTCTAAAGACATTATACAGAAAGTTGAGTGAGTATTTATGTTAATATTTTAAATGCAGGTTTTATATTCAAAGTCCCACAGCAATAATATATTTCCTATGTTGTAACTATCGCAACTCAATAAAGAAATGATCTATTACTTTCTTAACTCTGCAGACTAGGGTAATAAATTCTAATGAATTCTTTTGGAGAGGGCCGTTCTGCCTCATTGATCTAATAGTTCAGATCTTTTCAGGGACAGTTAGATCGAAACTGTGAGCTGAAATTCCAGAGGAGGAAGATCTCATTTTCTGTGTCCTCAACCCGTCCGCTTACCCTCATCGACTGTTGAGACTTTCTTTCATTATGTATTATAATATTTGACGTAATGAAACGACAGAATTTGATGAATCAAGTGGTCGCTTGGCAGACAATAAATCTCTAACAGTTTCAACAATGGTGCAGTCATTTAGCAAGAAAAAATGCTAAGGCTTATGAAATGTGAGAATTAGCACTTTCCTCCGTTTGATATCATTGGAAATTGAACCTCTTTGGACAGTTGGTGAGACCATCTTAAGTTGTTCATTTTGTCTCTGGGAAACTATATAACCAAGTTCTTCACACTGTTTTCTCATGTTGTACAAACAAAAATAAGACCAATTACCAAAGTTCAACCACTAATGAAATTAGCTAGCTCCATCACTAGCTATCTACTTTACAGGCAGCTATATGGTACCATCATGTTCTACTTTCAATGGAATTTTTTATTTTACTTCATTGCTCAGAGCATATTTTGAAGGATCCCTCATGATAGGCTCCCACACGTCCTTGAAGGCGGCCCATGGGGGACAGTGACTGCCGTGACTCACAAGACGGCTAAAAAAAATACATCTGACTCTGCTGCACAGCTGTGATGAATGAGCGGAGAGAAAAAGAAGCAACCAAAGAGCGAAGTGCAGACAAACTGTAGAGAGAAGGCCTTACCGGTGTATATGCTGGCATTGGAGGCGGGGATACCGAACTGCGACTCGATAAACTTGGGGATGAAGGTGATGAAGGCTGTGACGATGGCGCACTCTGCCGTGTACGACAGGCTGACGAACAGGAAGGTCATGTTGCTGAGGATCCTCAGCGCTGCCTTGGGGAGGTCTGGGTAGGGATGCAAGACAAGACAGAGCACTTCATTACAGCGGTGCTGTAATTAACACACGATCAGTCTCTTAATTTGGCTCTCACTCCCACACAAACTGAACTCCATTAAAGCATCAGAAGAAGAATCATGACTGGAAAGCTGTAATTAAGAAAAAGCACAAAAAGAGTATGCATCTGAAACCCAAATAAACCTTATGTAATAACAACCTTAGGTAATAATAAAGAGAAGTTAACGGCATCTTTAAATATCTCTGATTGTGTGTGTTCAGCCATGTCTCATTACCGCTGGATAACTACCCTTGTTCTTTGCAAGACAGAAGCAAACTCTAATACATACTTACACACAGATGCTCACTGTAGCCTGAAACCCTGTCACGCTTTAAGAAACTCCCGTAGCTACCAGCGAGTTTGCTGTACAGTACAAATGAGTGGATTGTGTGCATCGCTGCTCCGAGCCCAAAACAAACCAAGCTCTCTCAAATGAAGCCTGAATGCGATCACCCTTGGTTCATCATAACAAGGGCAAACATGCCCTTTGTGTCTGCTTGAGGCTGAAGTCCATGTGATTTGGTTGACATGATGCAGAATGCCCTCTCGTCCTGTCACTCAGAAGTCATGTGGTCAGACTGTAAGTACATTACTGTTACCAGGCAGAATGAAACACTTCCTCTATACATCGAGGCTCTGAAGTCGACAAACTAAAGCGTCTTAAGATAAAATTCACTTCTTCTCCGTCAGAGGAAATGCAGCGCAGTCATTTTCCAAACAGAAGCTGATGGGGATGCTTGCTCACAGGGGACATCGGCAGGGCAGATGCTTGCTGTCATGGCAACTCAAATGTGGGATTCCCATCTGAATGACTATCTCCTGAATCATGACACCACTATGCTGTCCACAAGCCAACTCCATGCCATTTTTACTAAAAATTATACAAAAAAACAACATTTCTCCTTATTTTATATCAGAATCACAACCATCTACCTCTCTGGTTCTCATCATGCTCTGTGGCACGTACGCAAAATTTCATCCAATAAAATGTTAAAATGTAATCTTGGATTTTGGGAGAGAGATTGGCTTACCCGGTTATGTAAAACCCACAGGTCTGCCAAGCTAATCAGCATGACTGCAGCAATACTAACACTGGTCCAGGCTTGGGGGGGTGGTAACTGAGAGCGCTACCACAGGTTTGTACTTTGTCATTCTGCTGCCAAATTTAAAACCATCTATTTGTGTTCCTCTCAATTTCAAGTTGCACCACAATATCCCATTTAATGTAGAAACACATAGGTGTGAAGAAAATAAACAAAGCCCGTCTCTGTCACTTCATTTTAAGGCTTCTCTGATGGTCTTCTTGTTTTATGAAGTATCTAGTCTTTTGCAAACTTTTTCTTGAAGGTCCAGAAACACAAGGTTGCAGAAAACACTGTGCACACAAGCTTCTTCATCTCAGCAAAACTGAGGCAAAGGATTTCAGGGCCAGGTTTGACAGAACTGGGATCTCTGCAATCCACAGGGACCTTAAGTTTCTGCTTCTCCGTGTTAAAACTGAGAGAGCTGATGTAGTTTGGGCACCTGGTCAGGGTGTCCTGAGGAAGACCCAGGACAAACTACAAACTGACCTACGGGCCAGAGAAAAAAAGCAGAAAATTTGTGGTTTGTTCTGTTTCCCTGTTTGCATCTGTGAGCACAACCACAAAAACAAATAATGCATTAGACTGGAATATCCAATTACTCATCATTTCGAAGACTATTTTAAATAAAAAGGCCACAAAAAATACAGTGAGTAGAAAAAATACAAGGGATGGGAAACCAAAGATATCATCGCTTTTTTTATACAGTTGGTTTCCAAAAGGCCAGGAAAGGTCCAAAAATAATGATCGTAACTTAGAGAAGCGAGGCCACTTATGTGCAGATAAAGCTCATCTATTCAAATGGATTTGAACTTTAGAGGCTGATTCCAGTCAGAGAAAACTTTGTGCTGTCTGCCCTTGACCTTAACCATCTGTGGCATGAAAGATGAGGGTGGGCGGCAGCCAAAGGAAGCTTTTATCAGAGCCTTTCAAACAAAAATATTATAGTCAAATTTAATAAATGTTCTCATTTTACCTCGCTGTTTGTTCTTTCTGTGATGTCTTTTTTTCTCTCACTCTGTGTGATTTGCCAAGAGCCACATTCAGGAGCAAAACTCATTTGGCTGAAGTCAGCTCACACAAACAGCATCTCCAATTCTGTTCTTTGAGCGCCTTAAGCCTCGAGGGCAAATGACTACGATCGCCTTATGACTTTTACAGTCATACATCATGGGGGCTTCCACTGCCTCACATGCTTCACACACACCCGCTACAAAGCCAAGAAAGAACAAAAGAGAAGGCAGTAAGTATGCAAAGTGGATTATTATTGCCTTTTATTGGGGAGGGTATTATGAAGCTGGCCAGTCTAACTGGGTGGCACGGAGGGGACAGCCGCCTCAGCACCAGTCCCACTAATCTTGTTGTAGGAGGGGAAGTGTTAGCATCTGTCAGCGTCCTCTCAGATCAAAGGTACGAATAGAATAGTGACGCTAATTATTTCATTCCTGGGGAGCTGGGCTGTAATCTTGTCTGGAGGGGGACAGATGGTGAGGTCCTGTTAACGTCTACAGCAGCTGCTCCCTCAATCAGACAGACCACTGACTCGCAATAGTTGCCTCACTTGCTAATTTATTTATTTTTTTTTTGTGAGACTTTATTTGATGACTCGGCCAAATTGTTTCCTCCATCTGCTTTCAAGAAACATTTCTTTTGGAGCGGCGACAGGTGGTATTATTATTACACATTATTCATAATATCTGTGAATGACCTGTAGCTCGTACAAGTGACAACTAATCTCAAATCTGAACATTTAAACGTAAAATTGTGACACTTTCATCTAAATAAGCAGCGATCATGGATCAGACAAATTATGCATTTCTATCAACCAGCTTCTTAACACACAGCTTTTGATTAATCACTGTATGGCAGCTATTAATTCAGCTAGTATGGTTAGGCGACTGATGGAAAATTAATCGCCACCTATCCTAATGACTGATTCCGTCATTTATCTACTTCTTGCTTTCCAGGATTTGCTGGTCTCCTGTTTTATATCTCTAGTTTGTGTTTATCATACAAAACAAGTCATTTAACTACATCACTTGTTTTTATTATTTTCAAACAAGAAAACAAGTGATTGATCCATAATAAATTAAAGAATAATGAAAGTAATTGTTCTTCTTACTGTGGTCTGTTTCAAATGCTTACCATCTATCAGGGACTTTAAAGATCATGTTTGGATGGAACTGAATCATGAGACATGTTTTTATTTAGTAATCACTGTGACAACGATCACCCTCATTAAGAGTAAAACACACATTTAAAAGGACTGTATTTGTATTTTGGATCCTGACAGGTAAGCAATCAGCTTATGGCTGAAATGCAAAGTCCATGAAAAGTTGCAAGAACTGCTTACAAGCAGCAGTTGACCAGGGTCTGGAATAATCGAATCTCATAATCAAAAATGTGTCCTTCTACTGAAAATATTCAGTGTTGGCATTTCTTTAGTGTTTGCTGGTGATCTGAAGGGCAGAAAAAAATGCTTAGTGAAAACAGCCATTTCAGTGCAGCAGAGCTTTCACAAAAAGTGCTGAATTTGTGCTCTAGTAGACAAATACACACACATATACCTCAATAGAAGGACACGCACAGCACTAAAACACATTACTGATCCGAACATTGAAGTGCCCGAGTTTGCAAAATCGGCCATAGTTTGCACAACAGGCCAAAATCTCCTGCTGGGACAAGTAAAACAGCAGGAGAGCTGCTGTTGGTCTGAAGAAGCTAACATGCATTCATGGTTACAGTATGTGTTATCCGCTTTCTCAGACTAAATCCAGTCTGGGCTGCTCTGGGGAATGTACATAGGCCCGCATCAAATATGCACACATTTAAATACATGTTAGAATCCATTTTAGTTATTTTGAATAAAATAGAGAGTGTTGGAGCATGCAACGGTTTTGCTCTGCTGCCAAGTCTGTCTACTCCTGTGTGTGGAAACGTGACTGAGGTCCCCTGAGAGCTCATTTAAGAGTGAGAGAGAGAAAGAGAGAGAGCTGTCTGACAGAGAGAGAGAGAGAGAAAAAAAATCAAACAAAAGGAAACTGGGAAATACTGGAGCAGAATTCAATTTAACCAAGGGGCTCTCCCAGGGAAAGCCAGGAGATTCCTGGTGTATCTGGCTCAGAGAAGACATTTAACAATGCTCCTGCATCAGTGCACAAAGATGCACAGTGTGAAGCAATGTAACAAACACATCTGCAATTGTAGTAATAATATATATTTCACTCTATGTGCTTTTTTGTATGTCATCTTTAACTGAAAAGTCTTCATCTTGCATTAATGTATGACTTTCAGCCATTTTACTGTTACTTTACTGAAGTAAATAGAACTAAATGACAACTAAATCTGCCCATGTTTATCGTCAATCGCCTGCTTCATTACTCGCCTGTGCGAACAACCCCATGATAAATCAATCAACCCCCATCATAAATCAATAACATCTTCAGAAGGGGTTCTCGGTGAAGCTCCCACCATTAGAAAAGATGACCTGGTCATTGATTGGATTATGGTCCATTTGTACATCAATATAGTTCACAGTTCCTTTAGGTACGCTACTTAACACCAAAGAGTCTAGAGATGGAGAAGGAAGGTTTATCTCACCTTTGATGTCCTTTCCAAAGCCCATGGAGGAGGAGACATTCTGGCCTTTGCTGCTGGACTTTTCCTTCATCACTTCATCGTCGCTGGAAATGTCGCCAGGCGAGCCCATCTTTTTCTTCTTCTTCTTTTTGTGGCGAGGAGGCAGCTTTTTGGGAAATGCAAACATGGGGAAGATGACCAGGAGCATAGCTATGGCGCACAGGAGAAAGCCGCTCCACCTGGGGAGGAAACAACAGATGGGTTGTTAAGGCAGCGGAGAACAGATTGATCACCACACAGGGACCACATGTTAAGGGCCTGAGGCAGTCATACAGATGCACATGCATATTTACCAGTTGCCAACAAAGCGGGGGTCACTCTGGTCAATGTTGACTACAGTTTTGGGGTCGACGTAGAAGCCGATGAGGACGCCTCCCAGCAGGTAGCCAGCTGCAGGTCCGAGGGCTCCCATGACATACATGATGGCTACAAGAGACACAGAGAGAGCCAATCAGAAAGTTTTAAAGTATCAAACAAACTGCTTTCCTAACAAGAAATACTTTATACGTTTTGATGAGGCTAAATGAACTCTCATTATTAAAACAAGAAGACAGCACTTCACTTCAGAGCTTCCACGTTTTTCCACTCTCTTCATTAGTGCTCTTAATGACCCACTGTTACCTGTGGCTGTTTAAATTAGACTTATGGGAGCTGTTCATTACCCCATGACGCACCGTCCAACACATTCAGAACACCTGCACTGAGATCAGAGGGAACTCTCCACCAGCCCTGAGGTCATTTCTCACAGCTTTTCAAGGCATGTGTAACAGTCGACCTGAAAGCTCCAGAGGTCTTGCAGTGACCTGAGGGCACGCCTGCGCACCAGCAGACCTCAGAGCGAGCGGGGGAGAAACACTGACCCTCAGGGGCTCTCAGGCCGCAGCCAAAGTGAGCCAACCACGCTCCGTCCCTTTGCTGTGGGAAGGGAAAAACTCATTAAAGTTAGATAACCTTAGGTGGAAAAGTGGAAAAACCTCCTGCAGACATCCAGCAGAGACGCGAGTCCAAGCCATTTACCAGTTGTAATCAGGGGGCAAACTTTCTATAATTACACCTGGAACATTGCCGCTAGCAGTCAGGGTGTGTGTGTGTATGAGATGGAGGGGAGGGATAAGCTCTTTATGATGGTTGCATGTGTGTGTGTGTGTGTGTGTGCATATGCATCAAAATGTTTATCTGAATGACTCCCACACACAGCAGACACCTTAGCAAAATGCTCCTGTACTTCCATTTCTGTCTCCCAAATGTCACTTTCATGGATGCCAATGCTAAACCCCCACTGGCAGTGCGTGTGCGCACATGTGTCCAAGTTTAGCTGCAGGTGTGCTGTGTGTCCGAACTCAAAAGCCCTGTCGATCCCTTGAGACCAGAGGAATGCCTCTTCTCTGCCAGTTTAGATGACAAAAGCATTCTCACGCGCATGTCTCCATCAACAAAGTTTGTTTTTGTCAGAGTGGAAGTTTAAAAGCCATTTCATCTCAGTCTGTTTCACCAAATGTTTCAGCCTCCCCGCCAACATTTGCATACAGCATTCCTACACCCAAAGAGCCTTGCATCTTTTACTGCCCTCATATTTTCACTTTGATGGCCACATTCAGGGAAGAAAGGATGTCCAAAAGCACTCAGAGGACAAATATGCAAGTTCAAGCCTATAGAGAGGTTCCAACAATGTCCCCAAGCCCAAAAGCTTATCTAGACTTCATTAAATCATGGCTTCCTTAAACAATACTAACTATTGGGGAAAAGAGAAAGAGAGGAAAATATTGCTTAAAGTACAAAAAGGCCCTTCAACAAATCCTCTTATCAGCCTAAAGCAGACACACACACGCTTTTACACACATGAACACAAAATACATGACAACAATGGCTGATTCCCTTGGCTCCAATGACTCTGGTGATTGGTCTTTTGTGCAAATTTACACACACACATCCAGTATGTGTACATTATGTGTAGCAGTGTAGCATGTACATATATGTGTGTGTGTGTTTTTCAACATACTATACATATATGTTGAAAAACATAAAACATGCATATACTTGTTTTGTGTGAGCCTGAAGGTCTGTTGGCAGTTTTGTTCCTATGAGTCTACAAGAGCAGACATGAATCACTTGCCTAAGCACCTAAAGCAGGTGTCCGTCCATCTTTCACTTCTCCTGCCTATTTCTCCTTTTTCCCTCACATATCATATTTCATCTTTTTAACTCCTTTCACTGTGCCATTTCTCATATCCTGCTGGCTGGAGAGTCAATTCACTGCAGCAGTCAAAGCGTTAGACAATGTAACTGGATAAATTACCACCCAGCGACAATAAACAATTCATTATATTTTGCAAGGACAGCAAGGGGTCTTGTCTTATTATCTCCATCTTGAAATTAAAAATGTCTCACAAAAACTGCTGTGGTATACAGCAAAAGAATTTCCATCAGTAAAGCACAGAACAAAGTTCACAACATGAAGGCTGGCTATAATGCTGACTGGACCTTGATGACTGAGTTTAAAGGTTCATACGTCCTCTCTCCTGACTGAACTTCAGATCAGTCTGTCTCTTTAAAGCTACAGGATTCAAGCCTGAATGTAAATAAATGACTCGTTAAGACGGACATTTTTCTTTGTGAGGTGCCACATAAAGCAATGAATCATTCTCTTCACCTTGCAGACTGCTCACCCTTCCTGCGCCCCAAATATAACACCTCATAATTTCAACTGGCTTGAGCCAGATACACCGAGTGCATCCAGCCGCTCACTTGTCAGGCAAAGGTTGAGCACCAAGTATGGTCCTTTGGTTGCCCTCCAACCTCCATCCTCCCCTTTCTTGGGGAACCTGGGCCGGGGCGGCCATATCTCATCCCCCTTGGGTGATTGCGCAAGCGCCTGTCTTGCCACTCCATCCATCACTGTAACAGTGTTCTGCCCGACTGGAGGACGAAGCGGGTCATAAACCGTGCCTGACTCGTTGCCCTGCCTGCTTGGCACCGAGCCGGGATATTTAGGGATGAAGGGATTGGAGGGCTGCGGCCAGGCTGAAGGGCGACCAGGGCGACCAGGGCAGAGCCACCGGATTGAGGAATACGCTGGCACAGCAGCAGCGCTCCATCACACACAGGGACACACATGCTGCGGCGACATACGTCAGTTGAGTGCAGGGGGTGAATGCCGATGTGGAAAGCATGGCGCACCACAGGCTCACTTTACTCAATTACACAATAGACCTTTACCAGCAGCACGTGAAGGACAATGCATTATAGGCTTCATATGGCTTTCTACACGTGTGGAGGTAATGGATTAAGAGCTGCCCATTGCTGTTATTGGATTTTTCACTCTTGCGTTATACAAAGTCAGCATGTACGTGGCCGTCCAGGCTGACTTTCGATATGTTGTGGTAGTTTTACGCTGACTTTGTTATATGCATTAGACATGCATGGAAAGATACAAATTGAAGATGAAGTCACAGAGCGTGCAAGTTAACATATTACGAGCAGAATCCAATATCAGCAACAAGATATTAATAAGGTTTGAGAGACTGTTTATTGCAGTGAGTTGGGGGAAAACACAAAGACACACACATGAGCATTGAAATGAACTCATCAAGAAGCACCAAAGCATTGACTACAATTCAGCAACTTTAACATCGACCAAGGTCAGTCCCTGACTGAATCTTAAATGCACACACAGGCGCTTACGAGCATGCACATGGACACGTGACAGTGGAGGTCCAAGGGCATTAAGGATACGAGTGAAGGAGAGGTAAGATTAGAGAGTTTTATTGTGCATCATTGACCCCAATTTAGTGTTTCAGCTCCAGCATTTGTTGATGGATGGACACGACGGTGTCAGGCAGAGAAAGAAGAGATTTACGTGACAATAATCCGGTAAGAGAAAGGCAATATAGTGGGATATTGAGAGAAATAAAAACTGATAAACTGAGAGGGAAGTGGCAGGGAGAGAAAGTGGAGAGGGAAAAAAAACCAGATGAGCTCGGAAGAAACAGAATAACATCTGAAAAGGGGGAGAGAGTGAGGACTGATGGAACATAACAGTTTCTTTCCACAGGCTGTTGCTCTGATGAACAAACTGTCTTATAAACAATAAACTTAACTAAACAAATTCTG
>JBAJHX010000046.1:10231212-10250874 GCA_037176925.1 Amniataba percoides | reverse complement strand
TATGTTTATTTATTTAATTTTTCTATTTGTCTAGTAGAAGAGGAGTGTAAAATACCGGAGTCAAATTCCTTGTATGTCTTCACGTACTTGGCAATAAAGCTGATTCTGATTCTGATTCTGATTCTGATTCTGATTCATAAAGAAACAGAAGGAGAGGAGAGGAGCCGGGCTGCAGTCTGTGGTGACTGATCCTGCTGTGTAACAGAGTTATAAAGCTTGCTCAGCAACATCCCTCTCACATCTAACCTTCAGGGACCAGCGCTGCTCTGTTGTCTCCACTCTGCCTCCTCCACACTCTGCAAGAGCCCTGCTCCTCCCGACTCTCTGTATTCATGAGCTGCACTGACTCATTCAGAGCTCGTAGGAATGAATGAGGGTGAAACAGAAAGAGAAGAATGGCAGCAAAGAGCAGAAGAGGTGTGAATTAGAGGCATGATTAGAAGAAGGTAAAAGCTCAGGTGAATGCTTTTGAATTGGTGAGTTTATCTTCACTGCGGAGCTATTGGGTTGCCTCCAAGGGTGTTTCTGTTATTTTGCTCACCCTTTGTAGTTATTTAGGGCTTCAAAGAAATCTCAGAAAAACCCCAAACCAAAAGATATACAATTAGCAATTATAATACAAGACAATAAATAAATACATAACTGCATTCAATCACCTTCAGTCAATCAAATGTTTATTCACTATTCAGCTTTATAACTAACCAATATTCATTACATCATAGATTTCTCTGCTAAACACCATTTTTTAGCTCATTTTACAACCAGCAATAACCCTTCCCTGAGATATTTCAACCTTCTGCAAGAAATGCAAGGAATTCAGGGATATACAGCTGCTTTCATAGTTGCCTTGGCTGTGAATGGAATTTCAGGCATAACAATAAAATGGCGTCTGCAGTCTCTCACCCCCCCCCCCCCAAACCTCTGCTGACCTTCTGTTCTCCTCACCCCTCACCCTTGAGACGCCACCAGAGCAAGCAGAAGGAAGAGAGCACAAGTGAAACCAGACCTGATGAGGAAGCACATTGCACCTAATGGGGCAGCTCCCCGGTGGCCAAACTCATTACCACAGATTAATGATTTGATTTAATTACGTGGACAAAATAAAAGGACGGGACTTTGACTGCCTTGTCAGAAAGCCGGAGGGTTAAAAGGTTGAGGCTACAATTCACACAGCAGAAGAATCATCAGTGTCAAACTGTACAACTCCACAAAGCCGAGACGGCACAATGTGTGTAAGCGTGTTCATGTTTACATGCAGGCCATGTGCAGTAAGTCTCATTTGTTTGGGATTTGTTTCTCTCTTGTCAGTTCCCTGCAATAAAGGCTGCTGAGGTATGAGCCTGGCTCTGTAATCCCTCTGCGCTCTCTGGCTGGAAACTAAGTTTTAATGAATTATGTAGCGCTCCACCTGGCTATTAGCCTACAAAGCTCAGTCAGCCTCCAAACAAGCCTGGGAATGGATGGCAGGCAGCAACACGACGACCTTGGATTTGTATTCAGTGCATTACGCTGGAGCTGTCTAATCTTTAAAAGACGCAATCACATTGTCTTCTCAGCATTACTCAAGCGTCGTGTCATGTTGATTTATAAAGCATTATGCATCACACATTCCATATTCACTCTAATAATCGATTTCCACACCTGCTGTGCAACAGAAAATAGTCTAAAGTAGCTATTCTGCTGCATTTAATAACATCTACTTTATGTGACACGTCAGCACAAGCATCAGAATTCTGATATGCTGCATTGTACCGTCCAGCTCGATGCCCTGAGCTCTTTGGGAAGTGCAGCTGCAGGTGGCAGCTGTATGACAGATGATCTATGCGGCTGCTGCCGTTAGAAAGAGAGCGCAAAGAGAGGGACAGCGCTCTATGTATCCCTGTGTTATGGGGATCAATTCAGTCACGTGACCTTGCCCAGCCGAGAGACAAGAGGAGGAAAAAGACAATGAAATACGGGGATGACGGCATTGTCATGGTGACTTGCTGACATAGCAGTGTCTTCTTACAAGTCCTAACCTTACAGTTTTACCCAGAGGGCATGCACGGGGACTGCCGCCTCTCACGCACACACATTTTCAGCACACAGAGTAAGGGCAGTGGGACAAATGGCATTAACATGCATGAGTTATAGATGATACCCATGTACAAGCAGAATGCAACATTGAATATCACACGCCGTGTTTTTCTACATCTACTGCTGTGGAAAGCTAATATGTTGTTTTTCTTTCATGATGCATCATGTTCTCAATCCAGAAACTAATAGAGGGGCCGTCTGAAATCATGCAAGCGCAACGACAAGTGCAGCGCAGGAGGGTTTTGGGCGCACGGACTCCGTGGAGCACAACAGCTCAACAAATTAAGAGACGCTTCTTCAGGAAATGATAATGCGGCACAACATGTACACAAAGCAGCATGAATCTACAGCCAGACGGAGACGGTGTGGGGGTTTTAAAAACAAAATTCAATTTAAAAAATAATTAATAAAAACATTGTTTTCTGAAGCAGTTATTATGATTTCAATATGAATGTGTTTAATAATTATACTATATTTCACATTGCATAATTATCTTAAAATGTGATACAGCACCATTGTAATGCATTTCAACAATAAAATATGAAAACTGAAAATAAAACTGAAATATTTTATAGGTGAAAAGGAGGCTAAACGGGGAGAAAACTGACCAGTTTGATGTGTGTAAACATCAGCATAGTTATTCTGTAGCAGCTTGGTGTCATTTGCATGTGATGTAGTGAAAGTAAACATTGTGAACGGCCGTGCATAATGGCACTGTGCTGAGGCACAGCACAAACCGGAGGCTTCAGATTTATCAACACACCAGCGTTGATGCCTTCAGATGTCTGCAGGGTTTTTCATACAGTATACTGAATGAACCTCCCACCAGTTTTGCGCCTTTCCTCCCACCTGTGCAATCTGCACTGGGCAGCAAAATACCACACAGACGAGTCGGCAAGGTGAATTTCAAGGTCAGAAAAATATGCAACTGTTGAAGCACCGCTGCTGGTCATTACGCCGCCGCAAAAAGTAGAGCTAACTGTGTTACTGTTGGAAACTCATTCCCATATTATAGATAAGTGCAAATTCTCATTCTTAGCCTTAGGAGGCGAGTTGTCTTTGCATGTCTGTGCATGTTCCTACATTAAGCATCAGGTCATGGAAAAAGATCTATATGAGTACTTGTAAGTGCTTCCTAGAATAAGGTAGTGAGATGCCACTGCAATCTAAAATACAAGTAGTAGTGGAAGTGGTGGAAATAAATAAGAATGAAAAAAACTGTTACATTTTCCATTAAGTCAGAGAGTAAACTGGCATAAACCCAACTATTCTCATTTATTCTGACCAAGTCAGACATTCAGACAGAGAAAAACACAAATACACACATAATAGCGCCCTGTTGGGATGAGATGGGTGATTAGATGGGTGGGATAATTGGTATTGTGGAATGATAATCCGGATTCTGTAAGTGCCCCCCAGCCAACCAAATTCACATTCATGTAAATCTGAAAAAAAAAAACATACCAGTGTGTATTGTACAAAAATATACACAGACTGATGAAGGCCAGATAAAAACTGTGCAGCTGCACACAAACGGGTCAGGAAGCCATTTTCTGCCACGTGTTAAGCCGGCAGATATTGTCTCTGTGATAATAACATGCAGATTTAGCTTTGTGGTGGCACGCCAGTTGGTTTAGTGCTATCCGTCTGTTTGGTCACCCAAACAGAGCACAGTCTGTAAATATGCCACTGTATGTGTGTGTGTGTGTGTGTGTGTGTGTGTGTGTGTGTGTGTGTGTGTGTGTGTATAGTTCCCAACAACTGAACTGGATACTCTACAAAAGACAGTCTTTCCTGTTCTGGAAAATCCTGCTTTCCTTTAATTCTGTAAGACAGCTTTACAAAAAAAGGGAAACCACCAAACATTCAGACACGATGGCTTTTGATGACTTGGACATAAATAATTTCAACATTTATTTCACTGTCAGACTAGTAGACTGCTGTGAAAGTATGGAGATACAATATTTAAAGAAATATTACAAATATTATACACAGTGCTGGCATCCCACAGGCAAAACAAGATACGCATTAACTTCAGATCATGCCTTGTACTACAAGGCTCAGTAATATGTAGGATGTGGTGACACTCTTAATGGATAAAGCACAGTTAAGAACTTTGATCCTTATGTGCCGTCAGTACCGGCTGGTACCGACCGAGAGGGAAGACTTTATCACACAGACATGAGTTCAGTCACATCAAAGCCTTTCTGACTTGGAAATCTGTGTTCAGGCCACCCATCAAGCCTTTGTACCACCTTACGTCTCTGCATTTTTGTTATAAGCCCCTTAAGCACAGACATGACAAGAGGCGCGAAGGACTTTCCCATCCCTTCCCCCCTCCCAAGTGTTCTCCTGTACAGCAAACTATGACCCCGTGGCCCCGTCTCTCAACCAGATGCAGGTCATGTGGTGGCGTGATGCATGATTGATGGTGGAGAGGTGAAACACACAATAAGGTGAAGAGCCATTTCATAAATCTACTGTACATGCTCTACTGGAATGATTTTCTTTAGAAAAACTCTGAAAAACTATGTTCTCATTCATTGTGTTTACACCAAAGCTCATCAGTGTATGATAGTAATGCCCAAATCTTTGTCAGGAAAAGCCCGGTCGGTATACTGCAATACATTTTTCATGAATGCTGCTATACTTTCCATGCAAGGGTTCCCTAAGCTCACTTTGTTTAATCAAATATTTAGAAAATGAGAGAATGGAGGGTTTTTCTCTATTTCTAGATGCTCCCCAGCTGCAGGAGTGAGGCCACAGTACAGCAGTCAGCAATCCAGTTCAGTTATGAACGTGTTTCCTCGTTCATTGATTTAAAGTAAAAAAAAAAAGCAACCTCATCATTCACCATTTTAACCAGAAATATTTCAGCAAAGTAAGTGTCATTGTAGCAGCAACCTTCATCAGTTTAGTTTCTAGCATGCAAGGCTTTCCTGAGGGACAAAGTCTCATATCTCTCGCAGTTTAACTTGTGCGTGCACCTCACGGATCCCAACTCTGACACCAAACAACCATTTTTTGCTGATTCTGATGCTGGCCTAGGGCTTCTGGACCTGCATGGACAGCAAAAGACCAGAAATCTGCTGCTGCTGATGTCCACTGGAATCCACTCAAGGGGCTGAAGAGCTAAGGGTGTTACGAGTGAATGCAAAGAAATGGCAAAGTCGCAAAATCAACTGGGGACGCGGTGATGGAAGGAGAACTAAGCCAGCCATCCATAGGAGGTCAGCTGAAAACAGAACTAAAACATGACTCGGCCTCCACATCCATCACTGTCAGATGGACAAACACTGCGTTTGGAACAAAAGATTTAAAGTTTAGAAAACACTTTGATTTAACTTGAATGAAACATTGCGTTTCTTCATCACTTATGTGTCCCAAATATATTTCTGAATTGCAATTAATAGTGATGGTGTCTGCAATGAACTACCATGTGCTTGTACCCTGTTATACCCCACTACTAAGTCTAGTATTTCACTGTGATGCATGTCTATACACCTGAGCTGTATGTTACAAATGTTGTTGACATGGGCAGCAGGATAAAAACTCTTTTCTTTTTTTTTGGCCAACTCCAAATGACACTCCCATAGTAGAGATTGAATGCACCTGCCTCTGACCGATGTGGTTATAAACTCAACCAAGGCTCATTTATTGTTCTCTGTGAACATCTATTGTAAGGCAAACCTGATAAAGCCTTTGGCAAATGGCACAGAACACAGCTGTTATTTTCTAAACACAAACTACTGAAGACTGCAGATATGAGCAAGTGATGATTCACTTTTGATGTTACTGTCATATTAAATTCCGTTTCCACAGGCGCCCACCAAAGGTATTTTTGCAAATGCCGTTGCACAAAGCAATTCTGCCTCGTTGTCAGTCAAGAGTTCGCTGGAAAGGAGGAGAGAAGTTCTCAACATCTTTGCCAAAGTTATAAAGTGTTTATTTATTAGACAGTTGGAAATCTATTTCACTCTTTCTTCCTCACAGTCTCCCCTTGTGACAAGCCAATCAAGCCAACACGGTTCTCTTTAACCGGCTTAGTGATGGGATGTCATTCAAAGGCACAGCCTATGAGAAATGTGCTAATTCCTTTGTGCCTCCTCCCTTTCATATTCCTCTACTTTCTAATATTTCTCAGAAGTCTTTCACACACTGCCACATTTAGTGAATCACTTTGCTCTGCACTTAATTGTCTAATCCATCATCTTTTGTGGATTTTTCTTCTAATCCATCTTTTTTGTGACTTGAACTCTCATTCCTTTTACATCATTTGAGCAAACACACAATTTCTTAGTTTATTCTGGACTAACTGTGTAAAAAGGATGATTGAAAGAGGCAGTTTCAAGCATTTTCTGGCAAAGAATGCTCCTTTTTGGGCACTGAGGAAAAAAGTTCAGGGTAGTATGTACCTTGCAAATGTACAGAACATGATGTCCAGGCAGGGCAACAGGGAGGGACAGAGAGTCCACAGTTGATCTTGTTATTTTTTTCTCCACTTTCAGGCCTAGCCGTTAAATCAACAGACTGCTATTTTGGGTTAGGATTAGTAATCAAATTTGCGAGATTAAGTCAAGGTTTATAAAGGCCTTTCTAGGTGAAAATTGACTTCTGTTGCTTTTACAGCTTTGTCAAACAGTACGAGTCATTGTAGGAAGTGTCTACCTCCATCATTTGACATAAACATATACTATTATTATACCTATACTCGCTTTCTCATGAAGTCTGAAGCGAAACTGTCGATCCGCCCAATCTGAGGAAATCCTTGCATTCCTTCTTGCCAAAACACACACTAGCGGGATGCTGCCAAATACACCAAGTCTGTTACAGCTCTGCTTGTTTGTCTTTGCATATGCATAGATAATGTTCCAGCATTTGAGAGGGTACCAGATAATCTTCCACTGATGAGTGGCCATGAATGGGGCATCTGGGCTGGGGATACAGCCACATTATAGTTGTGAGTGTGGGGTTTAGGTGCTAGTTTGTCACAAGCTTGCACCTGCAGCTTTTCAGCCTCTCACACTGAAAGGCACGGCTCAGAAATCTGGTCCAGGGTACGAAAGTAATCCCCCCCCCACTCGCCTCCTACTCCTTCCACCATTCTCTTCAGATAGCGCCAAGAATTCGGCCAATTCATTAACACATCCTCCTCCTTCCAGCTCCTGCTTCAGCTACTCCTCAAGAGGAAAGTAAACAGGAAAGAATGCTGATTCAAAATGTCCAGAGCTCACTTAAAAAATGTCCTGACGGTTCATTCACAGAGCAGTGTTTCTAATAGTCTTCATTAGCTCATGCCTTACAATAATGAAAACATAACAAATGAGAAAAAGAATAGAATTTGATAATCCATCTTAATCATATTCAGTGCTGTTATTTATACCTGCAAGTGAGTTTGTGCAATTTTTTTGTCTAAGCGCCATTTCCTTGGCAACAATAAGAAAATTGAATGAAAGATAAAAGGCTAAGCAAAAATATAAATAGCTGATCTTATGTGATCTTACCCATGAATCTAGAATACCTTTGATTACTGTTAATGACAACATAATTACTGTGGCAGCACACGCGGCAGACAGAGAGACTACACAGTAGTCCTCCTTTCATGCACAATGTGTTAATGCCAGTAAGAAAAGAACTAAGTACGCTGTTCTGTGACTGAGGTACCTCCTACATACTGTGACACGAGCGTATGAGCCCAGTCTTGACGCTGATGGGTCATACTTCTCTGCAGTCTCGTCACACAGGCACAGATGTTCAAATACCGCAGGATGCTTGCAGGAAAACCAAGGGTACGGTCTGCCACACAAAACCCTGCCTCCTGCAAACACTCATACTTGCTCCCAACACCCCCCCAAGCCTCCAAAACCTCACCCACCCCCCGACTGCAGGTGCACATGCACACATATATGTGCACAGACACCCCCTGTGCAAGCACCATGCCAGCTCTCAACAGCTGCTCTCTCACCATTCACACCCCTAAGTGGTTGAACAACAACTAGGCCCCCCAAAATGTAAAGCACACAGCTACAAGAACAATAGCCTGAAAGAAATTTGCATCAGAGCAGCAGGCTTTGGAAAATTATAATAAAGTACCTGTAGCTGGCTATCTGGCTATAAAATTATTAAAACTGTTAGACAGCAGTTCTCTCCCAAATATCCCGTAATGATGAGGAACCTCAGCTAACATCAGAAGACGACTCTTGTCAAAACATTGTCTCTCCAATGAGCTGTGTAACAGTTACATGCTAGCTTATTAGCCCGCGTTATATAATGCACAACCAGCTTAACGCTACATTTAGTGGCAGAACAGAGCCCAGCAGGAGCCGCAGAGACAGACGGATAAATGTGCACAGCGAAACTCGCCCCAGTCTGTACGCCTGTCAGCCTACATTTCTGGTCTTAGTGCATTCTTTTTCAGCACATCTGTATGTGTATGTGTCTGCGTGTTCAGCGATCCCAAAGGGCGAGGTCAGAAAACGTTTAGTGCCATCCATCCCCCTCAGAGTGGGCTCCTGTCCCCTCCAGGAGGTTCAACACAGAAGGGTCAGCTGTGTGCAGCCAGCACAGTAGAACAGCTGAAGGTCAGAAGGGGACAAATGTCAGTTTGAGAATAAAAAGTGTGTAAAACATAACTAAACTAAACACATAATTACAAATGAAATTCTCTCGTTTTCTCAGTGTTGCTCTTTTGAGAAATGCTTGTATATACAGAACAGTATTTTTGACATTATTTTTATACTTGTGAATAAATTTTCACACATTTTATCCAGATACAACTTTGTGCGCTTACACTTATGCAAATGGAATTAAACCTTCTCCCTCCAGCAGCCCCCCACACCTCCCCTTTATTCTCTTTGCAGCACAAGGGGTCAAGGAGAACAATACCAGCTACCGCTCCGAGGGCACAACACTAGAATGGAGGAATATTTTTTTCATCTCTGTAGCAAAACAACACTCCCAACAACACCCTGAAGGCTGAATCGAGTTGGAAGGCGGACTGAGCTGAGCAGATAAGATGCACAAGAGGGGATGGTAACTCGGCTTGAAGCAGATGTGCAGGCTGTCTCCATTGAGGATTTGATCCAGAGAGAGTGGACGGGGGGCTGATATGTCAAATGCAAAAGCAGCTCGGCCAAAGCTTTTGGGAGTCCAGTGCTCCGCAGCAGCAACCTCTGTGCAGATAGTCATCACAGGACATACTGTACCCCCGGCAATGGATAAACATCTGGTAATTATTGACGACAACTCATTTCCTGACTGGACACAACAGGCTAAGGGAAGGGCATGTTTCTCTTCACAACACTGATTAGTTTAATCAGGGGAAAATACAGAGAGGCTGCAGGTTTTTGAGTGCTTTCAGCCAGCAGAGATGAAAAGGCAATGGACATCTGAAGTGAAGTGGCCCTTTGTGCTTCCTTGTTATCAGCCATAAAACACTTTTAAAAAAAGGCAAGAATCAGGCTTGTAGGGGAGATCTGAGCAATATTAAAGCTAGCTACCAGCTATCTATCTAGACAGAAAATACAAACTGAGAGAATAAAACCACATTTGGAAGTGCAGATGTCACATTAAGATGCATTATCAAGTAAATATAAATCACATTAATTTGTGAATGAGGCATTGTGATTTGTTCAAAATTGACAGAAGCTGTGTTCAGGTCATTGAGGTCATGTAATCCGCCAAGATGTTCAATAAGTAGGATTTGTGGTTTTGGGGGTGGAAGTGTCTACTGGTCCTGAGCTTTTTGAAGTTACGCTACAACATACAAGTCACACTGCTGTAAAAATCAATCAGTTTGAAATTTGAAATTTGAAAATTCAAATGTAAAATGTAAACGTCCCAAAACTTATGAGCGCTAACAATCCCCTACAGTGTTTCTGTGCAGGGCCAATTAAACCGCTTCAAAGCTATTTTGGGGTATTCATTTTAGCCTGGGCCAACAAGAGCCAGGGATCAAGGAGGATTTGGTGGAACAACAAGCCAGCAAGAACAAAGAAAAAAAATGTCCATTTCTTTTCCCGCATAGCTGAAAACAAAAGGTTTCTCAGCAATCCTGCTATCACAAAAACCTCTTGTGGCATTTCCCCAGGAACCTTCCCACACTGTCAAAACAACCCGGTCACTACACTGAGAAATGGCCAGACATGGCCAGCCAATCAGGTTGAGCAATGACTACAGTACAGTTGCTGTGGTTAAGACCCCCGCCTCTGGAAACAAACAGACTCCCACACTTGCCTGAACCCTCTCTGCCTTATTCCATCACTCCTACACTTCCTGCAGACTGATTAAAGGGAAAATTGCCTGTGACGAGTGCAGGTTGATGGAGAGAGGGAGACAACAGAGAAAAGATTTCAGTGCAGTCAGAGTCATCGTTGGCACAGGAGCGGCCTCAGAGGGGTCAGCGGTTCACGGGGGAGTCGTAGTGGTAGTAGCAGTCAGAGCTGGCAGCCCCTGCAGTCTGCTGCTAAAAAGGTCGCCTGCTGCTGAGTAACCCGGAGGGCCTGTGAGGCCAGCAGGACTCAGTGTGGAGGGGGGGTGGGAGATATTTAAAACCTCCTTGAGAATAAGCCAAGGGGACAGTGATGAAACGGGACCGGGCTGTTTTCTATATGCATGCCAGCCTCGGATGGGGCCCAAACGTGTACCCTAACCGATCCTGAAATGTGATCTGTCAACCTGGAGGGGCAGAGAGCGGCGCGGAGAAGGCAGGTTCTCTAGGGACTCGTGTGTTTGTGTCTGTGAGTGCACAATCTGCATTTGCTTTGGCTGCTAAGCAGAACAGGACACACAATTTACTGAAACTGACTGCCTGAGCACAGGGAGGGACACGCCGGGGACAACCACTGATAATCCCCGAGTCACAAAACAGCTAAGTATGACCGTCAACTAAATGTTCATTCCTGTTTTTTTCCTTTCTAATCTGGCAAGAGCACGCACGCACACACACACACACCTCAGGAGAGAGACTGAGAGCAACTGTTCTTTCTAAATTTGTCAGGGCGAGAGAGAGCAGAGAACACACCCCTTGTGCTTATGCGAGCATGAGAGTGTGTGTCTGTGTGTATCAGAGAGTGCAGACAAGACCAGTGTTCAAGCTGTCCCCGCGGGTGTTAGAGCCCCACTCTTCCTAAAAACGGGCACCACCTCTTTTCCTCCTCCTCCTCCTCTTCAGTAAATAAACCTCTCCTCTACAGTCCTGCTGTGTCAAGCTGGGGTTACGTCAGATGCCCTTGGTGCTTCATGAGTATCTAACAAAACATTAATAATACACAAGCACCAATAGCACACAGCAGTATGTTAGTTTCAGAGAGCTGTGCACTCAAAACTAGTTAATGCAGAGACTGTCGGCCAGGAGGAATCAATTAACCTTATCCTGCATGTAGAGAGCCTCGTGCATATGTGTATGCAAAGAGGCTGAAAAGTCTAGACAATAAAAAAAAGGTTATAAAAGAACAACAGCGCATAAACAAAAGGTTATAACAGTTGCGACGCCCCATTGTCTTGGAGGCTGTCCTGGCCGACCTCAGCAGACACTTGGCTGACACGCGAGGGTTGACAGCTGATCTTCTGCTGCCAGGCTATAAAAGCTGCACCATGTGCTCCCTCCATCTCCCACCAGAGTTTTAATAAATTCTGTTTGTTTCTAGCACATTTTTTTCACGTGGACTCTGCTGCAGTTTGTACCCCTCCTCTGGAAGGTAATGTGGACACGCAGACAGCAATCTAATCAGAGCTGACCTCTCCATTCGTCCCACATCAATAACATCTTCTCAGCATCATTAGCTTGTAAATCACAGAGGCCGTAAATGGAAAAAAGAAAGCCCCGTCTCATAACCAGAGGTCACATCTACTGACCAAAGCTTAAAATGGATCAACAATTCAGTGAGATGAATCTGGATTGTTTTTTAATTTTTCATTTTTAATCTATGGATCACTATGCTGCCAAAACAGATGGGGATGGTGACAGAGATGCGAGACGTTCACATAATAGACGCAAGAGACAACAAAACAAGGACGCGGTTTCTAATAAGCTTGCTTCCAGTCGAACCTTTACTGCAAATTATTACTCAATTGCAGAACCGAAAGCTCATCTGATGCAACAAGCAACCTTCACACAAGATGGAGTGGCTCCTCAGAGGAGGGCAGAGACAAACGTTCGCCATAGTAACAGCAGGAATGGTATGTCGTAAATCTGTCAGAGCAGAAAGAGAGAAAAGGCGGAGGAAAGAGGCAGAAATGTGCAAACGACGGCTACTTCAAGTCGCCAGTTCCTGTCTTTATAGTCCCTTTAGGATTTTGTGGTGTTATAGCACTCCTCCAAAGACATCTATAAAGCCAAATTATCTCTACCCTAATTTTGTCATGTGCTCACAAAGTCGGGTAAAAGAGGTAAAGTGCAGATGCTGTGGCCATTAACATTACCATAGAGACGTGGGGCCAGAGCTGGGAAAAAGGGCAGCAGGTCAGAGGGAATGCCCTACATGCAAAGATAACATCCTGACACATCACACACTCTTATTTTCCCTCCAAGGGCACCAGAAGCACCCCAGTGTAAACCCTATTGTCCTACAAAAGCGAGCAACTCCTCCCCTCTGAGCCAGTGTAAATTGTGTTGGGGTTTACATTAATGGGGTTGGGAGGAAAAAAAATCACCTGAAGGGTAATTGTGTGGGGAAGCCTCCTCAAGATATGGGTAGCCTATATTACCACAAAGTTAAGTTGGGGAAAATATGGGAAAAGGCTTTAAAGGAGGCTCTGTGTGAACAGTTTTAGTAAAACGTCTTTCTTTCAGGGAGAAAGGGGGATGGGTAGAGGTTAAAATATATAACATCTCAATGTTCATGCTCGCACTTGCCCAACAATGTGTTTTTGTTCTGAGCTTTGTAAAGGTAAAAAAAAAATTATTCAGATGTCTGAGGGTGGATTAGTTTTAGGTCCATCTGGACTTCCTCACCTATGGCTGACTCACACACCAAATCATGCCTCAGAGAATAATATAAATATAATATTTAAAAAGAAAATTCCCAAAACCCTGTAATGGGAATTCCACCCTCACTATTAAATTTTTTTTATAAACTGCCTTTATACTATGTTAGACTGACCAAAACCTAGATTCCTTTCAAAGACAAACCTCTGACTAACAATACACTTCTGACCGATGTCAGAAAACGGTAATCTTACAACAGAAGACAAGCTATCACAGGGTTGGCTCCAACTGCCTTTAAATCTCGGCCTGATTGACTGTCTTCACGGATAGTCAATCAGGTCAACCAGACTCCTTTTACGCACAAAGTATCTGTGCTTTTTCTCTTATCACTTGTGAGTTCTCATCCAGCTGAGCACACAATTCTCTTTATTTCCAGTACAGACAAGATTTTCCCCCCTAGATAGTAAAACTGAAGCCCAGTTACCATGGTTATTCTTGACGATCTGAAACACATATCAAGGACACCCCCCCACACACACACCCCACACACACCCTTACATATCAGCTTCCTCTGACATGTCAGAACATGTCTCTTGTTTTCCCAAACACTGCTTTGCCAGAACAAAACAGATTATCCATCCACGGATCCTGAAGGTCACAGTGGGAAAGTGCAGCTTTTGATGGATATCTGTACACGGGGATGTCGCGACTGTGATGGCTCAATGAGCTTCACGAGATGCATTTGCGCTGGACTGCTGAGGTGAGGGAACAGCAAGTGTGTTTGAGCTTGGTTTCCCCCCATTGTTGTTTTATTTTGTTTTTTCTTTCTGGCTGGTTCGATAGCTATATGCTGCATTGGCTCCCTGTGACGCAGGGATCTGATCGATACCGGGTCTCGAGGGCAGCGGAGCAGGCAGCGAAAGGACTCGACAGCGAATGTGCTCCATAAGCCATGTAATGTTGTGATCAAGGGCTGGTGTCAGCACTATGGCTAATGCTGTGCAACCATCTCAGTGTTGTTTGTTTGTTTTTTTTTTTTTTACCCCAACACACAGTGCTCATGTGGACAAAGAAAGATGGATGAACAGACACCTGCAACTCAAATGCTGAAACAATTAGTCAGTCAATCGTGTGGCTAATTACCTTAAAGATTAACTGACTACATTTACAGTCTCTTAATTGTTTTAAGTTATTTATCGAGCAAAAAATGTACATATTCAGCTGTCTTACCTTCTGAAGTGAGAGGATTATGTCACTGCAAAGTCAGCAGTTGGGGGTTTCTGATTTGTTGACTAAACAAAACAAGCAAACTAAAGACATCAACTGAGGTTCTGTTAACCCATAATGGCCATTTTTCATCATTGCCTAACAATTCATTGATTAAACAATTTGATGATTGCTGGAAAAAAAAAATCGAAACTTCAGCTGTTGACAATAATCATTAGTGGCAGCATAACACAAAGGTCAGTGGGACAGTGACCATCTGTGCACGACACTGCAGCAGATTGAGGGGTGCCCCATATCCCAGTAACCCAACTTCAGTCCGCAGACAGAGACAGAGATTACTTCTGCAATCACGAGCTCCTCTGTCAGCTATGTAGAGTATGTGGTATGTATGTACGGGCAATCACTCTGAGCGAAAATACCCTTAAGGCCTGCAAAGCTTCAGCATACTGGAGAAATGATAGGATACCTGCAAAGGAGCAGTACGACCGATTTGGGAAGGAATACAACCGGCAATCTGCTAACACCCAAACACAACAGAAATACATCTTTTCTGGCTAAACATGAGAGCATGTTGCTCTACTGCTGCCAGCCTTCTGCGCACAAGCCCGAAGACACAGCAGTATTACACACACACACACACAAACACAGACAGTACGGGACCATTAATCATAAGCAACCCAGTTCTGCTTCTCGCCCCACACTCCTCTCTCATGTGCTGCTGGCCCAAGGTTGACTTTGCAGTCTCTGTATTTACCTCAGTGTGGTGCAGAGGTTGCATGCAGTGGAGATTAAATCAAAAGGACAGAGGGGCTGTGGGTTGGGGGGGTAGGGGGGCTACGGGAGGAGTGCATTGTTGAACTCAGCGGGTACATGCATGCTCATACTCTACTGGTACATGTCAGCACAACTAAACCACCTCAAAGGTGTCTTCTAAATCTATCAAAATGCAAAACTCTAATCCGTTTATAAAGAATATGAAATCAGCTGGGATAATAATTGTGTTAGAGACCACTAACACAATCATACACCAGGGAGCTGAGGACTTTAAACTGCAGAGAGAGAATAGTGGAATTGCTCAAGTCTGAAAGCACCTGTCTTCTGCATTTGAACAGTATAAAATATTTGTTTTGTAACATAACTTCACTTTTTGTAAATCTCAGTCATGAGCATGGGAACTAAATGAATGTATTACATGACGAAACTGATTTATTCCCCCCCAACTGCAGTGCTTACACGTGCAATTAATCTTGCCTTCTGTTCCTGCACTATGGCATCCAGAACATCTTACCCAGGTAGAGAGATGCATTTTCTTTCTTCACGTTGTCATCCAAGTAGGTGGGCCCCAGAGTGTAGATTGGCGTCGACCCCATGCCCACCAGTATCTGGGCGCAGATGAACAGAGTCACATACAGGTTATGCTCGTTGCCCTCCTGGTCGCGAGGGCACGATGCCACATCGAGCAGGTCGCGGCTGCCGTTGCCGCTCTGACAGAGTCCTTCATGGCCCGCTGAGGAGTTAATCTCCTGGATCTGGTAGGGCGGTGAGATGAAGTGGGGCAGGGAAAACAACGCTGCCCCTACAGCAATGACCACGCCGCCCACAGCGAGCCAGCGCGGCCTCTGACCTCTGCCCCCGAAGTAGGAGATGAAGACCACCACCAGCAAGCTGCCGATGTCGAAGCAGCTGACCAGCAGGCCGGACTCAGAGCTGCGCAGGCTGTACCGCTTCTCAATGGTGGTGATGACGCTGCTCAGGTAGCCCGATACCATCAGGGACTGGATAAAGGTCAGATAGCACATGCAGAACAGGAAGCAGCGGGAGTCCCTAAGGATGACCCGCACATACTTCCTGGCTGGGATGCGGATAAGGCGGGTGAGAGAGAAACCGAGTTTTTTACCCCCGGAGTCGGCTGCCCTGTGGCCCTCCACCGGTAAGGAGCTGCTGAGCCCCACCATGCTGGAGGCGGATGGGGAGAAGTCCGTCCTGGATGACGGAGACTCAGCCTGACTGGAGTCCGGCGTTTTAGGCTGGAGCTCGCCGCTCTCCTCCACGACCGCACAGGTGCGGGTGGTGTTGACCAGCCGAGGCCCCGCGGCCTTTCGGTCCGGCTGACAGGGTCCGTTCAGGATGGGTAAGCTTTTGGACTTGAAGCAGCTCTCTGAGTCCATGTACTGGTCCTGGAGCTCGCGGATCTCCAGGGACTCGGACAGGTCGCTGCCCGTCTCGTCATTGTCCGATGAGGTCATGGTGCAGCTGGAGATGCAGCTCCCGTCGGTCAGAAACTAGTGCCACATGAGGACACGGCGGAGCTGCTGCAGGGCTGGATGCTGGAGCAGAGACCGACCGAGGCGGACTGAACCCGTCCAGTTAGGAGCATGTTTTCCCCCCCATGGCTCTTCACAGCAGCTCTGCTCTGTCACAGAAAGGCTGTCTCAAAGCTCAACAACAAATAATCTCACAAGCAGCCACTGATAGAAAAAACATCACCTACATTAACAGGTGACTTGTTTACAATAAATAACTTAAAATATCCTCTTTCTAAAAATACAACATAAAAAGGTGCTGTTTTTAACAGTTTAGGATCCCACGTTGATATTGATTTTATGGCTCTTTGTTAGATTGCAACCTTGGTTCATAAGGGTTTTTTTTGTTTGTTTCCTTTGTCCCATAGCTGTGCAGCATCCTAGAAAGAGAAAACAAAAGAAGGGAATGAAAACAGGAACACATTTTTTTTTAATGGTTACAAAGTGGACACATTTAAGTGCCAACAAAAATGAAAGCGTTTCTGTACACAACTGGATTAAACTGGCCACTTCTTCTCTGCTAAACTGCCTCATAAAATATCCCACAAAAACATAAAAAAAACACAAAAACAGACGAACAAATAGTCGCATGAGTGTCAAAGTGTCGCAGCGGGTAAAAAGGCGAGATTACATTGCGGCTCCCCTTTTGTCAAAACGAGAAATATACCTGGAGAACAAAAGACCACGCTGCCCACGAACGATTCAGTCATGACTTTTGAAAAGAAAATAACACACACACGCAAATAAAATAAAAAAAAAAAGCAAAAGGACTCCACGCGACACATTCCAGCAATGAAGCGACAACAAGTCTCGGCCTCGGCTCAAACGGCGACAGATATTATTTGACTTAAGTTGTGTGTGAAACGCCGTGAGGAGGCTGTAATACTCACACAGGACAGAGGGAGGTAGCCTGTTGTTGTCTGCGGAGCGGCCACTCACTGAATGAAGCTGCTTGATGCGGATGGCTGCTGCTGGTGGGCAAACGGCGCCTTCAGGGACCGTCGGAAATAATATTATCTAAGGTTCGGAGCGCAAATAAAGTGGGGGGAAAATGTTAAATTAGTCTAATTTTGATCACTGTATTAGAAATATATTTAATCGTGTATATGTATATCATATCTGAACACTATATTAATTTATACATATATTCTTCAATGATGTTTCCGAGGAAGACTGTTTTATGAATTTAACTCATGATAGCTGTATTATATTTAGTTTTAAACTTTGGAAAAAAATCATCAAGAAACAAATATTTTCTTATTTTCTTATTTTTAGACAGACACACAGACATAGAAGTCATCTTATTTACGACTTTCACGCCGCGTTGTAAAAAACCCAACGCAAACACGTGTGCCTGAATGCAGCAGAGCGTGGGGGTGAATTGTTTTCCACAGCAGCCTCGCAGGGATTTGTAGTTTCTTTCCGTCAGCCTAACATGCGCTCATCTCGCTATCTGACTACATGTAAGGCTCGGGAGAGTAGCTGCGGCTCTCGGGAACACAGCGAACACCAAAACACTCCTGTAAACCTTAATTCATTCACACTTTTCAGTCAGTCCATTTCGATTACACATCATAATGGACTTCATGTACCAGCATGCTTGTCGGCCCATATGGTAGCTTGTTTAGAACGCTACGTCATGTGGACAGCTGGGACCCTTGCTGACCCAGCAGTGATTGACTGGTCACAGGCTCCTACAGACAATGGGCTCTGTGCCTGCCTGTCTCTCTGACGCAATAAATTGTAAACTAAAATGTCCATTGGAGCCAGTTCACTCTCTCAGACAGCATAACCACTCAGTCAATGATGGCAAATGCCTCATATATTACAACGCAGACAGCCCAGGAGGAGTGAACAGAAAAGAAAGAAACACTCTCCACATTGAAAGAATCTAGTTTATACACTTTTTAAAACTGAAACTAATCTTTATGAAATACATTCACGTTATACATACTTATCAAATCAAGAGGACACCATGACATCAATGTAAATTATACAATTGCTTGTATTTTCAGGATGATAAATATAAATGTAACAGTCTTTTGATGGTCTTTTTTCTGATGACACCTGCAATATAATTAGAATTTCTTATACCTTAATAATATGGTTTAAAAATAAATAGTACTGCATCATATTAATAAAGGTTTCCTGCTGTAAGTCTGAATAAACATTCAAATGTGACATGATGTTTTATTTTCACTGAATGGAGAATAAATGTAAAACATCTGCGCTGACAGAGAATAAGATGTACCTTTTTTGTAGAGGGAGAGTTGACTCCCAGTGCCTGTCAATGGGATGGATGACTTTCCCCAAGGTCATTAATTCATTTCCTGGACGAGGTAGGCTGGGTGATCAATCCCACTCCTCCTCCTCCGCTCCTCATTCTGATGCTCTGTGGTTCCTCCTTGGAGGAACAGCATGTGAACGAGGCCTGAATGTCAACCATCGGCTTCGCCACCCAAAATGACTATGTGTGGACGCAAATGTCTCCTAACATTAAAAACAACCTGACGTGCCACACAAGCGCGTTTTTTTCCCCCCTTCCACCACAGTGTGAAGGTCTGTGCGGTCCCCCGTCTCCTTGATGGAGTCTGCCTCTCAACAGTCAATCAGGGGGATCAATGAGGAGCATCATGGTCCATCATAGAGGCCTCTGTGGCCTCTATTTAAGAGTTTTTCAGCTCTTGCTCTCTGGCTATCAGCACACAGCAGGCTAATCAATACCAAAAACCAGCATGAATACAGGATAAAAGGATGAGGGGAATTATTTGGCACATGGTGGCACTCAGCATAGCTACAGTAAAATCTGTCACAGAGGCAAAACTGTTATTTTACTTTTGGTATAGATTGCCAGTTTAATACATGTTTGTGAAACAGGTATGCAATGTGCTTCAGTAACATGCATGTAACCTTTACCTGCAGTATATGCTGCTAATATTGAATATTTTATTAAATATTTTACTGTATGTAGGAAGTTTTTTTAATTGATTTCTTTTTTTCATAGAGCAGCTGCACAAACCTAAATGATCTATATTGTAAATTTCTCTTGGAAATCAATAAAGTATCTATCTATCTATCTATCTATCTATCTATCTATCTATCTATCTATCTATCTATCTATCTATCTAT
>JBAJHX010000046.1:10211519-10231031 GCA_037176925.1 Amniataba percoides | reverse complement strand
TATCTATCTATCTATCTATCTATCTATCTATCTATCTATCTATCTATCTATCTATCTATCTATCTATCTATCTGACTTTATCGGGAAGTGTCTGTTATTTCAACCAGGCCAGAGGATGTCAAGAATAGTCTGAAAAAAAATTATATAGCTGATGTAGCTCTTTTTTTAATTTCCCACCTTGTTTTTCATGTTCCAACCCAGAGGTGAGGGAAATACTGATACAAGTTATTATTGGAAGGAAAAGGTTGAAAGTTGCACACAGATGTCACCTATTTTCTCTGGATCTGTCTCATTTTTGTACAGTCCTTTGCTGTTTGACTGTTGATTTAAAGAACATTGAAAAATTACAGTGTTCGCTCAGGGACATTTAGTTATCCCATGACCTTTCTTAAAACAGAGAGTGAGTGAGACTGGAGCCCTCAGAGATGACAGGAGCAGCCTTTTCCAAAGGTTAATATGTTCATGTCCTCTCAGAAATAGAGAATTTGGTGCAGGAAAACAAACAGAAAACTTCCCATGTGAACAAGCGAACCAGCACAATGGGGTCTGAACAAGCATGCCTGCATTTTTAAAAAGGGGGGGTCACCACAAAGCGTTCCTTCACATCTAAATGTTTCCCACAGCCACTGCCAGCATTTATTGCTGTATTGCATTTCTCATTCACCCAGCAATAAAATACACAGCCACTTAATAGAAAAGTCTATCTCTCACAGGGGGGCAAAATCAAACCTATTTAAAATATCAATATTTGCGGGCAATATTCACACCAGAGAAATAATAAACCTGTAAAATGCAACAAAACATTGAACTCAAATAAATGTCAGACTGTCTGTGTTGTTACCCTGCATGTACTGTGTTTATAATGTGCTGGGGCGATGTACTGATTTCAAAACCAAGCGCTGCTTCCACAAAGGAGAGAAATACGAGACCACCCTCTAGTGTACACTCCAGCTCAGTGAGGACAGGAGCTGCAGAGAGCTCGAGTTTCTCAACATGACCAGTAGATGGTGCTTAGTCCTCAAGATTGGGAGCATCAAACTAAAGGGTTGGGCTGCCTGCTGGGATATGTAACATGTAGGATGGTTGGTAAAACAGGAAAAAAAAGTTACATTACTGGTTATGTCAAGACACCCAAGGTTTTAAATGATATTATTCCAATTACAGATGTATTTATTAATGTAAATAATTTACTTTTATTCGTCTAAGATTAATTGTCATCAGGGGACTACTCCGCTCATAAAAACTGTTGTATAATATTCTCTGAGCTGTCTTAGAAACTAACCCTAATGATCTCATCAGTTTATCTCAGAGCGGGTTTGAACCTTCAGTTTTGTCACGGAAAGCTGAGTTACACACTCTGGGAAAAGGAGCTTAGTGAGGTGAGATTACTATGAAGGCACATATCAGAAAAGATGAAATAATATTGCATTATGGGAATTGAGCGATCCAGAGGTGTTTATTGGAGCTTGTATAACACTATGGACTAATTGTTAGGTTATCTCTCTATCTCTCTCCTGCATCAATTCTGACCTATTTCATGAAAATGCAATTAGAAAATGTTGTAATATCCCTTTAAAACAATTTAAAAAAGGACTGTCAACTACTTTGTTTCTTTAATGTAATGTACATATAAAAGTTTAAATGTTTAAATTAGTTAAATAATCTAAATACAAAACATGGTACTGTCTAAAGATATTTATTTCACTCTGGCATTATATATTATTTAACAACCAGTGATGCTCACTTTAAGATTTTTACATTTAATTGTTCTTCTGTTGTGTTCCTTTTCCAGCTGCACACATCCCATCCAGTCTTTACAATGTCTGGCCAAAGTGCTTGTAACAAAGATATTATGCCAGTGAGATCTTCTGTCAGTGCATGCAGGGGGGTGACATCATCATCATCATCTTTCTGCAGCCTGGTCCGACACATGCCGCGGCCTTGGGCCGGCCTCCCCCTGCTCCATCCCACACTCTTCCTGTTAACCATCCCAACTTTATTGACATTACAGGAATCACTAATGAAACACCGTCTGTTTCTCAGCTCGCAGTGTCTGCCTGTGGAGCTATTAAAGGGAATCACACACAAACTTACAGAGGTAAGAGGTAAGAGTGTTCATAAATATACTGTACATTCCCATCCCCCACAGTTCACATCTGTACCCAGCAGCCTTTCCTGTATGTAGCCTTGGCTATTGTATGCACCAAGTAACATACGGGAAAATGTAGTGATGACAGACGCTGAGGTGTGTGTATCTGTAACTGGAAGTCGGGGCTGCTGCTAGGAATTCCTGAGTAAATATGATACCTGCCTCATACAAAAGTATAATTAGTCTTAAATATTCAGTGGGCTTTTTATGTCAGGGCCTCTTGATTCCTTGCTGTTTTTGCATCCTGAAAAGAGGAGAAGAAAACAATCCAATCGTCTGTGATTGTTGCATGACTTCATCAGCTAATGGCTTTACAGCAGCACTCAAAGATATAGGAGGACTCTATGCTTGAACTATAACCCTCTGAGGTACTGTTTTACCACAGTCTGCTTACCGGAAAGGCATCCTTTTAAATTAGCCGTCCTCTCCGTGCTGCTTTCTAAGGTCAGCATTCCTGTGTTGTGGACTGACTCCCTGCTCTACAGTCAGGTCTGCTCCCCAAATTAGGTTACCCATTCAGAAGGGCTTGCAACTGGAAACTTTGCAACCCCGACAGTGACTGATACATATGAATAAGGCGAGCAGATCAGGACAGAAGGGTGGTGTAGTAATTGTGTTAAAAAGTGCAAGGGCCCCAAAATAAAGACCCCAGTATAAGCCTGTGGAGGCCCCCTCACTGTGCAGAGCAATCCCAGCAGATTGGGCCCCATGCTTATGCAAAAGCCCTCACCCCCTCCGCTCTAGACCCATCACCCTCAACCCCACCATCACCTCCAAACTGGTGGCCCAGGTCAGCCAATGAGTGGACCTATACAGAGACCCCTCCATGACAAAGGCTGGCTGAATGTCCCTTTCCTAATAAATCATGAGGACATTAACAAATATGTTCCTCGCTAAGAAAAGCACAACAGCTCCCTTCCCTGCAGGGATCTTTAACGCTGATAACATGCAGTTTCGATTAGCAAAGATCGCCCCTCCTGAGAGGAGCACTGGAAGACATGTGACTTATTTTGGATACCTGCAATGCTAATTTTTTTTTACACCGAATAGTCATTAAGTAGTCATTAAAATCTGTCTTGAAATTGAAAATACAGCAAACTGATAATAGCAAAACAGCCTCAAAAGTGATTTACTTCTTGTGGGAAATTACTTGAATTTAGTTTCTTGAATAAATTAAAAGGAACATTACGAGTCAGTCACACTCATCTGTCATCTCACTTTAATTCAATACATATAATTAAACTAAATATAAGTGGATGTGAATTGAGGTTTGATATGTCACAGAAGTCATTATTGTGAATGACATAAACCTGGTTTGCTATCAGTTACACACAAGAATCAGATATGGTGGCTCATCTTAATAATAAATCAAAGCTGCTTCTCATTAATCAAATCATCATTTCAACACAAGTTACAGATTTTCATTCCTCCCCCAAAAAACTATTTTGACCAAAGTATTTTGATCAGAAACAGAAACACATCGTGTGATTTTTTTGCAAGTAAATACACTCTTCACATGGTGTTTAATACAGCACCAGGACTGTGCTGCTGGGATGAGCTGGGATAGAAATCAGTTTCTGTATACTCAACATGTGTGTGCTTCCAGAAGAGACCCCCAGTTTACTGTAAACAGGGGCCCTCTTCAATTCCACTAACGCATATGGAAATGGGCCATACCTTCAGGGCATTGTCCTCCTCCAAGAGCAACCACACAACCCTAACAATGTTAAAGGAGGGCCCGGCAAACATTTCATATTCATGGGGCACAATTACTTCCATATGAATGGAATAATTGCCCTTTAGAGGCTTAAGGAACCAACTGAAGTATGTGTGCGTTTTTCAGGCCCTCGGGCTGAGGCGATCAGCCACCTAAGCAGAGGGTGTGCTCTATCATCTGCTGGAGGGAAGAAATGTTTGACTGCTGTGTCTGCCTCTATGCATAAGAATGTCACATGGCTCCCAACATGATGTACAGTGTGTGTGAATGTTCACTGTATCTGTGCATACAAAAAACAAGACTGCTTACTTTATATATTTTCAGTTGAAAAAAAGTGCTTAACTTTAATCTGATCATTTCTTTTGTTTGTTATTGTTTTGAAAAGGAAGCCCAGTTGCCACAGATAGCAGGGAGGAATTAAAAGTCCCTCAGTGACTGATAATTCAGCAGCAACAAAAACTTTTAGGATGCAGAACTTTGAGAGGAAAGAGACACATCGAGCAGCAGAAGTGTTTTTCATGTTTGTGATACACTGCTGAATGAATTATTTCAAATATCAGAGCATCAGATCATGACAGCTGAACCAAAATGCAGTTTCGGGGACAGCTGTTGATACCTCTTTTCCCCCTGAACAGGCTGGGTCCAGCTTGGATGAATGCAATGGGAAATCCCATTCCCATTGTTGTCCTACCACCCTGATGCACATCAGGTCCTCAGAAGCCAGAGGTACTTCAGCGTGTGCCTTGTTAAACCCTGAAGAGGATCCTTCTGCCCGGCTCATCCCACTAATTACCTCCTAGCCATACTGTAAATGGACCACTCCTGATAATCAGCCTAAGCTGGGAGGAAGAGCTGGATAGAAGTGCAGACAGAGGGAGACACGGGTGGATAAGGGATGAAAGGAAGGGGGGTGTTGCAAGGAAACTGATTAGCTGGCCTTAGTTTGAAAACTTGTAAGGTTTTGATGACATCATCCCTGTGGCTTAAGATCAATCCCCAGCTGAGCAGCTGATTAATTTCTTTTTCTTACACGTGCATCTGCTCACATAGTTGGGAAACTTGGTAGCAGCGTGCCTGTTCTTGTACTGTCAGGCCCCTCCGACTGCAAGAACTGATCACTAATGGTATAAAATAAAAACAGACAAGGGAGCTTTGACAGAGTTTGGTGTGTGTGTGGTGCCAGAATTTGGCAGAATTGCCACATCTTCTGAGTTTATGTGTGTGCCGAGACATTTAGAGACAGAGTAAGTGCAAACAGGCCTCTTGTTGTGGTGTATGTTTTTATGGTGGTATGAGGGATAGACCTCTGAATATTGAGGAACTTATTTTTTTAATACTTTAAAATGTAGTTAAGCATTTAATGAATAATACTGAATTTTTTTTAGGGATATCTGAATAGAGATTTTTATTTTTTATACATATTATATTTTTATTCATATATACATTGATCCTGCTGATACTCTCTATTGAGCTAAAGCCTGACATTGTATATTCCTTTGTGCCATACAGTTACAGTGTTGTTCCAAAACTACTGAAAACACATTAATGAGTGAAACTGTACTGCACTGGGTGACATGAACAGGGGCACAGTGTTTTATTTTAAGCCACATACTATGTCGTCTATGTACCATACAGTAAAATACTCACTCAGGCATCACATCTGCAGCTCTTCAATCGTGCAAGTTGAAAATAAAACTATATATTCAGGATGCATTTTTAAAGATGTACTTCTCAAGAAGGAACAAAACGGCCGAGGCTCACTGAGAAGAACTTATAGCTGTTTTTTGTATTTTCATAGATTTGTTTTGACTGTAACAAAAGTTTAGAACATTGCCAACCTTATCCTTGGATAAAGCAGTTTTTACTATCACAAAAATATCAGGCCTTTCTTGTTCTTCATCCTGATGACCACACACACATCCTCCTCTTACAGTAGCCAGGTTCCTGAGACACAGCTGCTAATAGAGCAATGCCTTCTGCCCCCGATGCACAGGTCGGTACACACATCCACCCACAATGCAGTGGTGTTTGCATTGTAATTACTGCAACACTGTCTTTGTCTGGCCCATAATCCGGGGGATCCATTGTTGGTCATACGTGCCTGCTCCTTCATTATTACCAATGCTCACCCTCCTCCTCATCCCTCAAACCACCCCCAAACCCCTCCAAGAGGCTGTCTCTCTTTCACTCCCCAACCTGCCCACCCCCAAACACACACAAGAGAAGTGTGCTGCACCACAAAGGGACTAAAAAGAGGCACAATTAGCCCAGTGACAGTAAGCCCCGGCGTGGGCCAGGAAGCATGCCGCACAATGGGGCAAACTTTTATACGACACCTTAATGCAAACAGTGGAGTGTGCTGCCTCGTGCCACTGTGCTTAGGGCCACTCTCATTGCAGACCTTTGTGACAGAGGAACAAGCAGCCATTCATTTCATTTATTGGTTACCCATTAATTGGGGAGGCACAGTGTTGCCATTGAGCCAACGAAGGAGATGGTGTTACTCAGGCTAGATGAAAAAAAAAAAGAAATCATCAGTGGGCTGAGCCTTCAATTGAATCCCATGCCAGTCATTCGGAGATTGCCCTGTCAATGATTACATAGGGATCAATACAGAGAGGGCAATTGCTATCTGAGACGGGGGGTACTGTAGAGCACACACACATCTCTGCCTACTGCATCTATAGTGGAGTGAGAAATTTGGCTTGCAAGCTGCAACCTCTCTGAGCAAGCCCCTGACACAATCTTACAACCCAGAATCACACACACACAGATCTCACACCGCCCTTGTTTGTGCTGCTAAGCCGTGTCGGAGCACTTCAACAGGTCTCCACTGCTGCTCCGCATCTGCACTGCAGGACCCACATTAATGATCGGCAGACTTAAATAAACCCTCTGTGGTTGTTCTCTATCGATCAGGTGATCTGGCTATCAGATAAGCTAACAGATCTATGAGGGACTCATGCTGTAATTGAGTTGCTCTGCAGGAGTGTGTGTGCCTGTGTTCCTGTTGGAGCACACGTGTGTGTAGGCACATCGCATATGTCCACGGTATGCATCCTGGAGGATTATGAGCACACTTTTGGAACATAGTGTTGTGTGTTTCACACCATAGACCCAACTGGGAGATGTGCTCCCCGTGCTAATTATGAGTTGTAAAACGGGTTGTGATTGCGGTTGTTGGTTTGAGTCCCAGAGGGGGATCAGTATTCAGTCTGTCCACTGCGCTGTGTGATTAGAGAGGCCGGGGAGAGGAGGAGGGTAAAGTTTAGGTTGGGATGTTGGACCAATTAATGCAAAGACTAAGACATCAAGAAGAAAATCCCCTCATATGGATTTATTTTGATCATTTTGTTGGGTTTGACTCGAGTGCATGCAAGCATTGAAAGTCATGAAATGCGATGTGTGATGCTCAGATGTCAACACATTAGTGGCACGTTTGACCTTTCTCAGTTTCATCTAATTTCCACAATGCAACGAGAAAAAGATTAGAATCTAATTTGTTGTCCCAAAAGTTGACACGCGGATCAACTGGCCCACTTATATGAAATAACAAGCAGAGCAAGTAACCCAATTGGAATAAATATGCTTTATGCAAATTACATGTGCTAGTTCATGTTGATTATATTGTCATGTTTCACATGTATTAAATCAGAAACCCAGCAAGACAAATATTTTAAAAAAAGCAGAAACAGGAACTTAAGTAGCAATATGCGAGTTAACAAACTGATACTATTAATATGTTTCTACACTTCAGAGGGGATGCTAATCAAGTTACACAAGTAGTAATGGTGCCATAAACTGAATGTGTGTGTTGGGGTATGTCCGTGTGTGTATTCCCACCAATGTCCGTGCATGCATGCATGCATGGCACTTTCATGCTTCTATGGCCACCTGTGATGTTAATCCCTCCTGTCAGTTCCCTCACCACAGCAGCCATTCTGGCGTCATACACAAACTAACAAACACACACACCATAATTATGCAGCAAGAGATGGGTTATATGAACAACAACAGTCACAATTAACGGACACTCGGTCTGGGAGCTGCCTTCATTAGATGTGTATTTTTTTCCTGCACGACTTGAAGGGACAGTCTAATGGTCAGGTTTAAGGCTAATGGGGCCCAGGAGGATTGAAGCACAGTGAGGCTCGCAGCTTGTATATTACAGACACATGCTAACATATTAACACATGGACCGCAGCAGGGATGACTCACAGAAGACAATAAAGAGGCATTATTGTGACTGTTATGTTAAAGCATAAGAGTTTTTCAGTCATTAACTTAAAAGGCAAGAAGTGTTATACTTTTTTCAGTGAAGACTCGTGGTTTCCTTTAGCGGTATCTCTATATGCAGATAGTTTGGGTTTTATGAGCAGAGGCTTTTTGATTTCTTCAGTGGGAAGTCATGTCAATAAAGATGGTTTCACAGGGGTCTGGTGTTGCACAGTAAGACAGTGTTTTTGGATAGGGATGCTACTGTTGAGATTTTAAAATGCTCTGAGCACCATGAAGGACTTTCAGCTATTTGGACGGTAGCAACTCAATGACAGATGCTTGAAAAACTCAGCAGAGACACCTGGTCAAATTGTAAAACACTGCATGGCATTCTGCATTTTGAATGATGTGCGCCCTTAAACTCTAAGAGAATAGGATGATATGGAGAAATAATGACCAATGAACAAGGAAAAATATGAGGCTACAGCAGCAGGACTACAGAAAAATCAAATTAGTATCCTATAGAGTGTTTCCTTATTGAGCTGTGATGGAGGACAGTAACAACTTTGGAACACACCCACTTGATTTGGCTATTTTCGACCTCTGCAACTTCATTTTAGCTTGAAATGGGACAGTGGCTGTTGTTCTCCATCATTTACACTGGAATCGCATTAGGAAGCAAGCCAGTATGGGCAGGGTAACAATCACAGGGCATAAAAAATGTTTGAATTTAGATTAGACTGTATGAATGTTGTCTTAACACAGGCTTGAAAAAATTGCAAACCTGTCCTTTAAAACACCTTCCAAAGCAGGATGCCTATCGCGATCCCCTGACCCCGACCTTACAGAGCACTGTGGGAGTTTACATAACTCACATACAGTTACCTCTGTGGAAAACAGCAGGGATCCACATCTCAGCCTCTAAATCAGGGCCTGCAGCCCATTAGAGTTTCCCCCGCCCGCCTCCTCCGCAGCTCCAGACAGGACTGATGGCTTTTGTTTGCGGAGGGGCATCATCGCTCACAGCTGCTGCTGTAAATCTGGCCAACCTCATCCAGCTGCCAAGGAGGCCAAATGAGCTCATCCTCTTGGCCTCACGTGGCACCTCTGTTGCAGCGGTGAAATATCGAGGACGATGATGATGATGGCGATTATTGGCGATTTCCTCTGTGGTGTGTGCGTGTCATTAAGGGGAGGAGGGGGACTGTTGTTCTTTGTCTTGTTTATGCGTGGAGGGTCTACTCAAGGCGGGATGAATTGTCTGTCCTCTGGTCACTGTTTGGATCACCTGGCTGATTGTATTTCAGCTGTTGATTAACTAAAGCTGGATTAATGTGAGAGCTATATACGGCAAACGAAAGAAAGAGTCATAACTCTTATTGTGTTGCTCCTCAGCCACTGTCTCCACAAATCACCGCTTTATAAATGATGTACTGAAGATCTCTATCTCTCTCCAAAAGCGAACCCTGTAGACCCCTGCTCCTCTCCTCTCTCCTCAGCTCCATGTTCCCTCTTCCTTTAATTACTGTGTTCATGCTTGACAGGCGCTGATGACTTGATTAAGCCTGCCGTGTGCAGTTCCAGTCTCTACCCTGCTGATGAATGAGTCTAAAGCTTATTAACTTACTCATTCTGATCAATAAGGCGCTGGGCTTGAACACTGCAAGGACAGAGGGGGAAACCGCCGTGCTGCTGTCCTCCACGCCGGCAGCAGGGACGAAATCAACACACATGATTAGCCTGTGTAACCAATCCCAGCGCTCTGTGGAGAGAGGAGCACAGGTTGATCGATTTTCGGGATTACTTTCAGTTGCAGAGGCTTTAGAGGTTTCTCCCCAAGACTGTCATGATAAATATTGCAGCTTTTGTGAACATTTTTTAGGCTGAAATAGAGCCTGTGAACTTTAAGGCCAACAAAACAGGAAATAGACTTAAAAAAAAAGAGCTTTATGTAGTCCCTCGATATCCAAAAAAGATAAAGTTTTCTTCTGACTTTTTATCTTCAGTGTCATTCCTAGAAACATATCAGAAAAAAATATTGAGTTATATTTTAAGAATTTTGCTTCTATCTGCAGAAAAAAACAAAATACAATCTCCTCATGAAAGCCAGATTCTCAAATACTGAACAAAAGAGAAAAGTTAAAGTTAAAGTTGACTTTATGTCATCATGGTAAAACCTTTGTTAAAACCATTTGGGGAAAGATGTCCATTAATTACAGACTAATTTAAATTCAATTCTATTTCTGTCCTTTGTAAAAAAAAATTCTGTTAAGTTTGTGACTTCGCTTGCAACAAAATGATAAACATGTTTTGGAGCTCGAGGGGACTCATTCAGGAAAGCTCAACGCATTACTGCTTACATCACCCACAGAGAATATCGCCTCATACATTAGCCAGTCTCCCTCTCCCCATTTACACCCGGGGGGCGGGGCGTCCATCCACGCCATCCAGGAGGCAGCGGATGAAGAAGGGATACATTTAAATCCTATTCCCCGGAGGAGGCCGCTCAGCTCCACCGGGGCCTTTAGAAATGAGAGGCTCATCATTGAGGCTAATTTGCCCTCCAATGGAAGCAGTCAGCATGCGTGTGTAGCCTATACAGAGGTGGGCACATATTGTTTGAGGGTGACATCTTGCTTGATAATCTGTGGAAAAGGAGACTATGACTGAGGAAGGAGCCATGTGTCTGTCTGCACGCTGGAGCCACAGGAAAAAAAAAACAAAACATACTTTCCTCTCTTCACATTCCTATATTGATCATTTTTGCCATCTTTCATAGTAAGAGGTGCCAGTATTGATGTATTGTGGTCAGTGATACAGAGCACACACTCTGCTGAAAGGTGTTTGATTCATTTCTCATGTCAAGAAAACAGATGCTTCCTGTGGCAGAGATGAAACAGATCACACGATACCCTCGTGTCTGAGAAGTGGCTCTGGTTTTGTCTGGGTCCTTAATGAACAGGACTTCGTAATGTAAGCCCTTAACTGTTAGCAGGCCTGGCTAAGCTAAGCAGGACTTGGTGCAGAGAAACCTGTACTGACCTTTGTTTCCCCTTTGCTGGCTGCTGTGTGTGGAGCACATGTAAGAGTGTGAGCAGGAGGGTCTTCTGGGAAGAGCCCTTTAAGATGATGCGCACCATTAATGTGACTACAGGTCGGCTCCATTTCAGAGGCATTGATCTGCTGCTGGAGCTTACAGAGCGCTGTGGCAGCAGAGCCGAGTCGGAGACTGAGGTGGATCTAAAAAGGATGAAATGAGGGGTGCTAATGCAGGAATGCAGTGGGCACTAAAGGTTTCACTGCATTTAATGACTTTGAACCTGTTGTCTTTCTCAGAAAGTTGAAGAAAATTAACCGTCATCACAACTTTTGTTTGTCTGGGTTTATTTAGCAGCATTTTACGAGCTCTATCATTGCTGTCCACAATTTTCATATGTGATTTTAAGTAATGAAACAGTTTTATGTAATATCTTTTGCTTTTTTTGAATTCTACTAGCACAGTGTTTTACAGTGAGTGTACCTGATACTGCAGTCTGACAAGAGGACTAATCCAATTAAAATGATGTGAAAAATTAAATGCACAAAAATGAAATTCTTAAAACAAGCAACAGAAGTGTTTTCTGTCCTTTTTTCATTTGATTTTCAGAGACAATACAGATAAACATTATTGCATATGGAGAAGTGATGTAACACAAAGGTGAAGCTCATCAGTAGTCTTCATCCTTGGTCCAGTTTTAGCTTCCTTGGTTTTAAAGTCAGGTTAAAACTAATGAAGCCTTGTGGTAACTCAAGCATTTTATGGTCAGATGTTCCATAAACCCTCCAGTTATGTATGTCCATGACATATCTCTCACAATAGGAGGCCCATATAAAATATCAGTGCTGCAATAAATGGTTAAAACCTTGATGTGAGTGTCCTGACTAAACTAAATATCTAAAAATATAAAGTTTTTACATCTCTGCTGTTTAAATCACTGTTTCATATGTGTGTCATTGCACTCCAACACAAGCATCTAGATGAATGCTTTGACATGCTGTAGCAGTTTTGAAAACCTCTCAGTTTTGATGTGTATGAAAACATGTAATTGAAATCATTAAAAAAGAAGAAGGTTGACATGTAGGGGAATCCATTTTACAAAATCCATTTAAAAAGCCAAAGATGCATTTCATGCGGAGACACTCAGCAGGCACCAATAAATCCTGAAGTGAAGAAAATAGTTGCGGAGCTCTGCAGTTTTCCTCTGATGAATGTACATTATCACAAATATAGACTTACTCTTACCGTATGTTGAGTCGGAGCCATCTTCTGTGACTTCTATTACCTCAGTCAATAAGAAGATTGTCAATAAAGTAGTCTGGGATGAGTAATTTGTATTAACGTAGAGTTTGTGCTTTTTCAAGCACTGGACATTTAGTTAAAATAAAACAAACTATTGGTTTATTTGGTCTATAACATATAGTAGTATTTATAGAGGTGAATTATTGTATTCATAACATGGCTAAAGTCACAGGGTAACAGATAATGCTCTGATAATGATTGACTGGAAAAACAGCAGTGATTGCCACCACTAATTAATTGCACTGGTGTTACCAGATGAATCAATGACCATCAGAAGATTGTCTGTGGCCAAGATGAATCTCATGTGTTGGAGATTGTTAAAAAAGCATAAACAGATCAATGGAGCTCCACTTTATAGGCTTGGATGAGGCTTAGATGTCCGTTCTGCTTGAAGTTGGAGCGTGTGTGTGTGGGGCAGACGGTCCACCCGGTAACCAGAGCCGAAACACAAACCCATTTAGCATATGGCATTTTTTACCACGGAGAGGTAAACACAGTGGGGAGGCCAGGAGAATAGTAAAACACACTGCTCGGGCCAGATCTCCCTGTGGACCCACACAGGGTGGACACACACAGAGGACACGGTGTCCAATCCCAATGACAAGCTGAGGTCACTCTGATGAATACAAGAGGCAACGTTCCAGTTTTTTCTTTTCTTTAACCTCATCTCTTTCCTCTCATTTTAAACGTGTTAAAAAAAGTAAATAATGCACCTGGTGTCACTTTCTCCACCCTCTTTTCATAAAGTTCCTCCTCCACAGTCCTTTTCTGCCTCCCACCCTACAACCTTTACTCTGCTTGCTCTTTGAGTCAGCGGCGCATTTAAGGGTGTCATGACACAAAAGGATGTTGATATCAACTGTCAAACCTTAAACCCTAATGGGGCTTTTTTAGAGCGACAATCTTAACAGATCAATGCGCCAGTCAGGAGTCGGATTACAAAGACCCGTCAATGACCACACGTGAAGGAGAGGAGAAAAAAGAAGGGGCGGACGACACGAGACAGGAAGAACCGCTCTGCCCCAGAAAGACACGGAGCTGAGATATGCCAACGCGACCACATACCTGCAGCTTGATTTAATGGACGTCCTGGGGTAATTGCGCTGCAGCCATCCTTTGACTGCTCAGGAAACTCACCAGGGCGAGGCCTCTCCAGCAAACTGCTGAAAAGGTGTAAAAAAAAAAAAAAAAGACCAGCGATGGCGGGGTGTTAAGAAGTTAGATGCCGGGAAGCAGCACTAAGGTGGCGCTAGGCTAGAGAGAAGCCATAAAGGCCTGTTAGGGTACATTAGGTGGAGGAGAGGGTCATAAGGCTTCATGAATGTTTCAGCAGGATGGGGGGGCATTTGTCTTCCAGCTCCACTGTCAAAAAGCCATCATGACTCAGTGTTGGGGGTTGGGGGGTGGGTGAGCTGTGGCTCAGGGGCCAAGACACTCTGTTTTCCTGCGGTGGGGCACGCATACACAATAACAGACATGGATGGACTCACGCGCTGCACAACAAATCAGCAGAAGTCTATAGACTCTTTACTGTGGCGGTGCACTCAGTGACCCACTCATCCATCACAGTTTTCATCTCCATCACTGTCAGAGCCCCCACTGTTGGATCACTGCCTCTTGACTCCTCTGACGAGAAAGTTTAAGACCGTTTGGCTCTATGCTCACTGATGTTTGGCACCATCGCAAAGCATCAGGTGCTTAAACAGTCGTTCCAGCCCCTGAGGTAGCTGCTAAGGAGTCGCGCCGCGGGGCCGTTCAGCTTCTTCTCCCCTTTGACCCTGCAGACCTTTGGGAGCTGCCTGAGGTCACGGTTAATTGTCCCGTGAACAAAAGAAGTGTAGCTGCGATTGCAACACAGACTATATAACCTGGATGGTAAGCTTTGTTTTGGAAGGAATGAGAAGTCCTTGAAAGACCATGACCTCATGACCTTTATCATCAAAAGTAACAGAAGCAGAGTGAGTTACAGGCCTGAACCTGACACATGAGAGTATTAGCGTGTTTCAGCACCTGTGTTGCAGCAACTTGATTTTTATGTTAGCCTATTTAGAGCCAGCTCCTCCAACCTTCAAGAAATGAAATGAAATAAGGATTTGCACATCTCTGTGGCAACAATCCTGACTCAAGGGAGGCGAGATAAAGGAGTCAAACATTATCTTATGAGATGCAGCTGCTGGCCTTGGTGGTTGGGGAATGACTGGAAGGAAGAGGCCTGAGACGGATTTCACAAAGCAGCAAGTGCCACAAATCAGCTGATGGTGTTCAAGATAGCCACAAGTTTCATAGGAAGTAACACTGCACATGTCGCACCTACATAAATTGCATACAGGAAGCTGTTGGTGGGGTCGGAAAAGTTCCATCCAATGATTTCAGACTTAAAAAGCAACCAAACTGTCTTAATTCTTTTACAGCATTGCGCCCTAACATCTTTCAGCTGCACCGCTGACTCCTCAAGTCAAGACTGTAAGTTGATAGAGCGGCAGTACCGTGGTGATTAGAGAGGATAAGGTGGGGCAATGGAGGTGCTGAGAAGAGGAGGGAACTAACTGGCTGATAAAGCAGTTGTCCTCCCTTGTCTCTGTGCTGTTAGCTTTGTTAAATCTGACTGACAGCTATTGATGGATATGTAGCTGGCCTGCTGCATATCCCCCCCCCTCCTGTCCATCAGGGCGGGCGTGTGTCGCTGCACGGGCACGCTGGTACCCGTGCATGTGAGGGCTTGGTTTGCAGGGCTATAGTGCACCGTGCGGCTCGCTCTTGTGCGCCCCATGATGGCCTGCGGGGAAATCAATCATCAATCTGTCCTTTGTGGCCGGTGACTGTGCATTCTCCAGGAAGAGGAGATGAAGGGAACAAGGGAGGTGAGGAAAAGACATGAGTGCTTATTAGCTAATCTACCTCAGGAGGGTTGAAATCTTTCACTTTCTCTTGCTCTGCCACTGTCTGTTTGCACCACTTGCAAACATATGATAGTGGCATGAATCTCCCTTGAAAATATAAAACATACTCCTTCCCCTTCCCCTTTCAGTAACAGAGAGGAAAGCAAACAGATCTCTATTGGACAGGACGGTGCAGAGTCGATGTCTGCCATACGTCAGCGTTGCCCTCTAGGTGTTTGTCTAAATGGACAGCTTAGCTGGGATTAGTTGGACTAACAGCAAACATCTTTAGAGGCAGAGAGGTCACCTCGTCTGTGCATGGATGCGCATGTGGCAGGAGTACAGTGTCCATATGTTGTAAATCCTTCCCTCAGGGACGACACATGCAGACCTTCTTTTACCAGTGGAAAGTACACATTCGCCGGCTTTTAAACATTTAAATCCCCCTCTCATCTCTAAAAACACAAACTCCGCTTCCTCAAACTGCCCCTCAAACTGCCTGTGGAAAAGTGAAAACAAATTTTTAACTGTAAATACTCCTCGGGGAAACTCGCAAATTTATGCTGGCATGCACCAGCGTCTGTCTCTCCTTTGGCCGATTGTGTCGTAGCAGCATGTGGTCCAACTGTCCTGAAGTATCAGTTTAAGGCATCCCAGGGCCTCTCAACTGCACCACCCCACTGAGTGAAACATTCGCCTGAGAAAGGACCCTTGCACAACAGGGGCAGCCAAAACCATAATGTACGTGTCACATGGGAATTACATGGTCTCTTATAAAGAATCAGCACACAGTTTTGTTGGAAAAGGCAGAATCAGACCGTAATCTCTGACAAGTTATTCAGCCTGTTGTAGAAGCACGCAGCACAGACAGGAGAGCATAAGACGTGGGGTGAAACAGAATCAGAAGTGTGTGTGAGAGGGAAAGGGGAGGGAGGCTGGGAGTACTGTAACAGTAGCCCCTCTCCTCTCCACCACACTGCCAGCTTCATCACCCACAGGAATAACAGTTGGGCACATACAATGGCCTTTGCGCATAAAGACACACAAATAAGCACACCGAGAACTATTGTAAAGCGCGACGCATGGGGAGAGGAACCCTATAACACTTTCTAACATCCCGAATGACAATGCCAGATGTCAACCTACAAGCAGATTTATTCCTCTCAGAGCTGTTGCATATGAATCGGCCTAAAAGAAGAGCCCGGCAGTCCATCAGGGGTTAAATAGTTCAAACAGGACCAGGGAATTTTTTTTTTTTAGATACAGAGATAGATAACTCACACAAGGCTTTAAGCTCGGGTATACAGTACATTTTAGGATGGGTTACTTTACTTTAGGGGTTGTGAGGAGTAAGTGTGTGTGTTTAGGGGGGCTGCAGGCCAAAATATGTTGCCCCATGGGACCACAGTGGAACCTCACACCGGCCCCCACAGAGGAGGATAAGGCCATCTGCCCTCCTCACGCATCAATCCCACCAAGAAGACACACACACACACTGAGTACCGGGCAGCAATATGGAGAGGCTTTGCAGACAGTGTTTGATCTGCCTTTCATCCAGTCAGCAGCACGCAGGCCACTGAGCCTCTCTGTGTGTCTCCTGCTGTACCGCTCACCGTCCCAGTGGAAATCACCGGCCGATAACAACAGCCCCAACCTGAGGCATGAATGGCAGGACACAAGCTGATCAGCTCCATCCTCTTGACAGGAAGGAGGGGTGGGGGGGCGACAGCTCAGTGGATCCATTCAAACTTAAATGACTTAACTCAAATGTTTCTTTAGAGGCCGAAGTCACACAGATAACGTGCCGCTGTGATGTGAGCGAGTTCAAACTAAGATCGAGAGTAAAGGCAGGCATTGAAATGCAGACAAGCTAAACCAGTGAGAGAAAAGTCTGCCTCCAAAATGAATGCATTTATTCTCAGTGCCTCTTAAAATAAAATCAAGGCAAGATAAGTTTATTTGGAAAGTGCATTTTAAAGAAAGACAAGTCAAAGTGCCTGAAAAACATGGTCCATAACTGTATGAGATAGATAGATGTATGAAATAAAATACAGTTATAGCACAGGTAAGTCAATAAATGCAATAAAAATACAGTATGTGCAAGATGTACCACAAGAAAATGGTGGACGTACAGAAGCCCACTTCTGCAGAAATTATACTTTTAATGTGTTTTCTTGGAGTAATAGACTGGTTTTTGAATTGGGAGAAAGGGTATCATCACTACAGGGCACAAGAGAATCAAAATTCCACATTTAAAAGTATGTACAATTAATACATTGCATGGTTTTCAATTTTACCAAATGAAATATATTGCTTGTGGAAAGTGGAAAGAGACACAAAAAATGAGAGAAACAGGATGATGAAGTGGGTGCAGATCCAGTCTCAGGACATCAGTCACTTGAACCTGTTGACTAAATATTATAAGCTGCTTTATTAAGGGACATGTGTCGGCTCTACTGTAAGACCGAATCTAACGCAATAAAAAGTTTCTTTATCTTGAAAAACAAAAAAAAGACAGAATTCTTCTCCTGAGTTTTCCTGTGGTCTGAGGCGGACTGAGGCACAGATGGACAGAGGGCTGGTGTGGTTATAGTTTATGAGACCACTCAGCTGAGAGTCTGAGGCCTGTCTGGGAACCAGGGAGCTCGCCTCAACATCGGCCAGACTACAGCAAACACACACACACACACACACACACACTACACTGACAGCTATTAGGCAATCAATAGAGGCTAATACATCAGAGCATTTGACCACTCAGCTCCACTGGCTTAGCAGACTGAGAGGAAGAGAGCAGATCTATCAATCACGCCGTATGAAGAGATGCATTTTACAAGCGTGGAGCTCACAGGTGGCCGCAAATGTAAAGAACACCCTCTGCAGCAGCAATCTCCTCTTGATATCAATGGACATTACTAATTAATCACAACATCGGATTCGGTTGTGGCCACATTTATGGGATGACTTGAGTGTTTTGTCGAGAGTTATGGATGTTTGCTGCAACCTCAGAGGGAATTAACCCCGGCAAACCTACGCCATAAAACCCCAGTGCTTCTATCATTAATATCACATTAATATAGAGATTAATCTGATGGATAGCCCCCAAGAGGCCCTCTTAACTCGCCAGGAGGGTTAAGTGTGAAATCAATCCGTATAAATGACCTGGATAAAAATTCTTCCATCCTGGAGCGTTTAGTCCTAAATCAGCCAATCAAAGAGGTGCTAGTAAAACCAGTCTCTTAGCGCGGCTCGCTAACAATCTCTGTATTTCAGCTCTGGCAGCTCATTTTCCCTTGTTTCTCCTTCTGTCTCTCTTTGTTTTGTCTTTGTTTCTTGTCCCATCCCTCTCCTCCACCCCTCCGCTCCTGGAGGGCCACGGAGGGGAGTCTCCTCTCCTTTCACAGCAGGCCCCTCGAGGAGGCTCGGGGGTCGTATACGTGGGAGGCGCAGGCCCAATGAAGGCCGATCCGCACTTGTTCAAGCACCCATATTTTGGCTATTTGAAGGGAGAGGGAGGCTGTTAAACACTCGGCGAGGAGGCGACCCCTGACCCTGACGGCTGCTGTTCATCCGTTACAGTGAAATAAACAGAGAGAGAGAGACCCGGCAGACTGACTTTACTCCACCGCTCACTGAAGACCAGGAAGGTGAATGGAAAGGAAGAGCAAGAAGGCTAATCTTCACTCTGATCTGATGGCAAAACAGGAAGATTTCAGATTGAAATCATGCAGGCTTAAAAAATCTGTTTCACTTTGAATTATTTATGAAACGACACCCAGGCATTTTTTTTTTTTTTTAAACCACTTCCTTGTTTATTGTCCTTTTTTTGTACTTTAATTTCCTTTCTCCTGCCGCTTGAGTCTGAATCATGGCGCTCACTTAGCACCATCACAGTGCTGTCAGGTCGGACTACATGCCCTCAGTGTGAAGTACGGTGACCCAGAGGTTAAAGGTGACATAACAGAACACCTACACAAAGGCCGGACACTGTGTCATCTGTTGGGCCCCATGCTGACGCCACCACCAGGAACAATTGGGATTTTCCTCAAATTAACCCCAACACACACACACACACACACACACACACACACACACACACACACACACACACACACTGACACAGACACAGAGTCACAAATCTATCTATCTATCTATCTATCTATCTATCTATCTATCTATCTATCTATCTATCTATCTATCTATCTATCTA
>JBAJHX010000046.1:10182439-10194369 GCA_037176925.1 Amniataba percoides | reverse complement strand
CAATCGAGCCAAGGCGAGCCGAGTCGAGGCGAGCCGAGTAGGTACTATCAGGTACTAGTGGAAAAGCGGCATTATTTTGTAAGTGCAGTACTATGGCCAACCACAGGGTGGCAGCCTTTAACACCAAAAACATGATGGGAGTGAACTGAGGTCTTAATCTGTGCCTCACCAAAAGTGAACCTATAAAATACATCTGTATTTAAAATCTTAAACAGGGATTTTATTGACACAAGTGTACCTGGAGTATAATATATAGCCATACTGTCATCTATGTTCTGCTTTTAAATCTCTACATAACCTCTCACCATTGGCCATCATTGGAGATTGAAGCATCTGCCGGGGCCCTGGCTGGCTGCTGGGCCTCATGGGAGCACTGTTAGGTCCCATCCTGCCCTGCATGGGACCTTGCTGCCCAGGGCCGGATGCTCCCAGAGGTGGGGCAGATGCTGAACCCACCCAGCCCTCCTGCTGCTGCATGCCTGGCCGTGGACCACTTGGAGCCATCATTCCTAGAGGAGCAGACACATACGAGTAGATGAGAAACAGTGAGAAAAGACCTTGGTGGTGTCCTTGGCGCCTGTAATGCAGTGTGTAAGGCCACAGCCATCTATGTAGGACTGACTGAGGCAAGTGACAGTGAGTTTGGAGAGCAGCAACAGGTGTTAACATGTATATGAAAAAACAATGAAATTTCGCTTTGTCAAGAGGTTCTGCCACTGGGAGATTTTCAAGTAGAAACTACACATCAGAAAAACCTGACATAATGGTACATACATACATATTTTACATTTAAAACATTCATTGAAAAAGTCCATTAAAGACTTATGATACCAGCTCAGGAGAACTGTGACTGAATTGCAGTGCTTTTACATGTCTGAACAGCTACTATGCTGTGGGCGGGCAACCCAAGCAAAAACACATAGAGTCAGACAATAACATTACAACTCATAACTCACACCAACCTGTGTTGACCATGCCGGCCTGGTTGGCCATCATGCCGTGATTTCCCACCATGCCTTGCTGCTGTTGCTGCTGCTGTATGAGAGTGTATGGACTGGTGGCCCTTATGGGGTACTGTAATGAGGACTGCTGGGGGGACGCATTCATGTCCAGAGACACGCTCCTCACAGGCAGACCCCTGCCTGGCTGGCCTGGCCGGACACCTCCAAAGTCTGAAGACAGGAATGAATACATTTTAAAGTGCATAACTGGAAAAGTCAATAAATAAAATAGTTCAAATGGTTTAATATCTACATGTTTAGAACTATATGAGGGGACTGGTTAATTTCATGGGAACTACTCTGAGGGGAAACCCTGGTGTGCTCTTCTTCCAAGTAAGTGTGGGACTCACTTGTTGGGCCCATGCCAGTTCCAATGCCCCTGTGTGGCTGCTGTGCTGCCATTGCAGGATTGGTCTCGGACATCTGCAGGATGTCGTTGATGATGTTCTGCTTGTCCATGGGACTGGGCAGCGAAACAGGTCGTGGCTCACAGAAGAGCTGCGGCTGAGCATTCTGCAGGTCATTCAGGATGTCATCCAGCTCCGAAGACTGGAGCGAGCAGAGGGAGGAAAAGGGAGAGTGAAAACAAGAAACAGATGAACCACTTAGTCCTACCGTTTAATAAAACAAATTCACCTGCAAACACACCAACACAAGTGTGACAGGAACACATGTACAGAGAGCAAACTTCATGTGTAAACACTATAACACTTGCACAGAGTCATTATCTGAGAGACGGGAAAAGCAGGCTTGGCCTTGTTTATAATACAGCAGTAACCCTGGGATAAAATGGACCACTTTCCATCAAATCTAGGCCACACTTCACTTTGACTTAGCTTGTCAGACATGAACTACTCTTCACTTAATGGCTGGTGTTTTCAAACCTACAACTGCGTATGCTCCCCTTTTTAAAGCTCAACATTTTTAAGCACATTTCTAAGAAAATCATATTTAGTGGAACAATACTTTTGTCCCTACTGAGTGAAAAACACTGCAAAGGCAGACAAGATGTGGCAGCTGAAGCTGCTTTCTGCTGAGTAACATAGGAGAACAGTGTGAGGCGGCAGCAGCCTGGTTGGTACAAAAGTTTGAAATGCTCTGTGCCCCCCTACTGCAAACAGCTGGACTGAGCCTGCCCAATACAGCCTGAGGCTGCCTTCATGCACAGCTGGGCTTTGGCCTATCTGGCCACTTTTTGTTTAGTTTTTCACACAACTATCTTAAACAAAGACAAGACCATGCTGGGATCTGGTTTCACTTGCTGGACTGAAAAACTGCACAGACTGGGAAAGATAAAGCTCTTGTAAGCTGTTTTTTTTTTGTTTTAGGACACTGGCACTTCCTCCTGTGCTTTGTATTCTCGACATTACACATATGGGCGGGAAAAAGGAACACCTAAATAAAGCACCTTAATATGACACCAAAATGACACAATTTCACAGTAAAGTAGAGCATTTATAGCTTTACAAAATGCATTTAACTGCAGTACTATTGTGCTGAATTTCATTTTACTGACAGACAAAAAAAGAAAAGAGCTTTCTGTCAAAACTGAACAGAAATGCCAACATAGGTGACCACAGTGCTTCTTAGAGAGGCCTGAGGGACTTTAGGTAAATAAGTTGCACTGGCTGTGACTGGCCACGAGAGTGCAGCACACTTGGTATCACTGACAGCTCCTGATTGTGATATACTGTACAGCAGCAAAACAGCACACTAGCTACTGTGTTAATGTTGTATGCCGATGTTGTACACAGTGGCTTGTATCAGTTAGGGGTGTAAATGCTACAAAAGATAACAAGGCTGCCAAAAATGCCAGATAGAATGGTTATCTTAAATGGTCATTGACTACAGCCTGCATGTTTTTGTGAGACCTCCACCCTAGAAGATTATATCATCAAAACATCTCCATTTACACAGCAGCAGACACAATGCTGATCGCTCTGAGCAACAGACAAGCCTACGGGATATGTGGGAGAGCTAGAGAGTAGAAGAGTGAGGGGTTAGGGAGGTTGGGGGAGGTTGGGGGGGTGGGGGGGGGTGGGGGGGTGGCAGTGGTGGGAGAGAGAAAAGCCCTAATGAGGTCAGGAATGATGTAATGCTCCTGTACGCTCTCAGTTTGCTCTTTTCCTCCTCCTCTCCAATTCTCCCTCCTCCCACTTTCTCTCTCGTCTTCTCTAGTTGCTTTTACCCTTAATGGGTCCTATTTCTATCAATCCCTGTTACTCTCTTCTTCCAATGCATACCAGCGCATGTGGTGCAATTCCATGTCCTTCTTTCGAGAGCAGATCTCGCACTGGAAGAGCAGGTAAGGACACATACTGTACATGGATGGATGCTGTTTATTTAAAGGCACAAGTGCACATTTAAAAAGTCCTGCAGGTTGTTCTCTTTTTGCACCATCTCTTTGTTTATCCCTACACCCAACAGCCAAACAAGAATCCAAAAAAATGATGAAAAAAAAAGAGTGAAACAAAAACCTTTACTTGGTTTTCTTTACCTGTGGTTACTTATAAAAGTTAGAAAATACATAAATAATTATCTGTAATGTTTTCATATGTTTTGGTGATGTGTCTTAGATTCAAAGCATGTTTGCTACGAAGCGGACTCGCTCTGTACTGTCGCGTGCTTAGGAACAGCAGAGGCCGTCTTTCTCATAGCAGGGTGGTAATGAGGCTCTGCCGAATGTATATTCTTAAAATTTGACTGTAATCCTTCTGGCACTCAACTTAAAGTGATCATGTCTGTAAAACAAGCAACTTGTAATCCTTACGTGATATGCTTCCTGATCCAATTCCATGTACAGTGTGTGCCCTGATGTCAACATGGAGCTAAGGGCAATCTCTGACCTAGTCTATGCCATTTCATAGGAAAGGGAACTGAGAAACAGGGTGGGTAAAGCAGAACCGCTGCTGTCAAGTAAGGCCAAAGGGAAAGTCTTTTCACCCTAGAAAGTAACAACAACAACAACAACAACAACAACAGTGAATATAACAAAACAGCTCACCAAAAACGTATTCACTATGTGAAAGAACTGAAACTGCTATTTCTAAAGTCACAAGGATGGCTGCAACATTAATTTCAACCCATACGTACTGCGATATTTTAAGGTTAACTGCCATGTCACAAATGTTACTAGTGAGTACTTTTTTTCCTTCTTGGTTGTTGGCATTATTATGAGGTCTCATAACATGCTGAAATCATCTGTAATAATGTTTGTTCTTACTGTCGTATGCTGGTGCTTTGAATAAGGAACAATGCCATCAAAAGGGGAAGTTAAACACAGGGAATCACCTTAAAATCCATCAGTGCGACACACTGAAGGGGTTATGTTTTCACGTGGGACTGGTCATAAAGAATTCTAAGAAATTAGATAAAAAAAAGATAACCACATTAAAATGTTCACATACTCAGTATAACATGCTGTCTTTCTTTTCTGATGACAGCGCCTACTCGTCTAATGATGGAGGAGCAAAATATTTTAATAATGTTTCTGACAACAACTGAAATGCTCCCTCCTTTGTGTTTAAGAGGATTACTGGTTCACCAGTTTTTGAAAAATATACTGCGCAAGGAACCAGATGTTTGATACAACAAGTATATTTTTCGTGACTGAGCGTCAATGGAAATGACATGTTTTGGCATGAAGCATGACATTATACCATCTATAAAAAATAAAGACAATTCAGTATTCAAGCTAGAAGACTGAAGGAGCTATTAAAACAACATCAAGCCGGGCGAGATGAATTAGTTCATTTTCATTCGAGCTTACTCATGTTCAGGGTCGTTGAGTGGCTATGGCCACTGTGACCTACATCTGTCATACTTGAAATAAAATAGATAATATGGAGCTGAGTTGCAGTGATTTCACATGTTATCACAGTGAACAGTTTCTACAGTATTTATCATTACTTGCTTAATTTAACAGATTTGTTTGATGTGATACTGAAGAATGTATGTTTCAGGTCACACAATGGTTAGAATAAAGAGCCACTGAAGGATGATTGAAATGATTTACATGCATTAATATAATCATGCCACTGTTGTGAAAACTGGTTTATTCAGCTTCAATAGACTGTATGTTTAAATGACATTAACCCAACCAACAAGAAAACACACAGACAGATAATCCCGCCTCTCATAGGGCCACAGGACTAGATGATGACCATAACTCTACTTCATTCAGTCATCAGCTAAGCCACAACTACTGCTCTGATTTCTCATTTAGCTCTGCTCCAGCTATCAATAATTTAGCCCTCAAACAATCATGAGGAGGAGGAGGGGAGGGAAGGAGGAGGAGAAGGCAAGGAAGCAGTGAAACAGTGGGTGAGGTTAGTCGAGAGAAGGATAAGTGGACTTTTTAACTAGTACAGTCAGCTTTCACGCATGGGCAGGCGGCAGTTCACCAGTAAGGAACTGAAAGCCACTCGCACACATGCAGTGGCTCTAATGAAGTCATGGCTTAGTTCATGTATAACAAATGCCCTCGTTCTGGGCTGGAAACCGCAGCTACTGGAATGAGCCGTCACCATCACTGTTTGAAGCTGCGAGTGCTTTAATCACCGTCTAAATGTGAAACCCACATTTCATTTGTACCGGCAACACAAGGCAGACGATAGCCAATTTCCTTTTGTTTCACACAGTATCAAACATTCAGTACCAAGACACACTTATTAAAAGCTCTATTTCTCTCAATATCTATCCCCCTCTATTGTTTCTCGTATGTTGCTTGTTCTACAAACACACCACTCCCTCTCCCCTCTATCTCCATGGTAGCGGAGAGGACATGCAGGAGCATATGGCTCATCATTTTCACTCTGCCTGCCGAGGCTGGGCTCTCCTGGGGGTATCTACACCTCTCTCATCTCTCCTTCTTTGTTCAGTTCAACAGCAGCTCTTATTATCCATCCAATCACCTTTTCCTCCTCTTCATATGTACCCGAGTGGATGAGCACGTACTGTACATACACAGACCTAGTATGCACAGGTGGCTGACTTTCTGTACCACTGCCCCTCTCGCCTGCGTGGGAAAAGCAATCTGCCACAAAGAAGGTAGGACAAGAGAAGAAGGTGCCCCCACCCTTTAGGACCAGCAAACTGATGTTGTTTAAACCTGCCGACCTGTCTTTGCATATTTATCTAGACCAGGATCAAGTGCACACCGGACACTGCTTTGTTGTGTAATGAAAATGATGAACACGCATTTCTATGATAAAAAGGTGACTTTTGTTTAATGTTACTGATATTTAAAATGTGTGAATGTCACCCAGACTATAGGCTGTTCTCTAAGAGGAGGGAGGCAATGAGAGAAATAGAGACAGCAAAGTGTGCAAGCGCATTCATGTAATTTTGTGTAATTCTATGTAATTCTGTGGTTTAGCAGCGATGTGGGTGATAGAACTGCATTTGCTAGACTCCAATCTTTAATGTTTGCTGGCAGAGCACGTAAAGTACATGTTTTCTGTATATGCAGTTATTCACCAGTTTTCTTTCCTGCAATAGAGAATCGGCAAGCTGAAATCTCCACTGCGCTGAAATGTTGAGTTTTACCAGCAATGCTGTTCCTGCACACTCCCTTTTACTTTTTTCTCCTCTTCCCTCTTTCAGCGCCAGGCCTGACCTGAGCTCTGTGCCAAACCTGAGGATTCTGGCCAAACGCAACCAGGATCAAATGGCTGGAGAGCCACAGGGGCTCCTTCCAAATGTCACAGTTGTTTGAAGCTGGCGGATAGCTTCCCTCAGCTTGTGCTGCCAACACACGGGCAGTGAAAGGACCAGATGTGTTTATATACATGAATTAAAAAAAAAAAAAAAAGCAGCGTGATGTCTTACACCTAAATGACAAGATTCTGAATCTGAATGTCGCTGTATATGTGCCATAAATGTTAGTCTGACCTGTACGCTACCAGAGTGTTTAGCTGTAGCATCCTGTGTGGACATGGGAGCCAACATCTGCTATCTAACCCAGATTAACGCTCAGACAGCGAGGGGAGACAAGTGGAGCAGTGCAGGGCAAAAAAAGTTTGGGTTTTTGCAATAGGCTGGAGAGAAGGAGGTTAAGAAATCAGTTTTAGGGCAGCTCTAAGAAAGAAGGAAAGAGACTCTGTAGACAAGCGATTTTTCAAGCAGCAAGACAAAAACATTTCTAAAATGTAATAGTTCTCTCTTAGCACATGAGGAGGAGTAAAGCTAAACACTGACCTGTTCTGCCCGGTCATATCCCGTGTCTTGTTTCTCTGCCTTGACGAGGGGGTGTTTGCCCCCTTCGACCTTCACCTCCCCAGGCTCCAGCTTAGGGACCTTGTCCTTCAGTACAGTGTCATCCTTATCCAGTAGGTAACGTAACAGGGCATTGTCTTTCTTCTTGGGGCTCAAGGGCTCCTGCTTGGGAGCAATTTCTGCCCCAGAGGCTGTACTACCAGCACTCTGGGTTTGATCTTGACCCAGCTCTTTGCCTGTGGCCTCTGCAGTGAGTTTTGCCAGGTCTACAGGAGACGTACTATTCTGAAGCAGTTGGTGGAGGATCTTGTGTTTTTCTTTCAGGGAAGTGGCGTGAGCGTTCCCTCCAGTGTGGCCACTCCGGACCCCCGCCCCAGCCTGGTCCTTGCCCTCACCTCCTGCACCGGGGGACAGGGGCGTCTCCAGAGGCTCTGGCTTGGTAGTTAGGAGTTGCAGTAGCTTGGTGTGGCCCTTGTTGTCATGGAGACGGTTGTGAGCGTCGTGGCCCTCAGAAGGCCCGTCCCTCTCCTCCTTGGGCTCGGTCAGGCTGGTCTCCGTCTGGCCCTGGAGGTGTCCCTGGCCCACCTCTGTGTGCGGTCCAAATGAGTCTCCTGTACCACCCGTAGCACTGCTGCCTCCTCCAAGCTTTGACATTAGATGAGTGTTTACCCCTGACCCCGGCGTGACCCCAGCTGGGGAGCCTATCTTCCTGTCAGGAGACCCCAGTGTGTGTGCATGAGGAGGCCCATGTCCATGTCCTACACCGTGGCACTCGCTAAGGGCCTGCAGAGCTGACAGAGAACTGCTAGTGTAGCTGTTCGCATGGGTGCTTGCCGTGCTACTACTACCTGCACCTCCAGGCCCTCCACCACACATCCCCACAGGGGAGGGCGAGTGCAGGCCTCCTGCTACACGAGGGCTTCCAGCCCCACCAGGACTACCTCGGTGCCTGGGTGACAGCATAGAGTTTTGTTGTGGTGGATGGGGCCCACCGGCAGGGCTAGGGCTAGCACGAGAAGGGCTGTTCATCCTCCAGTTGGTGCCCTGCTGTGGCGGCTGCATGCCCCCAGTATGGTTGTGTGGAGGGGGACAGCCAAAACGGTAGCCCTGCATATGACCCCCCATGGCTGCCGGCTCTCTCGGGCCAGCAGGACCTGGAGGGGAAAAAGGCGTGCTGTTGCTGCTGATGGTAGTGTCTTGGCCCTGAGGCCCTGAACCTGGCAAACTGCCTGGGGTTGGAGGAGTCATGGAGGGAGTGGAGGAGTTCATCGGTTTGGGAGCCATCCCTGTGGCCTGACTGCCAGGACCCATGTCCTGGCCCATTCCACATACTGTCTGTTCCCTAGAGGTTAAAAACAAACACAGATGATATGTTTTATTAGTTCAACTGTTTTTATTATTAGAGAAAATTGGCCACTGCAAGATCTTGGGGATTTATCCTGAGAAATGTTTTTGTTTTGTCTGTTTTTGGAAAGGAGCCCTTATTGCTGATTTTCCAAATATTATTTTTTTGTTCTGAGTCTAACAATTGAATTTGGTTGGTTAAAATCTATATTTATCTTAATGGCAACCTCAGTAACAAACAGGCAAATAGAGACAAAACTACCTTATATCTTTGGGTAAAGTGGAAAATGTGCTTTATGTTTTCTTGACTTGATTGGGACCCTAACCCCTGAGATGCAAACCATAAATTCAGATATTAACCCATCCACACAGAGTACATGGAGCGAACAGGTCGTGCTGCAGGGCATCAACAAGCTCAAACATGTCATCAAGTTCATGCTGCAGATTTGACTCTCCTCCTGGTACAGGTGCAGGTAGCAGACATACCTCTGAAGAATGTGCAGGGACATGTAGAGCTGGGGGTCGTTGGTGGCGGGGGAGCGCACCAGTTTGCTCTTGGTGTGGGCCGACACGATGGTTCCATCAGAGAGGGAGAAACGGTAGATGGGGCTGAATGCCTGACCATGGCGGAGCACTAGGACACATATGCACTTATGTCAGTAGATGGACACAAAACATTTTTACTTGCGTGACTGTACACAAATAATGAACTTTTTTTTGCATTTATTGTTCAGGTTCTGTTATCATTTCTTCTGTTTACAATAGTATCAGAAAGAGGGGGCAGAAGAGCCAAGAATTTAACAGGATACTTAGAAAGTGGCATCACCTTCCTGCTGATGTCTCTTAGCAAAAGACATCTCTCCGTCATTCTGTAGGTGGAATCTCTGAATGCACCGCCTGACCAGATCCTCCCAGCCTGGCTTCATGGACGCCCGCAGGAGACTGGTATCCAGGGACGTTATCTTACCTAAACACAGAGGACCGGATTAGGAAGGTCTTAGTGAGGCATGGAAGGAAGGGTTTCTATAAACGTGCAAACCAACACCAGCTCAGCTGCTGGGAATTCAATGTGTCTCTCAAACATAAATATGTAGAGCAGCTTGTTGACGAGAAGATGTCTGTCACTTAGCCACACTGCTGCAAAAGAGCTCTGTGGTTTGATATCAGTTGGAAAAATGCTGAGGATGTATTCTATTTACATTTTCATTACAACTTGTCAAAAGCTTTAGCTAGAACTTTCTTCTGCCTCATTAATGCACTGAGAAAGTCCTGCCTGCATAAGATTAGATAAGCAAATTTACTGTATGTTCAAATACTGTCAGTACAAATATTCCACTTAGATTACCAGTTAGACACTCAACAGGAGAGGTAGATGAACTCATTTTAAAACTATCTTTAAAGCTCAACAAACACAGCCATGCTTCCCTATGTGTGTAAACACACACATGGTTTCTCGTAGCAGTGGAACAGTTGTCACTCACTGGCTTGCAGTTTAAATGGAAGCAGTGATGCATTTAAAGGGCTGACAGGCAGAATGTTGCTTGAATGACAGCCATAGGGACTGACTAAAGACTTGTCACACAGGCTTTCATAACATTAACCTGTTACGGCACCACACCATATCCAACTAGTTCTCCTACTCAAAAGGAAAAACTGGCAATATTTTCTTTTTTTATCAAAAATGTTTTCTATAGAGTATTTTTTTCATCAAAAATGTCTTCCAAGGAATCATGGACGGAAAAGGTCAAACTCAATCCTGAAAAAGAAAATCCTGACACTTATCTTTATACATAAATCATGCAGCCCTGATAAGCAGGCAAACAAACGTAGGCATTCATACACATCTACAGAAGTCTGGGTGGGATAGTAAATTACTATATGTCAGCGAGTAACTATGAGTGTGCATTCACGTGTGCATGCCACACTCAAATGGCACAAACACATCAAAGACCAGGTGAAATGCAGACAACTGTCTGCATCGTTGCGCCAGCTTCAGACAGACTCTCTACCTCCCAGAGTGCAGACAGAGGTGGGGAGTGGGTTTGACTAACGTATTCAAAGGGCCTTTACCAAGGATGTAATATTCTTTAAATACCTAAACTGTAGTGTGAGGTGATTTATGAGCTGGCAACATGAGAAGAGGCAGAGCTCAGTAGAGAAACTATATTATTCTTTGCAACGCAAGGAAAACCTGCTCAAACAGCTGGAAGTGTAAAAATGCTCTACAAAATTGGTAGTAGTGGATCTAAAATGGTCGTCATGATCTGCATGCTCTATTAGCCTATGAGGGACAATGTGAGGAAAATGTGTTTTTTGTCTGTGGGGCGAGTAATCAAGCTGCTGTAAATGTTCCTGGCTGTATTGCTGGTTTGTGTACCTTGCAGGTCCTGGCGCGTGGTGAAGCTCTCGTGCGTGGGAAGCATGGGTCTTTCCTTCATGGGCACCCTGCGAGCCACACAGATCAGGCACGACTGAAAGTCTAAAAGAGAGTGGAATAGAGACAGAACAGAGAAAATGTTTGGAGAAAAGAAAAGACCAGGTAGAGGATGTAACAAAGAGGACAGGGCAGATACAGAGGGGATGAGGGGGGGATGGGAGAGGACAGGAGAGAAAGGAGGATGGGGGCGTGAATGATAGAGACAGAGGGAGGGAAAGAAAATGAAATGCATGTTATTCCCAGGCAGCATAATTAATACAGTTATTAATGAGCATGGGGATCAGGGCTCCGCTCCTTTCATGAGGAGGAGCAGCTATTGCTGGCAAGGGAAATGATGAAGTGTGACCTTTGAAGGTGTGTGTATGTGTGTGAGAGAGACAATAAGTGTGTGAATGCATGTGGGTTCTTGTGTGTTTCCGGATGGTCTCACCTACAGTGCCATCTCACACCAACGACACCTCCCTTGGCCCAACATTTAAGATTGCCATCGCTCAATCGTGACAGTTGCCTCTTACACACATACATACACACACATACATACACACACACAGAGATGACACCGCCAAGTCCGGGACTGGGGTGACCCCAAAAAGTCTGCCATCTAACTTTCCTGTGCCAGTAATACCCACAATCCCACACATGTTTCTGGCAAAGAAATGCATGCCAGGGCTGACACACACACGCACGCACACATGCATTCCTCATTTTGACTTGTAAACAGAGCCTCTTGGGTGGTCCGGCCCTTAGATCTGTGAATCTCTCTAAATTCTCTTCCTTTCTCTCTCTCTCTCTCTCTCTCTCTCTCTCTCTCTCTCTCTCTCTCTCTCTCTCTCTCTCTCCCTCTCTCTCTTCCCTTCCTTCCTTCCTTCCTTCCTTCCTTCCTCTGTCTATGGCTGGACAAATTCCTGCAACTGTAACCACTGATCTTGCCT
>JBAJHX010000046.1:10162030-10182339 GCA_037176925.1 Amniataba percoides | reverse complement strand
ACACACACACACACACACACACACACACACACACACACACACACACACACACACACACACACACACACACACTGAAATGAACACACACACACACACACACACACACCTCTGGCCTTGGTCCTAGTCAGTCTATTTGCCAAAGTATGGCTGGCAAGCAGCTGGTGCACAAAGGAAGCCAGAGAGGGAAAAAGACAGGTTGGGACTAGACTTGGAGTGAAACATTTGCATTTTCACTTATTGTTTTAATTAACCACTGAGTTATAGTTTGGCAGAGAGAAATTATAGTCGCTCATTAAAGCCGCTGAGCAAATAGGATTTAGGTAGTTAAGATGTAGAATACCGCAATTGTTTCAGGAGCATTACGTCTCAATGCTTTACAAAGAAAATCATTGGATAAAGTCACTTGCGATGGAAATGTACTCAAACTAAGGGACCTCAAGTTCCTGTCTAAAGCCAGAAAAATCATTGGAAAAGCCCGGTGACCTCTCAGTGACTGAACACTGCGAGGAGAGCAGAGGTAACATACAATTTAAATAATTTCCCAGGAAAGGCGAGCAGATGTTTATACTAATGACTGCTGCAAACACAGCTCCTCTCTTGCACTGCTCCCGTATCTGCTCCAAAATATGTTTAAAGTGGTGAGAAAGATTTGAACATTAACGAAAAAGGAGGTTTCCTGCTGCAATACACATGATTAAAACAGCTACATCCTTTCCTCGGAGTCAAAAGCCAAGGTTTGTGAGGGATGTACATGAATTATAAATGGGCTTTAATGACAGCTGCCCAGCCTCTCATCTCCCTTGTGTCACTTAACTTTTCATGGATGTAAGTTGAGTGGCACCAGCACTGCTGTTAGTTTCTTGTATGCCTTTTCAAAACAATGCCACTTGGAAGACTAAATCTGGATAAATCTCGATGATATATTCACAATTAATCCTATTGTAAATGTCTGACACTTGGATTAATATCTAAAACCATTTTCCATTCTGCAACAGTCATGTTCTGCCATTTCTCAGTCCCAAGCAAGCCTCTTAACTAGCTTTTGTGCTAATCAAGCTTTCTGAGCAATCAACCCTGCTGCCAGACATCTTCTTGACACCATTTTAAAATACTGAAGAATCCCAATTCTGTTCACTTCCATTCAGCCGTCCATTGAAGATGGGAGCAATCAGTGACGCTATCTGAGGTATAGATGCTTATGAATCTCTTTCCTGATTTTGGAGTCTATCTTAGTCTGTCAAAGCACTTTGAAGTTTTGCCATTTTCTAAATTCAAAAATAATTTCAAGCTATTATCTCTCTTGTTCTTCAGTTATAGCAGTCTGCCTTTTGTCTGGCATGCCTGTTATAATGACTGCTGAGTGTTTTGGTAATTGTTCCACCAAAGACTTATCATTTCAAGACATATTCATTTGAAAGCTCTGTGATCCTTATCAGATTCTGGAGTTCCTATCATCTCTCAACTCCATACTTTATTTTTGCATTAACCTAACCACAAAAGTGTTTGCACTAGATTTAATCATAAACATTAAAACATGAATGGGTCAAAATTGTGACTGTCAACGCTGAGTGTCACCTGATCCCCAAACTAATCTTGTCCAAGGTCATTTTGTAGGGTCACTACTTCAGTGTCAAATAATGATACTCCACTTTCTTTTCCCACACCATCTCTCTCTCTCTCTCTCTCTTTCCATACCGTCTCCTTCCTCCTTGATGGACTTGGGCTCTGAAACGGCGAAGCACTGCATAGTCTCGTATTTCTGCTGCTGAGGCTCGTGCTCGTGCGGCTCGTCCTGGCTCTCGCTGTGAGGGTTGACCAGCATTCGGCAGTTGAATGTGTGACTGTTCCTCCTCGGACCCTCGCTGGACCATGGGACACCATTCACTGTAGGGGGGAGGGGAGGTTAGAAGGATGAATTTTACTGCAGCCAAAACTAAACAACACACACACACACACACACAAAGCAACAAAAAATGAGGAGATCAGGGAGCTGGGATGAGCGAGCCAAGAGATGCTACCACGCTGAAAGTGAAAGACATAATGAGAACAAGACAGAGAGAATGAAGGCGGAAAAAGTGTAAAAAAGGAGAGAGCAGTTGCTGGGTAGAGATCAGTCATAATGAGCAGTTGGAACCCTGAGCCCTGTGCCATCTATCCACAGCCATGCATCACAGCCAGGCCTCCATATGCATGTCCTCTAAAACACCATTGCCAATCTTTCTTCTTCTCTCCAACACTTTCACAGGCGCGAGCAAACACGCATGTACACCCGTGTGCAAATAGGCACACACACACACACAAAAAAGAGACATGTACAGTGACACACACACATACACACACAACTCATTTAACTCTAGCAAACTCCCATCACACTCCATCTGGTTTGTGATCTCATTCAGTGCATTGATAATCTCCCAGTATCTGGGACACAGCCCACTGATAGTTTCCAGGGTACTCCGCTCCGTGTTGCTCCCCCACCCAGATGGCTGGGCACTCAGACCTCAATCCGAAGCACCAGGAGAGACGAGGAGAGGAAGGGGAGAAGGGACTCAAAGAGAGCTCCTGGTGGGGTGGACTGACATACATTACAATCACCTCTTGTGCAGAGGAGATGGAGAGGTAGGATGTGGAGGAGGAACGGAGGTAGGTATGAAAGACGAAAAAGAAGACCGGGAGAGGAAGAGGGCAAAACTGGAGGAGAAAAAGAAAAAGGAAAAAAGCAGTCTTTCTTACAAAAATAAATGGCCTGCTTTCAGGAGATGAGCAATGCTGGGAGAAAGACAATGCTTTTCAGGGACGCAAGGAAATGGGAAAGCGAGAACATGAAAATGGGAACTTGGGTTATAACACACCAAGTGAAGAGAAGGGGAAGGAAGGGCATGAGATGAGAATATAGGAAGGGAGCGATGCTGCTGACAGGGGAGAGACGCCGAAAAAAGGAAGTTAATTAGCTGAAAAGGGAGGGAGGACGAAGAGAAGAGCGAGAGCGAGTGTCTGGGCTGAGCATCAGCAAAAGAGAAAATGAAGAACCTATAGGTTTTATGCACTTGCCACAATCCTGAATATAAAGCTTACATAACGCTTTGAATCCCACATCCTCTCTGCGGCAGTTTAACCACAAACATTTTAGCATTTTAATTAAACCGACATCGCGTTCATACAGCCACCTACAGCATACCTGTCTGAGCAGGGAAAAGAAGAGAGGTGAGGGTGTAAAGAGAAAGAGAAATCACACAGTGGAAAAATGCAAAAGATGAGGCCAGACTGTAAACCAGAAAACTGCTAAGTTATGAGCAGAGGTGGGAGTGATGCAACATGGAGGACATACATGCGGAGTTAGGGGGGAAAAAAAAGAAAAAGAGAGAAAGAGAGGGAGAGAGAGCAAGAGAGATGGAACACAAGTGACACAGCGAGACAGGAAGTGACAGGTAGAAAAAAAAAAGCCAGAGAACATTGAGAGAGTACTGGCAGGCGAAATAAGCTCGAGGCTAACCGAGGGATTTAGGCAGCAGGTTCTTGATGAATTCAGCGTGATCCCCGACGTGCAGCACGCTGTAGACACTGGTGTTCATCAGCTCCTCCTGGTTGTAGCGCAGGTACTGGGTCACATTCTCAGACACGAACACGATGTTACCCTCCATGTTCACCACAAAGAAGAAGCCGTCCAGGGCCTGGAGAGGGTGAAAGAGAGAGAAAATGAGAGAACAGAAGAGTCTGTTTCTTGATTTTTTTTTTCTTACATAGGTACAAAACAAGTCTCTAACAGTGAAATGGAAGGAAAAGGAGACAAGTAAAAATGTTTGACCATTGTATTTTCCACTAACACTGGCAGCTGCTAAGAGAAATATCAGAGCTGAAGAGGTCATTAAATGCCTAGTCCTACTCTTGATATGCTTTTACTGGAAATAACTCAAAAACTAGGGGCCAGTTATACATAGGAAGATGGGGTAAGTTCTGCAGACTTCCATTATCTGTTTTTACAAGGTAAAAAAGACGCTAATTTTAAAAATGTAGGACAAAACTATTCAAGGAACTGGTTTCCTTATTGTTAGCTTATTATCTTTAGCAATGTTCCACGTGGAGCAGATTTAGGGTTACTGTCTATCAGCTAGCATGCACATACAGCACTGAAATTCTGGCACAGGTCCTATCGAGTGGTGCAACACGTAGCACATCTACACTGTCTTAAAAACAGGTGATTAGCACATGGTGCGCCCGGTACATCCATCACTCCGGCAGATGCTCGACATCAGTGTGTCTGATAGAAAGCAAGATAAAAGCATGTGCCTGCAGAGATTGGAGGATGTGAAGGAGGAGCGGCACTTAATTGAAAGAATACAGCCCCAGGTCAGCTATTACACACAAGATGGTGTCAATTAGGCCATCAAATCACCCAGAGCCCTTAAAAGGGAATTCTGGTGGTTGTAAAGCTATAAAATCTAGTGTCAAGATAGGAGATAAGAGACTCCTGCCAAGGTGTCTGCTCCACACCTCAGCTTTAGTGAATCATTACACATCACACACACAGATTACATTGCATGCATTTATAGTATTTTTTTTTTTTAACTGTCTACGAGGCAAAGATCTTTATGTTTGTACTGGCTGCATCTGTAACTACATTTCATATCATACCACTGATCGACCAGCGGGCTACATTTTTGGGTCCAGCAAACGCATCCATCCCAGTTTACACATAATCACGTCGGGACAGAAGTTTTCCCTCGGCTGAATTAACACAGCACGAGCTGAAAATAGACTTAAGACGATCTCATCTATCACTGCATGAAGTGGAGCTGTTCCAAAATGCAACATGGTTGTGCAAGTCCAACCCTGTGTGAAGAAAGGCCATGTGCTGGACAAGTAGGGCAAACAGAAACAGAGCAAACACTCTGTTGTGCCAACTCTTGCCTCCTTCCAGACACTCTTGCATAATGCTGCTGGACCAATACCTTAATTTATAATGTCCTGATTAAATATTCTCTGCAGAGGTGACTAAAGCTGATACAAATAAATATACTCTAAATAAACATGATCCCAGCCAACATGCTCTACACATTTGTGTTGTATATTGCAGTGAAACGACTGTCTTGATATATGACCTCCCACAGCAATATGCAGTCCAGTAATGAAGTGATATGGTGTAGGGAGTAGGGTCTGCTCAACTCCCCTCTCCCCTCTGGGTGCTGCTGTTATTTATGATATGATGCTACCGCCTTGCAAACAAGGTCTCTTTTCACATAAATTCTTGCTAAACACGCTGCATTTTTGGGATGATAAAGCATTACTGTCTCACTAAAAACAATTCAAACAACTTCAGTATAGACAGAAATGCCACCAAGTCACTAAATCAAATATCTGGTAGGATTTGTGTTTTGTTTTTTTTTAAAATCAAAATCTAAAGACTTAAATAATAATATTTGCCAGTTTCAGAGTGTAGGCAAAAGTTCGACTTATGATTAGACAATGAAACTCAGGGATCATTTTGGCACTAGTACTGAAATATTCCAAAACATTCTCGGTCTCTAAAAAGTCTCAATGACTCTCTGACAATGATATCATGCCATACAACAGCAACCATACGGAGCAGTCTACCAGGAATGTAAACTATATGCCACAACATTCATGTGACAAAACAAGACTTGCTCTCAGGAGGTTAAAACAGCAGCACTCCCAATGTTTTTTCACAGCCTTCTCTCTGTCTTCCTGCACTCGCATGAGAGTGGGCAGCAGAGAGCCTTGGAGGAGGGTCATGGGGCGCGTGGGTGCATTTCCTGCCGACAGCCATTCGCCTCAGAGCATCCTGTAATGAGCCCGGGCTGGCGGACGGGGGACGTGGCCAGAACGGAGCGGGTGTGAATGGCCGATCGCTGTGTTTTGGGGCTGCTGACAGATGGGAAAGCATGCAGGCTGCACTGCGCTATATTTAGCCGCGAGTTAGTATGTCGATTCAGTGACGCTGGACCAGGAGAGCTATAAATATTCCATGACAGGACAGATCTAGAGGCGAGTGAAGAGAAGATGGGAGAGGAGAAAAAGAGAACTGAACAAGTACGAGAGAGAAAGGGAGGGAGGAAGTGAGTGAGAGGACAGGCTCAATGGACTGATTCATTCGCCAGGCTGTTGCTTTCTTTCCCATTATACGTAAGCACTTCAGTGGCCCTCCACAGGACAACGAGGCCATTGCTCCGCTCTGTGATTTACACCCAATCCGGGGCAGATACAAGATGCTGGCAGCTTTAACTCCACACGCAGATACACTCACACACACAACCACTACTGGCCCATTTGGGATTGTTCTCTGCGGACAGCACTATTCATTACATACCGATCATGATTTATAGAGAGGAGTACATCCCATGTGAGTGTTAGGATGAGTGTTCAGTGTGGGGTACTTCAGTGAGTGGTATTTTCGATATGACACAATGAATACGCAAGAGATGGTCTTCTACCCACCTCCAGCATCATTGGTCCCAAGGCATCTTTGTCAATCACACTTTGGCCTGTTGATGAGACATCAGCTTTCTGTACCTCCTCTTCATTTGCTGCTGCAGCTTTCTCTGTTAACAGGAAAGTCAATGACAGAAGTTTAGAGGCAAAACAAACTTGAATTTGATGAAAACATCCCTTTTATTTATAAGTAAGGCATTCTGTTATCAAGGGGAACAAGATTTCATCACAAAACATGCCTGTCAAAAAGTAAATTTAGCTTGTCCATTGAAATTGACCCACATACTTTAAGAAGAGGTCACTTGTTGACAAGGCTTTTAACAAGTATCTTTCTGGCTACAAAGCAAACACATTTTCCTTTGTCAAAGGATGTTGCCATGGCTCAAACCCAAGCACTGAACAGCGAGTAGAGTGAAAGGTTGTTGTAAATGAGTGTGCCTGAGCACGCAGCTGCCACGCTGGTGGCAGTCGCTGGATGGGTTGCATTGTCATGTGCAAAAAAAAAAAAAAGAAAGAAAGAAAAGAGAAAAAAAAGGCTATTATGGAAACACTGACTGTGTGCAAACAAGTCATGGTCCCAACAGAGGAGCAAGTTGTCACTATGTGGTCAAGTGGCAAAGGCAGACCGTGGAAAACACTGGTCTTATTTAATCAATGCAAATTCTGATCAGCTTTAAAAGACAAAACTATTTTAGCCTTTGAGTTCATTCTGTATTCCTCAAAAAGAAGAATAAACAAGACAATATGTATACTATTTCAGCTGGTCTGATGTTCTGTCAGCAACAATAGTGCTTTCAGAGAGTTGTAAAGTCAGAGTAATCGTTTGAGAGTTGTCATTTTGATCTGTTCCTACAGAAACACATTTTACTTTGGAAAGCTCTTTAATATTATCAGTCTTCAGCCAGCGGTAGACCCCCCTAACATATGAACTGTCTATCTCAAATAACTTATCTGGCAGTATCTCCTCCCCATACTCCTACTTGATTTCCAAGTACAGATACAGAGAGTATGGCGTGTTGCACATACAGCTATCAGCGATATTACCAAACTGGACCTGGGCAAAGCATGAAGAAAAGAATTTCTCCTCCTTCACACTGGTGCTTCAAGGTGGTAAATGTGGCACCTTTGAATCCACTGACTGATAAACTGCCAGTAAGCTTTTGATATAGTGATTATGTGATTGGTTTACTTAAGAGTGAAAATCAGAGTGTCCTGTGAGCTCCTGTACCTGCACTATGGTGCTGTGCATTTGTCCATGTGAGTGATTGGGTTAATAACCATGCAGAGAAGCCTTATGTTCAGAGCGTAGGCTGCCCTACTTTTGGAGATGATGATGAGAGGCGGAATATGAGTGGGCTGTTGGGGGGACACATTTAACTGTCGCACCATGCCAAGAAGAGGGCTGACCATATGGTGAGAGAATGTTGTGGTGAAAAGCAAACAAAATCATGTCCTTCCTTTCTTTTCTTCTCTTTTTTTTGGGGGGAGTGGACATGTAAAAGCTGACACAAATGCAGGTTTCCCCCTGCTCTGTGGGCTCGTGCAACACCACACAGACCCACATTCATCTCTTTCAGCATTAATGATGTGCGCATCAGCAGGACCTCTCCAGGCCCAGCGGGGCCCAGTATACCAGCACAGCTGCCCTGGGTACAGACCCATCACTCAATGTCAGTGCAGCCCTCACCGGCTCTGTGTCCGTCTGCAGAGCTGCGTCACAGATAAAGGGAGGAGCTGATTATTTATTGTAATAACTACATAATATATAACCAGCAGGATATTTTCCATATAACTCCTCTCCTATCAAAAAATGTACACATAGTATTTGGACATTTTTTCACACTTGTATTTTACACTCCACTCCTATGTCATAATTTTATAGATACTATAAAGATATCATTACTCAACATATTGTCTATTAAGATGCAACAAGCTGGAAACAGAAAGAAGAAGCTAAGGCTTTCCTGAGTACAAAACTCCACCCTGATTTCAAAACATCTGTAGAGAGCATGAGAGGAACAAACATGGATGAATTATCAGCTTACAGTAGGAGGCCACTTTTTCAAAAGGCCATCGTTTCTGCATTGCACCTCTCTGTAGGGCTGTGACACCAATCAGTGAGAATTATTAAGTCACATTAATGTAATTTAACATGTTCAGTAATGTCACCATACACTGAGACCAGGGTAAAACAAAAAACAGGCCTACAGAAAGAGAGACGCACCACAAACAATCCTATAAAGCTGTAAGGTAATGACAGATGAGGTGCAATGAAAAGAACAAATGGCGGTGGTAAATTGACACAGAATCTACTTTGAGCGTAAACACGTCTAAATGAGCTTTTCACTGCGTCCCTGGTTCAACAACAAGTGTGAGAAGAAAAATGAATAGCTGCTGAAATTGCTGCCCCACTGAACTATGTGAGACGAGGTGCAGCGGCTCTCCATGTTAGCTAGAAAAAAGGTGGCCATTGAGGTCTGAGGAACAAAGCAGAAAAGCAAGGGCTGTTTAGCCTTTCCCTCACTGGTTGCTATACAAACACAATAATGCCTTCAGAGGCAAGCAGGGAATGTCACTCTAGTCTAGCGTTAAAAAAAAAAGGGAGGGAGTGGAGGGGCTATGGATGGAGGAAGACAGCAGAGAGTCAGAGGGACGGTCAGATGGTAGCCAGAATTTGTGTGTGATTTTTTTTGCATCACATTGCTCACCATTACATAACGCTTAGCTCTGTGAGTCACAAAAAACAAGATGACATCATCAGCCGGTCTGATTCATGTATACCACTCTTTGTCTACAAGTCCCTGAGCTGCTTTTCTTGTATGCATGCTCCAAATTGATTCACAATTTAGTATTTGTCTTAATACAAAGGAAGTTACAAGTTGATATTTGGACCTCTAATAAGAAAAAAAACCCACACCAAATGATTCCATTCATGTTGATCTGGTAAATCCAACATGAAAAAAGTAGAAACACAGACGTCAACTAATTGCTAAAGACCACTAAAGAGCAGAAACTGGCAAGTACAGCTGAGCAGGCTGATCCATTTGCCTGATGTTCTGGCTCAGGGTGGAAGTGCAGCCAACAGCAAAAAAAGAAAAAAAATCTGCTCTGGTTCATCCACATTACATGATGAAGTGGAGGGAACGTTAAATCAATTGTGCTGCCCTTTAATAACAACGTCAATTATTATGTGTGGAGCACGTCCCAAACCATAATATTTATGCAATCAAATCTGATGCCTCTGCCAACAAAGAGCCACCTGTGGGAGCTTTGAAGCTTTGAAACCACAACAACATCCTAAGCATATTAATGATGTTGTAGCACCATATTCACGGAATAAGAAGCAAGTGTTAAATCCATTTGCAGATATTCACTTATGCTTGGTAAAAAACTAGGGTGTATGTCGTAAAAAAAATAAAAACAAACAAACAAACAAAAACGTAAAACTGCTGATGAACAGGTATTGTGAGTGAAAAGCAGCCAGCTGAAACTCAATATTCTTTCACTGTTGTACTGTGGGACCTACCACCTGAGTGGTTTCTTCAACAGACAGATCAAATGTCAAAAAAAAAAAAAAGTTGTACCTTGCTCCTTTATTTGTCTGATCTGTTTCACAGTTTCCTTCAGGATTGCACATTTGTCAGGCTTGACATTGAAGTTGTCGATGTCGTTGAAGTTGGCGAAGATCAGCTCGGCAAGCTCTTCGATGTATTTGTTCTCGTGCTCACGGTTGCGCTTTTCATTGCTCCGCTTTGGGCTACGGGCATGAAGAGAACATCAGGGTAAAAGGATGGCAACGGCACGGGGTATAAACATGCACTGAAGAGTGTAGGTAAATGCACATAGAGCAATTGTAACATGGCAACAGAACGAACTTGCAGTAAGAAAGAACCCGAAGCAGAGAAGAAGGAAGGCATCATCATCATCTCTCACACACACACACACACACACACACACACAGTGAGCTTTGGACACGACCGAAGAGCCGTCTCAATTTCATAGCAACCAAATGCAATGCACAACATTTACTGCAAACCTCGACATGGAGGAGACTCAGAGGAGGGATAAAGCTAGGATGTGTTATTCTCCATGTGTCTTAAAATATGTCATATATCAAGGCCTTCATTGTCAAACATGGGGAACTACATCACTAAAAAAAACCTTATTATTCAGTGCTGATCTGCACAAGAATTATGCAGATTTATTGTACTGACTGTATTGTATTGACTTCAACAGTGCTTGCTGATGGCGAGTATGCTACTGTACATACAGTATTTCAGGATATAAGTATTGAGGATGTGATGTTACTTTAACCATCTACAAAACTCTAGCATCTTTGTTTTACAGTGTCACAGTGGTGATGATGCAGGAACGCAGTTATGCAAGGCAGTGGGCAAAGTTGCTGAGCGCACACTTGTGATGGAGCGACTGACTCTTCTTCTGACGTTTGTTTTGCCCCCCCTCACTTTTTTCATCACTACAAATTGTACAATTCTAAATAAAGCACAAATGTCAGTTTTTTTGTTTTTTTTTTGGAGGGGGGGGAGGAGGGTACTGAATCTGCCTTGATGTTGACCAGATGTTGAAGTCTTACCTGGGTCCTAAAAGTTCGGCAGGACATTCTTTGCGTTTTCGAGAATCTGCCCTTGCAGGGTCAGATGAGTTTTCACCGACTCCACTCATCCTCAATGCATATCAGCGTCTGGAAAAGACAAACAGGTTTTAATGAAAACATACATCTCATGGATTGAATACAAACTCTGACAGCAGAATTATGTGGAAACCATCTAGCTACTGTACGTGTGTGAGCATGCTAACATGGGCTTCTGCATATGACACACACATTCACTCTCACACACACACACACACACACACACACACACACACACACACACACACACAATCCAGCACTGGGGGCACAGGTTGATCCACTCCAGGAGAAATGAGTGAAAATGGAGCGGAGAAAGAGATTCAATCATTTCTCTCTGATGGTGCAGCTCTCCCCAGAGAGACTGAAATGAGAACACGGCGCTTTGCCCACAGCACCAGACTGCGCGCTCAACCATGTACCAAGAAAAAAAAAAAGCCCATTAGTTTCACGATACCAAGCAAAGCTGGCTCACAGCGAGAGCAGAGCAGGCTTATAATCACAACATGTGTCTGTGTTTACCGGGTACCTCTGAGAATGCTTCACCTGGAGCGGTTTGTAAGCATCACTCAAAAATTTAACTTAAGAACGGTCTCTTTTTTTTAAAAATCATGCTACATAGCGTGAGGCTCGGTGACATTTTGTGGTGTGACCGTTTTGTGCTATCCAAAGTGACAAGCTCTTTGCTGTTACACCACACACTGCCATCTTGGGTATCCAAGCTGGAATGCGAATGTTAGATTGCGGAACAAATTTATGTTTTGTTCTTAATTTAATTTAACCTGGAAGTCAGTCACAAGAACCTGAGAGCCTTTGGAGACTTGGAGGCAGTTTGTCCCCCTGCAGATTTGGCAGATGTTGAGCATCCACACCGATGTATCTTTAATTCTTTAATGCTCCTCCTCTTACCCTGCGAGTCAGCACAGGCTGAACTTCATGCCACTAAATGAAAGACAATCAATTATTGATCAAAGTAATGTCTTATTAATTACCACCATCATCTGCACCCAAATTTGATGGTAGCTAATGGACTTGGATTTCAATATAAGAGGATATCTGCTGCATAGAAGATGTGAACACTTGTCTTCCAAAGCAAATGGTAACAATTAAAAATATATGCATGAAAATCATTTGTCCTTGGCTCATGCAAGACAGGCGATCTGCAGCCCTTTGGTTTGGGAGGGTTATTGAAAGAGGGGAAGGGAAAGAGATGCTGAGAGAAAAAAGTTTTTTCTTCCTTTTTTTTTTAACCCCAGCACAGTGCACAAGGTTGGGGCATGCTGTGTTGTGATACACTTGCAGCCACTCTAACCATGGAAACGGCAGTGACACACACCGCTCACTGCTCAGCCATTACATAAGACATAACGGAGTACAGCACAGCACAATGTAGAGCAGGGAGGAATAGCATAGCTTAGCAGGCTAAACTAAAAAAAGGGAGCTAGTGACCATGCAAACTTGAGCCTGGCTCCCTCCTGGCCTGGAGTGACCTACTTTAAGCTAATGGTAGGGTCTGTGCACAAATGGATGAAGTCAAAGCAGCGGTGATTGGCCGGAGAGGCAAAGGAGACTCTGAAGGGTAAAACACATTTCCAGCCTTCTGTTGACAAGTGTGTTGAGCACTGTTGGACTGAGCCGTGTATGGGCAGGTAATGAAGACAAACGTCACGATGAATGTGTCCTTGCATTATGCTCTTTTGAATGCCATGGGGGTGTCTTTATGCCTTGACACTGTGCTGTCCACTGAAATTATAACAGTCTCTATAGTGGAGGTTATGTGCTTTTATTAATGACAACAGAAACAGGCCATTAAACTCTCACAGCTAAGTGGTACTCTCCATCCTCATTGGTTGTGCTGGGGTTTTCCAGCACAAGTTACCATGGGGATTCTAGACCTGATTGGCTGTGCGTGTCCCGCTGGGCCGGATATGATTGGTTGCCTCCGTCTCCTTGACATGGCAGTAATGATGGGTCAGTGTACGTTGAGACAAATAAGAGAGACTGGAAGCACCAGGCACGTCTCAATGACACCAATACAGACAGCCAGACAGCCTGGGCAGCGGGCTGGCAGGATGCTTTTGTTGCTGGATGGGTGGGGGGCGGGCGGTCTTCACATGGGCAGACTAGAGAGGGATTTCTAATCCTAGAGAATGCCCTGGATCTCTGGGCAGCCATAAACAGCTGGGCACTGGCGTTAGCACTTACTGTACAGAGCTGTGTCACTGAGTTAATTATCAACATTGGACACTAGGGGAGAGTTCCTCTTTCTTGCCAAAGCTCTCCCAGGCCACATCAAGTCTGGGACTAAGTGAGTGATAGCATGTTGCTTCAGTGTTTTGTGTGTAAGACATAAATTAATGTCTCTTTCCACACCTATGCTCTATAAAACCTCTATTTTCCTCCTTCTGCTTGAAAAATAACATTCCTTGTTCTAATACAACTCACAAATAATCTTAAGGGATATGTCTGACAAAACTGCAGATCTGCTGGTTGTCAAACACACAACCATTTTGCTAGGGATGAAAAAAAAACACTCTGTACAGCTGTCTGTTAGACACTCGACCACACAGAGTCAGAGGCTGTGATGTTCAGGATGACGATAATGGAGCTGTCGATGATGACAATCACGTTTATGGCTCTGAATGCAGGAACGGCTCTGAGTGCAGTCCACAATGATGCCTGCCGATTTAGTTTAAGTATGACACATGCATATAAATGACTCACTCATACTTCTGTCACTTAGCAATTGAAAAAGAAAAAAAAGCACAACAACCAATTTCACTTCATTAAATTGAGCAATTTAAAGGGAAGCCAAGAGCAAGAAAAACTCATCTCTGACACGGCTAAGAGGCTGGGAAGACAACACAGCTCAATCGTGATCTCTCTCTGGTGTACATCATGGCTCTTTAAGCCTCCTAAAAATAAATTTATAACAGGAACAAAATTAATCTGATTTTCAGTATTTAAAATTCTTACACTGTGGTAGAAAAAGGAAGAACATTTATACTAGCATCCAACTTGATTTTATTAACTACACACTTCACAGTAATATAAACTAAGGAGAGTTACGTGGAAAAAACAGTGTCCGGCTGAAGCGTTTAAGAGACTACTTTACATTTTATTGTATCAGTACAAGACTGCACTAGCATTAGCATTAACTAGCATAGCAACATCCAATGAAATTACCTCCTGTTGCAAGTTGTAGTAAAATGGTGGGTAAGGCTGAGCACAGATAAATATGTAATAGACTGCCATTCGTTTGTGCACCTGTGCTGTGTGCAGTTATCACTGACTGAGAGCAATGTAGGGTAAGTGGGGGTTGGGCGAGTAACCTGATTATGTATAGGAACTGATTGGCATATTCTGGGAGACATCTATCAAATTTGCAGTTCATCAAGCTGTTAGCTCACTGAGTTCATTACTACCGTAAGTTGACACATGTGGCCATCAGCCAGTGCGCCACCGTATGTTGGATACAGACTGTGGAAGTGAGGTGAAATAGGAATTATTAAGATTCAGACAGGCGAGGTGAAGGACAAGCAATCAAACAAGGTAGAGTAGGGAAGGGTAGTATTTCAGCTGCTCGTGACATATTTCCATTAAAGTAAAGAAAGAAAAAGACAAAGAAAAAAGAAGAGAAAAAAGGTACTGGGGAAAAAAGGGGCTCCTGTTTTTATTTAGACAAAACTTCGATGGAAAAATGAAATAGCACAGGATAAGAAAGATAACAGCATACTACTGACATACATGAGTGCAGTTTTTTAAGGAGAAAACTGCTATCTACACTTTGCCACAGCCACAGGGAAAGCACAAACCCAGTCAGACTGGAAATGATGCCGGGGTCATGGGGTTTATTGGTGCAGATAGCCTTGTTTTGTTACTCTGAAGTTGTGATGAGCCTAGGTTTCCTCTTACATAAGTGTAGTAAACACCTCTACCCAGACTTTCCCCCTCTTCCCACCTTTCTCTCTCTCACGCATACAAATACACTCTCATAAGGCAGCACACATAATTGTATATTTGTGTGCTGACAGGTCAGCTCTGCCAGCGTGAACAACACTTCTCACTTCATTACAGGTTTTCATCTTCATCGGCCGATCTGTGTGACTGACTCACAAGCCTAAATGAAGGGTTGAGTTATTAAGCCACTGTAAATGACCACTGCCTCAGCAACGCAACATTGATGGTATCTCTACCTGTTTATTAGACCGATGAGGCACAAATGAGATTTTAATACCGTTATATTTAAAATATGAAATAATGTTTACTTTTAACTGCAAATAACAATATAGGGCTCACGAACACAAGAAGAATACAGACAAATAAAGAAGTTTGAAAAAAAAAAATCAATTGACTTTGAAAGCACTAGGTGCTCTTGAGGGAGGTGATCATAGGTGTGTGTCATTGCTCGTGTCTTAGGTGTCACAAGAGCAGACTCTCCAGGACTGAGCTGGAGCCAACCAGTCTGGCGAGGGAGGAATGCAGAGACAACAAGGGGCTGCTGCTGCCCGGAGAGCTGGAGACGACAAACCCAGCTGGTACAACCTGTACACGACATGCTGTATCAGACTGCAATAAACACCTCAACAGCACAACAAATGAAACGTTTAACTGCACCTGTGGGGCTGTATGACGTGATACGAGTTTTGCATAACAGACGACGCAAGTTGACAGGCAAATTTACCCTCTAACTGTCAAGTTGAGCTAAAAAGTGATGCCATGGTGCAGTATGCTGCTATTATCCACATTACAGAATTACATACATCTGTCATGGTAAGACACCAGCTTCTGTTTTAGTCTGTTAATGTGGAGCTGAATCAGTGCGATGTTATCTCCTGTTGTCAGTTTTATGACATGTGTGATAAGACAGGGAAAAATTGAGATTGTTCAGAATTTTGACTTTAAGAGAGAAACAGCTGCTGATGTTAAAGGGTATAACAGACTAAAGCAAGGAGTATAATCACTGTGCTTGTAAATAATTATAAATAATTAACATTATCATTATGAGGCATGTAGCGTAAACATCTCTTTTGTGTGATAATTAATCATTCAAATTAATCAAATGTATAGAGTGAAGATATAATTTCATCATTACACAAATCTCTGTGGTCCAAATAAATGGTTTCAGGCAGGTTGAAAGGAACTATTAAAAACACTTCAAGTTTTTGTTCTACAGATGTCAGGATATGTTTGGTTTTACAAACATCTTTCATATTGTGGTATACACTTACTGGCCATTTAATTAGGACCTAATACAATCTAGTACAACCACCACGCTAAATAGTTTACTTTTATGAGCTATATAATGACCAGTTTTCGTTCAAACTTTCTAGAACAATATATTTAATTATATAACTATGTTAATTAGTGAGGCCAGTTAGTGGTACTGTTATGCTAGACTGCATTATATTGAAATATGTTCCCCTTATGTTTGTAAAAACCTTTGAAACATCTTTCAGTATAATTTAGTCCACTTTGAAAAAGATGAGTGATCTGATCTTGATTTATATTGCGATACTCATCGCAAACACAAATGCAACAAGAGACCCAAACCAAACTAAGACAAACTCCACTGTACAGCTGCAACACCGCCTCTTAACAAATACCTCTACCTCTACCTACTACTACTACTAGACAGTTTCTGAAAAAAATTCAGCTGCCATAACCACACAACTTGAGTCAGGCTGCATGCACAGCACCAGAGGGGGGCCTTCAAAAACACTGAATCACCCATTCCAGTCATAGTATAATAGAGGTGGGGGGGAAACGGATGCAAAAAGATAAAGAAAAAAAATCTGTGTCTGATTGTCAAGGGGAGAGGGCATGTGCCAGTGTGCCATTCCTGTAATCATGTGGGTTAGCAGGGCTTTGATTATAAAGACACACCCAGTGCTTCTGAAGCTCAGAGTGCCGGTCATGACTGTGCATTAAACTGCACCAAAAGCTATTGGGGAAGTGTTTGAAGTCTCCTGCACTATAATAATGAGGGCCCTTCCAGAAAGTGCAAAACCACTGTGGGGTACTGAACAATGTCTCGCTGGTGTGTAATCTGTCCTTGCATGGCTTCTTGGCACAACAGGCCCCCAGAGAGAATTGGAGGACAAGAGCGTGCCAATAAAGACGACTTCTGGAGGGCTGCAACATGGGCCATTTATTTCCCCCCAAAACTGAAGAGGAAATCATGACAGGGGAGGGGCCCAGAGGACTCGTGTCTTCTCATTTTACATCTCAATATTTGCAAGGGTGAGAAAAAAGTGCTGACAGAGCCAAAACTCACAGGAACATGTTGGAACCATGTCAGATGGTATTAAAGACAAACATGTAGTTAAAAACAATATCAATTTCAGCAGAACGCAACTTGGGTGGGGGGTCTGCAGTGAACTCGCTGACAGCTGCTGTTACCTTGAACCAGATGTTGTGATATTAGGTTTGGGTCAAGGGAGAGGCATGGGGGAGATTGAAGGAGGAATGTGATGATGGATTGAAAGAGATTAAGAGCCACGTGAATTTGAAACCTTGAATCTTGGGTGAATTTAACAAGACTTGAGGGATGGGCATGTCAGTTTGAACATACAGGGGAGTCGGATCGATGACAGAGAGCGAGCTAGGGAGGGAACGAGAGACCAGAGTGTAGAGAGAGCGAGTAAAGGAAGATGGGAAACAAAGGGAACAAAAAATAGGTCATGGGCCTTTTTCATAGAGAAGGTTCAGTGAGTGTGTGACGTTGTGTTCAGTAGATCCTGTGTGTCACTGTTCAGAGACTGTATACATCACAGCTAAAGCACAGAATACATTATATAACTGCATACACTCAACTCCCAGCTCTCGTCCCTAGCTCTCTCTGTTCCTTTCCTACTTGTGTGTTCTCTCTCTCTGGTTCTCAGAGTCAGCTAAATTACATTTAAACCCCGTAGTTATCTGAGTTACTCAGCAAACAGAGCTAATCTGCTTCATTCAATTGACATCAGTCCAGAAAAATCAGATGAAAACACACAAATGGTTGGCTGCTGTTGATGTAGTAAACAGAGAGGTGTGCACCTTGCCTGCTGAACAGTCGCACTTGAGAGGTTGTCCACTCTAGAATCACTGCAAGGTAATGGCTCTAAAGTGCCGGAGTGCAACCAAGAGCCAGGCGGCACACCCCCCCCTTCCCATTTACTGAAAGCTGATCATGCTCATGAATCTTTAACACTGGCAGTCACTTCAGGATGTCGCAGAATGGGAAGGGGAGGGCTTTCTGTATAATAAGCACAGACTTGCTGGGCTCTGGCTGACAACAGAGACACATTGAGAGGAGAGCAGGAGCTTGAATCTGGGGGCTGGGGGGCAACGGAAAAGAGTCAGTGGATGGCAAAATTGATTAACTGGTATAAAATAAGCAACAACAAATAGGCTCAGCAACAATCTAGTCAACAATTCATCTGTGGCTGAGGGCACTGCTACAGGGGAGATTCAGATTTCACTGTGGAAGTCAGATTATTGTACAAGGTTAAATATAGGGGCATTATGAGCCACTTTCTATGTGTGATCTTTAACATGATCAATTGGGGGATTTTTAATTGATCAGTACTACTACATATCCATTTGTGATCCTTTTGTTTATTGTAACCCATTGTGCTCTGGTGGTCTAAGAAGTCAATCACAAGAACAATAGAAAAATAAAGTGGAGCAGGACAAACAACCAGCCAGCACTTTAAACTAATGACACAACATACAGACAGTGCATGCTGCTTTAAGAGAAAATAACTATGTTTTTTTAAGATAGTATCTTATGGCTCTACAGTTGATATAATAATGCATTTAAACATATTTGGTTGACAGCTATGAGCAGCTATTATACGAAACACTGCCAGAAATCGAATTAGCTTGACTATTTTAACTGTGGATCAAATTCAAGCGGTTTGTAAGTTACACTATGTAAGAAAACACAAATACTGGATAGAGATTATTCATTTTGAGGGCAAGGTACAAAAACATGTCTTAGCCCTTGACCGCAATAAAAAGGTGAACATTTTCTGATACAGCTGCACAAAAGCTTAGTACATCAGTACAAATACAACAACTTAATTTTAACTCAGTGTGCCCAAACACGTGTCAGCTAATGCAAACCATTATTTTGTACTCTCAGAAAATGGTGTTGTAAGAACTGCTGGCAGTACTGTAATCCTAAAAGACTAATTCTAGCCAACATCATCTGAACTGTAACCTGTAAAAGGATCAGAGCCTCGCAGGAGGAATGGTGTTTTAAAGAGTGAAGTGTGTTTTCACAGAAGATGGATGAATGCTGCAGGTCAATGGGACTATTGGATGCAGCCATCACTTTTTCAGAACAGCTGGATCTGGACACAACCAGGCACAAAGACAAAAAAAAAGTCAATTAAGACTTGTGTAGACATGGAGGAGAGGAATCAGCTGACTTCCATCTCAGAGATCCTTACACTAAAATGCTGTGTTTTGGGAAGACTACATCCTGACCTGTAAACAAAGTGCTCACTATGTGCCACATTTGAGTGGAAAGTGGAAAGATGCCTTGAGGTTTTCACATCAGAACCACTATCAACACCCTTACAATGAGAGAAATCATCTAAGAAACAGCCAAGAATACAAAGCCTGTACAGGGAGCACTTATCCTAGTTAACAGCACAGACCAAGGCACAAGCCAATAAAGCAGATGCTGCAGGAGGGGACACATAAGGCCAAGTCTAATCTTAAAAAGAAAAAAAAACTTCAGATGTTTGCGTCATCTGTGCAAATGGTCATTTTGCATTCAGACTGGAGTGTCTTTTTGCCACATTGCACGGTGAGGTTGCGTAAAAGAAGAGTTGGCTGTGGTTTCGCTTCTCACCTTGGTTTCAGTCCAGAGAGTCCCTCAGGCCATTGCTGCAAGACGGCAACGCTAGGAAACCTTTAAGCATCATCCGCTTCTCCCTGCTGAAAGAAATAACAGAGGAAGTACAGTACACAGTGTGAATCAGCACAACTCACAGCACCAAGACTGAACAGTATATAGTAACAGATTGCTTTAAGGTTGTGGCAGCGATCTACTGTGCCATTTTTGCACTACGTATGTTTAGGGCTGCAACCAACTAATTTTCTTTATTGATTCATTTAATGATGCGTGTCCTGAGGTTTCCTGATTCATCATTAATCTAAACTAAGCAGAAAATTACTGTAAGCTCCTACGGTGTAAAAAACAGAAAAATTCTAAGAAAAA
>JBAJHX010000046.1:10138023-10161930 GCA_037176925.1 Amniataba percoides | reverse complement strand
TTCATCATTAATCTAAACTAAGCAGAAAATTACTGTAAGCTCCTACGGTGTAAAAAACAGAAAAATTCTAAGAAAAAAACAATGCAATGTTTTACTACAGCCTGCATATTACAAATCCTGCAGTGAGTTCTCACGGCTAAGCTCACTGACTAATGTTTACTTACTCATGACTTTCAATACACAGTTGAAAACTGCTAATTAGAAAGAAAATATACTGTACTTTTGCACTCCATGTGAATTATAGGTGCAGAATAATCAGTCATCAGAATGCAAACCGAGTGAAGACCACATGTGCCGAAATATTAAACCCTCTTCCCACCAGCTAACTATGGCGACTTTAACAGTTGTGCTTCAAACTCATGACAAGTGTCTTATCTGGTGCCAACTGTTTGCATTAAGTTAGCATGGAGTGGCACGTTAAGTGTCTACAGGGTCTTCTTCTCTCCTCGGGGACCTTGAAGCCTATTACAACGTGGAACACAGTGTGCCTTTTTAATCATGGTGCGCAATTAATTAGACAGGAGAAAAGTTTCAATTTTAAATCATATTCCCATTTGGATAATTAGAAAATGCAACTGGTAACTTAAAAAAGGGACTCTGCTAGGGTGTTTGACTATATATATATATATATATATATATATATATATATATATATAAAAAATTAAAAGCTACTAATGAAATGTTTCTGTGGACAAGCTCGTCTTATTGTACATGTAGCCCGATGAAGGCAGAGTCAGCCAGCCTCTCTCGGCCTGGGTGATTTCTCCCAAATACCTGCCAAGTGAGCCAGCTGAGGAATGCACTCACGTGATGTCATGTGCTGACATAACCGGAGAGTAAACCGATTCCCTTTTTGAAACCCTGCCCAAACCCATTGCTAGAAGCCAAGTGGAAAGGTGATATTCGGTATTTCTAACTGCTGCATGCCACACACTAAAAACATCAAATGTCTGTGATGAGTCGGAAAAGGTGGCCAAATGTGCAGTTTAAACGTTGCATCCTGACACTCTTCTTCTGCAACTGTACCGGACTAACCAGCATGTACTTCAAAATGTACTATAAAATGCATAAAATGCAAAGTGAAGTTAATACGGTTAATCTAATCGTTGCAATGAAATTTCATTACTCCATATTTTTCAACTATCTTCCTCTTTTCCCTTTTCCGTTTCGTGCATGGCCCGTAGTTCTCATCTTCTGTAGGAATTTCCTCTGAGCATTAATACTGTCACATGCTCAGTCTCAGTCCAGCTCTTGATCTGCAGACTGAGTGACAGAATAAGGTGGAGTGTGCAAACACTCTATTGAACTAGTTCAGCGGTAATTATTTCTAACTTGATCAAAAAAAAAAAAACTTCTGAGATATTTTTTTTGACAAAATGAAGAGGATTTTCTTTGTTTATAAATGTAAGTCAACTACTTAGAATAGCCATGTAATAATAGTGATTTCCTCTCAGAAAATCAATGACCAGTACGACAGGAGGAAATTAATCAGAGAGCTGTTGTCATATGCAACACATATTGTTGCAATTGCAATATTGAAATATCTCTGCATCCAGATAAATCCATCATTTTAACTGACTGCTGCTATCCACGGTCCTGATGTGGTAACATGCGTCATACATTCAAATATTTTTATATGTCTAATGCTACATTCAAGTCAGTATGTGTAGTAATCACAGAGACTGTACCAAACCATGGCTTGCACATCAGACCAGGTGAGCCACGCCAACACTTCCTGTGATATCATGGGTGGGGACCCGCTGGTGACATTAGTGGTGTGATCCAACACCAGTAGCGAGTCACACTAGAAGGATACATGTGCATATGTCTGCATGCGAGTGTGCAAATCATCTAGACTCAGTGGAGCACAAGACCTCCTCAGGAAAAGTCTGTGCTCCTTCAGTGTGGTGGAGCTTTCTGTCCTTCAAGGGCTATTCTACTTGGCAATGAAGTGTTGAATGACACATGGTGTAACCTAAACAAAAACACAACAACCCTGCCAAGACTGCCACTGAGCGTTAGCAGCAACATTAATTGAGTTTTGTGTTGCTCCTATTACTGGCATGATACAATCAATAAAGCTACTTGTAAATTAATTATGGAGATTCTTTAAAAAAATAGAGACTTATTACAAAAATGGTCCCATGTCCTGAAAATAGACAAAGCCGTAGAAATATTTGCAATATGTACTAACGTGGTGAAGTTCACACCTTCTCCAAAACCTGACACAAGATCATGGGGGTAGCTCATTTGCCCAATACACTTGCAGTCCAACCATCTGTTGGTATTTAAAAGGGAGGCCAAAGATCATCGGGTTAAAAGTTCAAGCTCCCTTTAAACAGACTGCAGCCAATTAAACCAGAACTGGGGATAGACAGCTTCATTGCATAGCGGAAAAACCTCACAATATCCTTCACGCTTGTGACAACATAAAAAGATCCCAGTCGAATGAAAGTGAAACAAAAACATTTGTGAACAGCAAAGATGTGGTGACTGAATGAGTGCAACAGATTTCCCCTCCAAGTTCACACAGCTTTAAACGTGGTGCATGCTCATCGAGAGAACTGGCATGTCTTTTGCCGGAAGCAGACTGATCATGGGAGTTGGGCAGAAATGTTTCCTAAAGCCAAGCCTTGGGAGTTGTTGTAATCCCTTCTTTCTCCTAGAGCTGGCAATAGGCTCCTTCTGTGTGAAAGGCTTTGTTACTCTGGCCAGGCTAACAATGCTAATGAGCCGGCTAATCAGGTTCAGATAGGACAAAGGGTAGATAGTTCATGTGCTAGAAATTGACCATAATGGCTAGGTCACCAAAGGGCTAAACACCAATGGAGCTTCTACTCGGTGCCTTTTGAATGGCCCACTAATGGCTTCCAATTCAATAAAAATCAGGGGTGATGTCTACCCTAATGAAAACTCCTGGCCTTTTAGGTCTAGTCAGCACCAAGGTTTGGTCAAGATCTTTCGCAAAGGAGCACCTATGAGGTGTGGTAAACCCACATGATCAGATTATTTGGCCAAACAAAGCTTTTGTCATATGTATAAGGAATGGGGTGACACAAGTATACCTCCTCAACCTTTAAGCTTGCAACAGCTTAAAGGTTAAGACCTAGTGTTTTATAAGCAGCTGATTTAAATCTCTGGACTGGCCGTGGGGCTGGCTCTAAAATCTAAAACTCAAATGCCTCAGTTACGTATTTGGATGCCACTCAGTTTACATAAGTAGAGATGCGCAATGGCAAACATTACAGGAATGTGGTTGCACTGGGTTGCTTAGGGGAACTGTACAACTGCCCATAGTCAGGAAAACCTTGATCTTTTCACACTCTTTAACATGGGGGGAAAACATTCATGAAACTTTCAAAACCCTTAAGCTAATCATTTTCATCTGAAACGCCAATTCAAAAGTAAGCATGGCATTATGTTGGACACTTCCTCTTAACCTGAAAGTGAAAGGATCATTTTTGCCATTTTGTTTTACAATCCTACTAAATGAAGTATTTGACATCTGTAGGATTAGCCTCCTCAAACATGCTGAGATATTTAAACTTTGTTGTAGTGCAAGTTAGATACATAAGAAAGTCATGATTCATTAATTCAAATAATTAATAACAATAATACCTAATAATAATACCTAATACCTAATAATACCTAAACTCAGTACTTTTGCTAACATAGAAAAATAACCTATACCTAAACAATTCAATATTCATGGTTAAAGTGGGACTGTTCATGAGAGACAAACTCTTATGACACATTTCTATTATTTACATCTAAACAGTATAAACACTGATGCAGTGATCTCCCTGCCTGTATCTGTAATCCAAACTGTACACACAAAAAAGGTACCCAACTGGTCTTTCAGCTTTTGAACCCATAGTACTGTAATACAATAACAGCAACTCCTTAAGCAAATTTACAAAAAAAAAAGAGTTGTTCACTTTGCATTTAACATAAGCAAAAAAAGTCAACTGTTTTAGTCTAAATCAAATCTTCAATCACCATTAATGTAAACAGGAGCATGTAGAAGAAGGTTGCTAAAGATTTGTACTATTTTAAATGCAGTCTTGTGACATCTATACATACAGACATCACATAAAAGTCTTATTTAATGCGCACTGGCACTATGCCAGCAGATTTGAGTGTGTCTCTCTGATGCAGATGCAGCCCTGTGCCAGGTGCCCTTACATCTGCTGCTCAAATAGCAACAGCCAGCTCCTTCAGCTGTGACCTCAGGGACAGTAAACACAAATGTGTGAGCACCATAATGAGACTGATAAGACATGTTGTAAAAGGTGAATCATAATGACAAGAGAAAGCAAAAGTGTGTGTGTGTGTGTGTGTGTAGCTCAAAGAGCTGTGGAGATGCAGAGTTAGGGTGTGGGCAGAGAGAACAATTAGCGTGCACAGCTGATTGTATCATGCTTTTAAGATGATTTGGAGCTCATCTTGTGACTGCTCTACATGTCAGCTGCATATCTATTGAGCCTGTGTATGTGCGTCCACCATCTTTTATTGCCTGTCACAGTTTGTAAAGAATTAGTTCCCGTGGAGGCCTGGGGCTGTACAGTGGAGGCAGTCTCAGGATAAGGAGGTGCCATGTTAGCACAGAGGGGAGGGGAAGAGGAGATCAGCTGACATAACTATGTCACTTTATCAGCCAAAGACTGAGACAATGTGACAGGCCAATTCCCAGACTCACGGAAAGTGCACCGAGCGTCAGACAAATCCGCAAAACAAAAAGTAGTTTAATTTGGATTTAAATTAGGAAGAAGACTGAAGATCAGAGAAAGAGGCTCATTTTGTTTGTCTGCTCCGCTGAATCAACGAGTGAGCTGGGTAATAATCTGTGGAGCACGTTTGGGGGATGCCTTTAAACCCCAGCATTACCTGATTAAGAGCACTGCAGCTCTGACAGTGGAACATGTAATTGGACCAGACAGAGCAAAGAGCAAAGTGAAGCAGCCTTCCCTGCCTCTCTCTCTCTCTCTCTCTCTCTCAATCATTCACTTCATTTACACAGTCCCTCGCTAAAACAGATTGTGACAGCCAGGTCAGGTAGACCCTGCAACTATGGCTACTTAACCTTCATTTAGTTATTTAGCAAAGCGAATCATTCACAGAGGGTCACTAATAAGAGCTGAAATTGTGTATTTTGATGTTGAGTTTTCTGTGAAATATCTGATTACAGTAACACCCATGTTTGAAGTCAATCTGTTGAGGAGTCATTTTGGAAGGAAAAAAAAGACGCAGCATCTGTCACCTTCTAACCATACAAATAATAGCTATGTTGATCAGGACTGCTACTATCAATTCATCTGACGATCATGCTCTTGATTGATTTAATCCATTAAAAAGTCAGAAAACGTTGAAATACGCTCATTTCCCAAAAGCCCAAGGTGATGTTCTCCTGTATTATTTTGTCCATAATCCAAACATTTTCAGTTTACGGTAATAAAGGTATAAAGACACCAGAAAATATTCACATAGGAAAAGCCAAACTTGAAGATGTATCAAAACAGTTATTGACTAACTTAAGGGTCAATAACTAAACTGATTAACAAACTAAACAATGCAGCTGTAATGAGAACTATCGACAAGATATTATAAATATGATTAATAAATGATTAACTGCTTGACAGCAAGCACACTCCTCCTATTCCATTTAAGCTATCACTGAATGATAAAATCCTGCCAGCTCAAACAGGACTCTGCTCTTCAAATATATCCAATTCAAACAGTTTTGTTTGACTGTCATCACAAGTTTACTGTTAAGATGTGAGTGGACGTGTCCCAATTAGAGTTGGGCCCAAACACTGGTGATGTTATCTAAACAGCCAGTTCAATTTTAATGCTGACCAAGTAATGACAAGACATTAATTACACAGTGACATCTGTGATGAAAAACATTTCTTGTCATTATTCCTATGAAGAGAGAAAGATGTCCCACCCTGCGTTGACTTTTTAAATGATGATACAGTTCATCAGCTTCTGTAACAGGAGTGTAACATCATGGCTATGCTGCTCCCTTGTGATCTCCTCTCCAATGAGTGCCTTTGTTTTGCACTCTACTGCCAGATGAGATGGGAGGCGGTTTTGTTTTGACGGCCCACATCTTCAGGTGCCAAAACCACAAATCTCTGGAGTAAAGGTATGAATGGGAGCACTTTAACATGCAAACAAACACACATACTCCATGCGGGATAAATATAGGTAATTAAATTATGTCGAGTTTCAGCGCTTGCACATATGAAACACTTGTTCAGTGGTTTTGTATGCAGTGGTAACATAAATACACAAAAACAAAATGAATGTTACCCCCCTCCACTCTACAAAAAGAAAAAGAAAAAAACCAAACCAAACCAAACAAAACAAAACAAACCTCATATCATCACTCTAAAAACTAGGAAAGCACCAAAAATTCATTCTCACCGTGTCAATAAAACCAAAAATGGCCTTTAGCTCACTAACAGTGATCATCACCACCTATGTGACTGAAAAGCGGTGGCCTTTCTGTGTGGTGGACATTGCATCTTAATTTCTGAAACACATGTAGTGCGTGTTTACTATAATCATAAAGACAAACATGCTTTCTTTCTCCTCTTTCCTACATTATAAAAGCAAAAGTCTTCCTTTATTTTATCTAATTAGCAAACAACAGATGCCTAAAAAAAACCCCAACAGTACATTTACTTAATAACAACTAGTGTCTGCTCAGTCAAAGTCTGACACTGCTTTCTCCACTTTTATCCAACTGGACTTATGAAAAGCATTTCTCATATCTTAAAGTATACAGACTTAATGCCTAATTAATAATGCTATTACTAAATTTTCTTTCCTATAAAAGGTTAAAAAAAAAAATCAACCATTCGATACTGCTCCATATAAAGGTAACTCGGTAAAGACTCGGTAAAGAGATTTACATGCAAACCATGTCCATCTATTCATATTGGTCGTTTCACTCACCATTTATGGTTCACTGTGGGAGTTAACGGGGCGTGATACGAGGCTCGTGAACCTGTGCAACATTTTATGTTCTCAACGATTAATAAAAAAGGAAAACAAGTGCTTTAGCTGATGGGTGTGTGCTTAATTCAGCCATAATGACCCGCAGTATCCCTGAACTGTACTGTATGTATGGAAAACACAGGTCAGCTGAGGAGATTCCCCAACCTGCTGAAAACAGTAAAGATAAAGCAAGCAAAACCATATTATAGGTCACTGAAGGAACACTGCAGAGTCAGCAGAGAGCGAGAGAGAGAGAGAATGAGAGAGAAATCGTGCTGGTCAGAATTTGACCCTCACAGTGTGTACAGAAATGAAAAGCCTGAAACTGAATCCCACATTCCTCTGGCTTTATGACAAGCTAGTGAGAAATGCTGCTGCTCTGCACATGTCATTCCATAGTACCTTAGCTCAGCCCGCGACGGTGGTGTGCGAGCGTCGTTCACCTCCGTCCCAGAATAAAGACTCTATACTAGATTTTCTCGGGACCGATTCGCGCTGCATATTTTTGGACCACCCACTCAACTCCAGCAGGCAGCTTGCTCAATCCAAGTTTTCTCTCCCTCCCTCTGTGCCAAGGATTTCACCCTGGGCAGTGGGAAGGGTGCCAACCACATGCTAGCACCCAGTGCCACAAACACATTGTGGCAGAGGGGAATGCGATTCTCCCACTCGAGCAAATTAAGACTTCAAAGCGCACTCACTAACCTTTGTGTACAACTCCACCCTGTCACACATCAATTTAGAGGATACCACCTTATATTTTTATGATCTAACTAAATGAGTGCTTTTAAAATAGCATGTATCATAACAGTTACAAGATCTGTGATAAATGTAGAGAAAGCAAAGGAAACACAGCTTTTCTAAAATGAAAATGTGGTACTTACAGTACATATTCAAAATAGAAAGCAGTTATTAGATTTACTATATTGTACGGCTAAGCAATACCAGCCTCTCAACACAAGGGAAAACAGCTGCAGAAGCACTGTCACAGAGTCATGTGACCTCTGTTGCCTCCTCTGTTCAAGCCAACTGGCGGAGGGCACCTTCTTAGCGACGAGCAGTAGACACCACAATATCATTTAGCTTGGGAGATCAATATGCACTTTGCAGTAGCTGACCTACATAAGTGGAGGAGCGTGGACTGTCGAAATCACTGGATAGCCTTGAGATCCGTGGAGCCCCGGTGGAGTCTCCATGGGAGGGGGGGTTGCAAGGAAGCCCGTTGTGCGCTATTACAAAGCACAGTTTTAAAACATTCAGAAAAGTTCTGACATAACCAGCCGCGTGATTTAAACACCCGCAAAGACTGGACCTCTTGTGCAAGTCATCAAGAGCAAATTTGGGCTCCATTATTAGGCTCAATATTATCAGAAAACAACTGTCATGTCATGGGAATCCCTCGTGTTGCTCCAGAGCAAACATGGTAATACAGCTTCTATCTGACAGCACATCTCTTGATTATTACATCCTCGGCTCCTTAATAAAAAAGCACTGTATATTCTCGATGACACAGAATCAGTTCAACCAAAAAAAAAAAAAAAAAGCCTGTGCAAACTGTTGTTAACAAGACGGGACCTACTCCCGGCACAGATAGATGGGATGGCTGATTTGAGGTCAGCTAAACAACACAATAACAGCATGCCTTGCAGCAGAGGGGGAGTAAATACTCCCGCTCCTCCTCTTCCATGTCAGAGCCCTCTCAGCTTTCCATCAACCATCTCTGCCTCGCTTTACACGTCTCTCCTCTGCCATTTTTCCCCCCCTCCCCTCTTGCTCTGCTGTAAAAACCTGGCCATTTCCCCACAGCTCATCCCTCACGCCCACCCAGGACCTGTCACACTGCTGTTTCCATGACAACACAAACGCAGAGACAGCAGGGTGAGATGCCCAGTGAGACAAGGCAAACAGATACCGGGGGATGGGGTGGGGGGGTGAGTGGTGCATCATGTCAAGAATACACTGTGGACCATATACAGCATGTGATGGACAGATAACACAATGTAGTCCGATGTGTTACATCTAAACTTGAGTGGGAGCCACATGGTTTCTTGTGTGTTTGTTTGCCCTGTCTTATCGCACAGCCAAATCTATTTTCCAGTTTGGTCTAAATCATTTAAGGTTATTTATTAAATGTACTATAACTGGCCAGGGCAGACTTTTCTGGAAGCAAAGTGATCTTTGTAGTTTCACCTGACAGAGCGTCTTTGAGTGAAAATGTGCAGATTAGAGCAGGGGGCAGTCATAATTTGTAGTATCCTTGTAAAAGCCCAGATCCCTGCCAACCTCTCGGCACTGGATGTTGTCACTTGACACTGTTTTTTGTTTTTTTTAAAAAGGAGTACACGCTAAAGAGTACTCGTGAGACAGAGAGGTATGGTGTTGTTCAGGAGCTGGCCGCACTAAGCAGCAGAGACAGGGATGTCATTTTCCAGCCTGGTTCAGATGAGTCACCTTAATGTTGTTAGCAAAGAGAAGTGTGTGGAACTGACAGGCAGCGTAGATAACTAGCAAAATGTGACATGTTTGAAAAGGGAATTGTGTCATCTTTAAAACTGTGTTCCTTAGGTTGCTTAGGTGTCAAGCATTTATCATCTCTAGCTCTGACAAAACACAGCAAGATTTCTCCAACATCTTAAAAGTGAGACTTGCATTGTAAATTAGAGTTTTTCGATGAATATCTAAATAAAGAACTGTGTAACGACTTTAGGAATGCAACTAATGATTATTTCTATTTATTTATTTTAATCGATATGACAGTTGAAGACAGCCTGGGAAGGTGAGCGAGAGAGAGGGGAAAACATGCAGCAAAGGTACCCCAGTCGGGAATCAAACCGGGTTTCGCTGTGGCCCATGGCCGCATACATGTGCGCATGCACTGTACCACTGAGCCACCTTTGCGCCCACTAATGATTATTTTGATTATTAATAAAACTACCAATCAGTGGTCCAAATGTCAAGGATGTTCAATTGCCTACTTGCAAATATTACATTTTAGAAGCTGCTACCAAAAAAGCTTGACATGAACAAAACTGTTGCAGACACATTTACTATTAACTAAGACTAAGTGATTATCTACCTAATCATTTCACAACCTGTGTTTAAAGGCCTAGAGGTATGTTTCAAAGACATGTTTTCATTCTTCTGAAACTGGTTAGGGTGTAAATGGGGATTTGGCAACAGGCCTGAAAGAGCTGTTAAAGTGAACATAATACCCTAATAACAATGGCCCTTGAATTACCCAGGGACCTCATGTGATTTAGGCATTCACCCAGGCATCTATGCATCATGCCATGCATTCATTTGGGATACATGACATCAGCATTTCACTTGAGTTTACTCACCAAATAACATCATCCTGTAAAATTCTCATTACAGCCCCCCCTAGGAATCTTTTTTATGAAGATGAAAATAAAATACTGAGATCGCACTTCACAAAACAAAAAGCAAAGCCCCAAAACAGGCCTCAAGATAATTATGAGTCCACGTTTATGCTTAAAATTAAAGCTAAATCTGTCTTTATTTGAGAAGATTGTCTCCTCATACATTAGAAAATGTCTACCCTCATCACTGGACTATTGTGTTAGGCCAACCTTACAACAACCCAAGACCTGGCAGCGTGTGCTACAGAACAAGGGTCAATCGATTACACTATCATTCAGGTGACGCAATAAAGCAACCTATCGCAGGGCAAAAGTCAGTGATTACAAGATGAGAGGCTTGTCTCAAAATGTACAGGAAAATACTACTTAGTTTTATGGAATTATGAACACGGGCTGGGCATTACTTTCACACACCTGTTGCTATAGTGGAAGTGGCATGGGACTACTTCCAGGTAACACCCATAACCTGAACCACGCCAAGTCAGTGTGAGAAAACCTCCAGTCAGTTATCCTTGTATAAACATCAGCATACTAGCATTCTTGAACTGTCATCACCCGGCAAAGCCTTTTCTTATGCGCCGACAAGTGGACAAAATGACAGAAAATGTCTGTTTCTGTGTACCAGCCGTGGGCTGAAGTAAAATGATTAAAGCACAACAAACAGCAAAAGCAATACAACATACAGTAGGAATACATGCCTCTATCTGTGCAAGACTGCATTCTTTGTAACTAGGACAGAGAGCTGTCACAAACGTCACGTGTATGCTCCATGTTCTCATCTAAAACACTCAAAATTAAGATCCAGTCCATTTTAAAAAGGAGAATTTACCTCTTGGCTGGTCCTGTCTGCCATGTGTAAATGTTTGGTCTGCAAAGGTCCACAAAAAGATTTTTGTTTTACTTGCTGTAAATTAAAAAGCCAATGACTTTCGGCAGTAAACCTTGGAAATACAACGGGGGTGCTCGGGGTGGCAGAAGGAGATTTTTTTCCCGCAATAAAGTACACACCAGACAACACATGAGTACATGTTGAAGGGATGAATACTTTAAATTAATCTATTTATATGCTATTGCACCTTTCTTTTAGAGCGCTTACTTTGCATGCGTCTGCCGGTGCACCTGCCCGAAATCCACCACATCTCATCCTCACAGACAACCCACACCTCCCCCTTTACCCCCACCTCTCCTCACCCACCAAGCCCTGAAGTTGCAGGCAAACCCGCAGCCAAACCCCCCCCAACCTCCCGATCAGGGATGTGACCTGAGCACCTTGCACCATCAGGTGGGCAGAGTGATGCACAAGAAACTGCTCAACTGGTTCCACAGGCTGCGTTCCTCCAGCATTACTGAGAGGAGCGTTGACAGTCATTGACATGGCACACGCTGTCTGCCTGTATAGTCCTGAATCAGTCAAGCAGGAGAGCCCTTGAAAAAAAAAAAAAAAAAAGGAGTGCAGTGTACTCTCTCCACACAAAGCAACACAAAGTCAGACCTCTTAGCAGCAGCACCCCCTCCTCCTCATGCTGCTTACATTTTCAGATGGCTTCTTCTGCACTCAGTTAAATGGCCTGCCTCTATTTACATGTAGCCAGCATGAATCCTCAGTAACTCGTGTTGCCACTGACTTGCATTAAACCTCATGTCTTGTTTTTGGTAAGCAATGCCACAGCAAACTGAAAGCACTGTGCACCCTTTTCCTCTTTATTTCTTGAGTGCAGAGCCACACGGTCCGGGCGTGCAGAAACTTTATGAATACATTTGATTCTTTTCTTTCTTTTTTTATATTGCAAATGCTACTAGTTCATCTGACAAAAAAGTGCTCACACTGTAGCTAGCCCGTTTTAGTGGACCACCTCGACAATGCACAGTAGCGACAACACAAGAGAAACATTAGTTCAGCAAAAAAAAGAAAAAAAAAACATGAGTATGGTTCCACTGAAACAAAATGCAGACATTTCTTCAACTTACCAAACGCAGCACCCAGGCGAGCTCGACACCAACAACAAAACAAGGTTAACACATGGTGGAGAGAAGTGTCCTGACTCACTCGTATATTTCTGACAACGACGTCCAACACCCCCCTCCAAAAAAAAACCCAGACTAGCCTGCAGCTAAGCAGCAGCTAGCATGCTAACTACGTCCCTGCCGTACTGGCGAACTTAGTCCGGTGTTGTGTGCACACTCAGCACACACAAAAAAAACACACAACAGTGGCATATTAAAGTAAAGTGCACGCTGCGACTCGCTCAGAGGCTTGTGGTGGTGGCGTTTAGCCGCTGGTGAAATAAAACTAATGCTGCAATAAGTCGCCCGGGAGTGATTTGAGTGCGCTGCAGACAGCGGTGTTGACACGGGCAGCAGCGGGGTTAGCCGGGGAGCTAGCCGCGCTGCTAACGGCGACAGCCAGACACACAAGCCGAGATTGAGGCGCTCGCAGCGGGCTAAGCAACGGCAAAAAACACGCAAACAAACCACGTCCCGCCTCGTCCGGGGAGAGCCAAACGCAGGGGGGTACTTACGGCTCTTTTTTACAGACTTTCCGCAGTGTCCTCGCCGTTAAATCCCGTTTCTCAGACGCGGCTCTGACCTTCGCGGCGGTGAAACAACATTTCTGCTGGCTAACTGTGCCGCCATGTTACTCCCGCTGTGCAAAACCAATGCTGAGTGTTTATCTGGGCTGGTAGCTGCTGCCGTCTCCCCCACACCGACACCAAAACCACATCACATCACGGGGGCTCCGGGCGGTATCGGCTCACACACCGCCGGCCTCTGTGCGCAACACCGCGGCCATTTACCTGCCAGGACGGACGCTGTTTGACCATAATGTGAAGATATTTTATTTTATTTGTATTTATTAAACAACCCAAACAACAAAACACCCGCCGTGTCACGAAATGTCAGCAATGTTAAAATGCATTTAATGGCTCAAAAACTATCCCAACTGTTTTTTTATTATGAGAACAAGTTAAAAAAAAAATAATAATAAAAAGTGCATTATAAATATGACAGTAATATATTACACCCACCAAGATGATAAGGTCATAAAAATTTATATCAGCCCATAAAATGATGGTTGTAAGCCATGTACCGCAAAAAAAAAAAGGCTGATAAAAATGAAAGTAGTTATTCGCATTATGTAAAAGTTACATTCATTTTTTTTGGAGACACTGCAAACACTTTTCACTTGCACTAATGAGAAAACGTTGGGGGAAAAAATATGCATTTTCTAAAAATAATATTTTATGTGCTCTTTGGACAATGTGTGTTAAAATGCAAATGAGAGAGCAGGCTTTGCGAGCAGCAGAGATATTACAAATGATCGTGTCCTACTTCTGTAGCTACCTTGATTTACTGTGTGGTGGTCAACTATCCGCGGATGACACCAGCAGGCAGGCGTGTTCCTGCAGTCAAAACACGTGCAACACCGCCGCCCAGTGGCAGAAAGGTGTAACTATAAGCATGTGTGCAAAATGTTTTCATCAGACAGAGTGATTACTGGGACACAAACAAACACATACAGAGGCATTTGTTGGGGTTTTTCTCGCAGTTGCTCCCGTTTGGGTCATTGTGTTTGTTTACAGGAGAGAGGGGCTTGTTCGGGGCAGTGATCCACCCAGCGTACAGCAAATGTGTCCCCGTCGAAACTTATTCAGCGGAACGAGGGCCAAAACTATCAGACAGGTCTTTTCCTGATGTATTATAATATAACAAATAAACTTTTTTTTTGTTTATATCCACAATTATAAAAAGAAATATACACATGCTGGGTCATTTCAGTATTTTTCTGCAGCACCCTCTCTGTCTCTGTTTCTCTCCTTGCAATGCGCAAAAGGTTTTGAAACACCATCATGCTGAGATAGTCACTGAAACTTGGTCAAACAAATAACATATGATAACCCTGGCAATTAAATATTATTAGAGACCTTTTTTGTGGACCTTTCTTTTTCGAGTGATGAAGATTGGGTGGGCGGACTGTGGGTCTAAACTCCTGTCTACGGCCTTGCTTCTGGGGCACTGAATGATATTAAATTTTCTCTTCTTCATTGTATTTGTGTGATTCTTTTGCATCATTTGTGACCCAGTTTGGGAGCCACTGCACGGATATGGTAAACAACTACCACACCATCCCTCACCCACCCCCTTACCCACACCTTTGTCCCTGCTACAGCACTCTGCTGACTTGATGTTTTTTTTTAGTTATTTGGAGTCTATGTCTTTGGGCAAAAGATAAATGTATAGGCCTACAGCAAATAGAAAAGGCATTCCTCCTCTTTTGCTTTGACATCTCTTTTTCCAAATGGAGGATCTTAAGGAGAGAGGTGTCATATGGTGTATTGAGTGCAAAGCTCCTTGATTCAAATTCATGATTATAGGAATGGAAAATTAAAATAGACTATTAGCAGAGAAAAATAACAATGGTGACAGCTCATTTTTCAATAAAACATTTTATTCCTTTGTCGAATAGATAATCCCTCAGGACAAGTTGAGAAAACCACAGACACTGCTGATATACTGCTGGAGGCAACCATGACTCACTACTGTGTACCTAAAATTAGTTAATGGGTTTATTCTTTAGAATAAGCCAGTGTTACCAAGGTGATTCTTACAATACAGTTGACTGCACTCCGTAGCTTTGTAAATTGATTTTATGGCATGTAAGTAAAAGGCATATATCAACAGTCAGTCATTTGGCACAGTCAGTGGTGGGAAGGGAGGGGGAGGGGAAAACAGCCAAACAAAGTGTGTTTTTCTCATTCCCAGTCCGTGCGTTTGCGACAAATCAGTCTTGTGGATATCTTGAAGCACTAATATGCAAGGCCAAACAAATACAGTAAATCCATTCATTTAAATAGCAAATGAGGAGGGACCATACAAGACACAGCAATCATACTCACTAAAGGGGTGTTTAGCCTGACTCAGTCCTCTCCATCTCGTATAATGTTGTCTCACATAACTTGCAACTAAAACATACTTTTTTTTTCATTTATTAACAGTGTTATAGGCAGAACTGTGATACACTGAGTATAATTGCATGGCCCGGGAACACGTTCTGTTGCGATTATAAAAACTGCTCTGAGGTCCATTTAACAAAATGCTACATCAGGTCACAGGGCAGTTTTGTACAATACTGTCAACCTACATACAGTATCATGGCGTAATGTTTGCCGTTTTCCTTGGTTGCTTTTATACACCTCTATTATATATCCATCCAGTCACATTCTACTTTCTTCTCCACCTTTAGATGTCTGCTGGCCATTGACATGGTGAATAAAATAAAGTCATAAGATCTTGCTGTGTAAGTTTGAACAGTCCGAGGTGTAAACCCAGTCATATCGTTAAGATGTAGATGATAACAGGACTGTGTGTCACTCAATGGGTACATACACGGTTTACAAAACTCCCTCAAAAGAGGAGAGGGCTGGCAGAGAAGAGGAGCTGGGCTAGCAGTTGCACGTACGAGAAAAGAAAAGAAAAGAAAAGGGAAATAAAACAAGCTGGAATACACAGTATTTAGGGAAAAAAGTGGGACATGAACTGACTCGGGAGAAACATTAAACACTGAAGTCATCATTCCTGAAATGTTAAAATTACACACCCTGTACAAAACAATCCATATCAATAGGCACTTCTTAAATAAGGTCTTTTTTTTCATAGTTTATTTCTGATTTTGTTTTTTCTTTTCACTCGGAATGGCACAGCAGAGCAATGATTCTTAAATCAAGGCGTGCTGGACGACTGGCGACAAGTAAAGCTAAATGCGATCTGGGCCCTTGAAGTCCAGCTGGGAGGTCAGTCCTGTGTGGGAGATGAAAATGCATATCATGGTTCGAGGGGGGAGCGGGCAAAATGTTGGTTCGATACAGCCACTGAGGCGAAGGGAGGAGAGGGGGGAGATGGTTCTTTGAGAAGAGGGGGAGGGCGATAGAGGAGAATGGCTGAGGGGAATGTATTTATGATGACTTCTCTTTTTTTACTCTTGGTGAATCAGCTCCGTGGGAGTTCACTCCATTTACTCCATTGGCTAAAAACAAAAACGACACATCTAAGTTAGTTTCATTTGACCACTTAAGCGTATGTAAGCATGATCATTAATAATTAGAGTGAAATAACACGTCTCACCTTTGTCTTTCTTTGATTTGCTCTTGGGGGGAAGTTGTTTCTTTTTCAAGGTCTGAGCTTGGGCATGTTCTCTCCACCGGCGCAGCTGAAAGTTGATAAATTTCCACATCATGAAGGCCTGAGTGAGGCAGATGGCAGCCAGGACCGTTATCCTGATGGAGAAAAGAAACAGTCAGTAATTCACTTTAGTAGCTGAACATAATCATCCACCCTCAGACACTAATATTCAAAACTGTTCATTATGCAGGGATTAAGTTTACCAACTTACTTTTTTCTCTCACAAAGTTTTATTGACTTCATGTTTCAACAAGGCAGAATTCTCTCACTCGTGCCTGGCACAAGTTGTGTTGTAGCTGCACTACATTGTAATCTATCAAAGCTATTGTTGGTGAACAACTCTCTTCCCCTTCTACAATAGAGCCCTTCCTGCATCACTGTTGAAATTCTGCTTCTGGTGAGTTTAGAAAGTAGCTCTTGTTTCCGTATTCTAAGGGCCAAACTTTTGTTGACATATGGTCTTCATAATTAAAATGAAAACTGCAATTTACTTTGGGCTCATGGGCTTTAGAAAATGTCAAGAAAACAAAGTGTGTGTCACAAGTAACAACTCTGCTAACGCTAAATTTTACAGTGAACTCTCTTGTGTTGAATGTTGAATTTGAAACAGCTGCTGCTTGCAGATTTTCAGATATGACACCACTCTCTTAGCAGGTTTTAAAATAGTATTTTCGGATCAAGTAATTCCGTGTCAGGCACACTTACCGAATAAAAAGAACATTAAAGTTTCCTGCAGCCAAATCAAAGCCTTGGTTCTCAGCTGTGGCGAGGCCAAAGCCCACGGTGAGGACAGACAAGGACAGGGTGAGCAGCCGTCCAAGGACAAACAAGACGGCCCATATGGAGAAACTGCAAGACAAGAGGATGACCATAATACCGCGTTAAAGACACGTCACCAGCAGTAACTCTTAACTTGTAAAAAAAAAAGAAAAAAAAAAAGAAAAAAGACTGGAACACAGCATGAACAACCTGACACCGTTAACGCTGCTCATGAGAACTCACCCCGTTTGTCTGTTCTCGTTGCTGAAGTAGATCAGGCGGGAAACGTGGAACAGGAGCTCGACAAAGTAGTGCAGGACTAGCAGGACCAGACCCAGACGGTTAAGGCTGAAAGGCACATGGAAATGTTTGATTCCCCTTTATTGCAACTGACAGGAACGACGCACCGCTAAACTCCCCCCCCCTCGAAAAATGGCAGCGTATGTGTGACTGCAACACGTAATTTCAGGCTTTCTTAAGTGGCTGTTCTTACTTCAGAATGTAGGCGCCTGCGATGTGGACCAGGTACAGGAAGATGTACACAAGCTGGCGTGGGATGTCCTCCTAAACAGTAAACAAAAGAGATGGGGAGGGGGAAAAAAAGTCAAAATATTTACAGCAGTGCGGCTCTGGATGTAGAATTAAGCGAGGAGAGTGTGATTCTTTGAAACAATGCAGCATAACCAAGGAAGTCAAACAGGATATAGCCTCTGGGACCAAAACAGGCACTACAGTACGTCATACTAATCCAAAACGATGGGCCTGCCACACACTCACCTTCTTTGTCTTCTGGAAGTACAGTTCTGGGAGAGCATGTAGCCAGTAGCCCATCTGACAAATGTAGTAGAATTTCATCTGGAATCTGAAGGAAAACAAGTTGCAAAATGAAATGTTTTTATAATCCAAAACCCCATTTGAAGATGTTAAAAAAAATAACCAATAAATAAACAGGTGTTGTTTTCTTGTCTATTTAAACCACAAAGAAATAACAAGCGGTATCTCTAAAATGCGAGTGACCTTCACACATTGTAACTTACGGCATCAGTGTGTGGGGATAGTCCTCCCACAGGGTGACGGGATTGGACAGGAAGTTTTCCTGACAACAAAGAAGCATTCAAATTACAATCATGGGCAGATTGTTTTGAGCTTATGCAAAAAAAAAAAAAAAGAGAACGACAGCAGCTTATCCGCGGTGCGTACCGAGAGCAGGATGCTTGCGCCCCAGCCGAAGGAAAATAAGTAGAAAGCGCTGAGCTGGCCTGACTCGTTGAACTTGCTGTGCTTCGTTTTGGAGAAGTGCTTTTTCCTGTTGATTTTCTGCAAAGGTGAACGACAATAATAACAATGAAAAAAAAAAAAAACTATGCAGAGGTGTTAGCGGAAATAAATGCCTGCGTGCTCGAGTGTGCGCTCACTCACGTCCAGCACATACTCCTGGATAATGGCGTGCATGATGATGGCCACCAGCATGTAGAAGAAGATAGTGGCCAGGTCCTTGATGCCATGGTGGAAGTAGTTCACGGCCGTCTCCTCGGGGCCTTCTGTGGACGGAGTCAACAGAATGACCATGATTAAAAAAAAATCTGGCAGTGCGTCTGGACACACCCAGTTCATGCCATTTTCATTCAGTGCAGACGAGTGATTCACAAGTTTATTAACTTAATTCCTAGAGTGAGGTGTTTGGATTAGTGAGTCTCTACTGTGCCGTATTACACCACTTTGAAAATGCCAGAGTCATTTGCACACAGAGCCTCTTCTGTCCCTCTGAAGTTACATGTTATCTGTGCAGCCTGTGACTCTGTATCTGTGAAACACTGAGCAACGGGATGAGTCGTAGCACACAGATGCACGAACACAGTTCATGCTTCGTGCGAGCACAGAAAGATATCACTCCAATCACTTGTAAAAGTCAGCACAGGCAAAAAAAAAGACAATGGGGTTACTGAATTTGTTCCACTACAGAGAGATTTGGGTGCTGTGTGTTATTTGTCTAATTCGATACATGCTGTAAATAATTTACAGGGCTAGGAAGGTGGTAAGGTCTCTCAGATAAGAGCTGAATCACCAGCCGGCAGCCTGCGACCCTCCAGCCTGCACAACAGAGCACAAAAAGCTCTGAGGTGGAACATTCCTGCAACGGTATCTGAAGTTGGCAAAGAAATCGTTAACCTTGAAACGAGCCGGGCTGGAATTGAAAGGCCTACATTACACCTTAGCCCAAATTCACCCGGCACAACCTTGCCACAAGAGAACTTTATAAATCAGGCAGACTAAATTTAGCTCCAGAGGGAGAAAAAAAAAGAAAGAAAGAGAAAAAAAGCTCTCAAATGGGTTTGTGTAAGGCCACGCAAGTACCGCTCCAGAATCCAAATGAGAAGCTTCCAGCCAGACGGATCTAAGGAAACTCTGCATTACACGTTAAGGCCAGAGACTTTTATTCTAACACGTTCACACGTCTTCTGAAAACATCTGCTCTGCGCCGTGTGTTTAACACTCTCTCTCCACTGGATCCTTAACTTACCGTTGGCTGATATGGTGACATTGTACTGGACAGTTATGAACAACACCGCAAACTTGGAGGTGACCTGTGGGTGTAAAAAAAAAGTGCGAGTGAGCAATGAGAGCTATGATATTTTTTTTCCTGAAATATCAAAACAGGTTGCTTGTGTATTCACATATCTTGAATTCCCTGCAAGACCCAAAATGAAGTGACTAACTGTGACTTATATGTGAATATTTAAGTAAAAGCAACACATGTTAGCAATGTATTAGAGCAATCTTGGGTATATAATACATAAAGAGCATCGAAAACAATTAGACTTTATGGGGCTTGTGCAACATTATTGATTAGCAGGAGAAAAAAAGGTCATTTAAAGCATCTTTAAAGAGTCCTGAGAAGATAATAAACAGAAAAACCTAATCCAATGTATATAAGATTACTTTACGCTAAAGATATAACCTTTGTGGATCACAGAAAATCAGCATCATGACACTGGGGCAACATGACTGATGAGTGATGTGCAATTAAAAAAAAAGATCCAACCAAGCAGATTTACTGGAGGAGCAGTGAACGCAACGTGGGCAAAGTGGGTAATAAGGGAAGTAGATTGTTATTCCTCTTTCACAACAAAAGACCTACGTGGACACAAAATTGAAATAACACACACACACACACACACACACACACACACACTACAGGAGAAGCGTTTAGTTTCGTGCCACACGCTGGTGCACCCTGAGCTGCTGTCAGACAGAGGGTATTTTTAATTTTACTTTAGAAAACAAAAACAGGAAGCAGTTGAACACACGGCGCATTGACGCTAATGGCGCTGGGGATGAAACGCGCTTGAAAAGTAGGTCCGGACCCGGAGCCCGGAGAGACCGGACCCCCGGGATCCGGAGCCACAAACACCCCCCCAAGAGACGCTGCTCGGCTCCGGGGACAAGTTTGACTGTTACAGTGCAGACGGGTTTCCTACGATGACAGCCATCTCTCTCTCTCTCTCTCTCCCTCTCTCTCTGAGTCTCTCTCTCTCGGTCGCTGTATGATTGCCACGTAACACATCGACGCGTAAACTCGCCAAGTCGCGGGCAGCGTTGCGCAATATTGTTCCCACCGAGGTGGATACACTGTTGCCGACGCGCTCACGCACACGCACACACACCTCCGCGAATAATGTGGGAAAAAAGTTTGCTCATCGTGATCAAAGAGCGGGCCTGCATGTGTGTGATGCGTGTGAGATATCGATTACAGCAATACAGGAAGCGACCGAGCTCCGGATTGACTTTAATAAAAAAAGACGTGTAAAAAATTTTAATAAAATAAATAAAAGTGTTGTTTTATCTATTTATTTTTTTAAAAGAGCAAGTTCGTGGTGCAATAGAGCGAGGCCGCCGTGCACAGATCAAACTTATGAGGAAGTAGAGTGAGGAGCAGATCAGACAGCCATGTCAATTTCCAGGAGGACAGACCGGAGCTCTCCGCATCCTCTCCCCGGCAGACGGTGCGCCTCGCGGGGGGAGAGCAGCGAGCACCGGCCCGCTGTTCTTCACCATGTGGAGGGTGTGTGTGTGTGGGGGGGTTACTCACCTCAAACATGAGCCCGAGCAGGAACACCATAGCAACGCAGGAAACAATATCTGCATGGTTCTGGATGACAAACTCATGGCTCAGCACCGGCGGGTTCTTGTTGCTCTTCTTTCGGATCCCCATGTCGACGCAGTTCGGCCCAACTTTCGCTTCACGCAGCGCCGGGAGTGGTCGCTTTTATCTATCGCCAGGAATAAAATGTTTTTTTTTTATTTTTTAAATGTAATTCTTGTCGCCCCTCTTTCTCTCAACACTCCCTTGCTCGCTTCCTACAAGCGAAGGGCCAGACAGCAATTGAATGGCGTGTCACTCTTCTGGTTGGTGGGCGGGTCCACGGAGAGGGAGCCTGACCAAAGAGACGCTTTACGCACAGCAGACCGACAGCTGCGGCTCTCTGTCGCCACCTGCAGGTTGGGAGTGTAACAGCAGGACGCCCACTACCTGGAGAGACTGAAATTTCTCTCACATTTGACAGCAGATTATTGGAGGTGTCTTGTTTAATCTGCCAATCTATCAAAATTCACCTCTTGTTTGTTCATTATGTTCAAGAGCTGCGTTCTACAAATGACTATTTTTGTATGGTTGGCCGAAAACCTCAAGGTGATGACAACAAATAACCTGGGACACGATCCTATTTTATGTGCTTTTATCTGAGGGCACATTTCTCAAAATAAGGAACTAATATGACAGACAAAATAAAGACAGCACAAGCCAGATAAATGTCTGTTTTGCTCATGCGTTTTGTATTTTTTCTAGATAAGTTCACTACGGAGTACTAACAGAAACTAGGTTTAATGGGGACATATAGTTTAATTTTGCGATGCCTAGCAGGTTAACACGCCCTGGAGATTATACGAGAGAAGGCTAACCCTAACCCATGTCCAAATACGAATGTTTTTTCTACCTGGATTATGCACATTATTAAAAACAACAAGAACCCAAGCAGATCCTCGAACTGAGCGTATTTGTGACATGAATCACTGATCCAGTTGATGCTGAAACTTTAACTTCACCTGCATTAAGAGGCCCTTCTTGATTGATTTGATCACATGTAAGAAATTCAGCACAAATATGGAGACTATAATTTTAGTGAATTACCGTAGTATGTTAGGCTAGATGTAGTGTAACAGTATCACAAGTAAAACAGAGTCATAAAGTCAGTTCTCACTGAATGATGTCACAGCACTTACACAGCAGTATAGGAATAAACCTAGGTAATATTGACTAATTTGAGCCACCATAAGCTACAAGTTCTAGCAGACCAAATAAGGGCGTAGCAGTAAAACTTGCCCATTAATCAAGGAAGAATGTGCTATTACTTTTTTTCAAAACTTATAGTCTCATTTTTCATTTCAATTTGATCTGACAGATTCACAGCAATTTGTTTAAAACTCAAATTTTTTAAACATTACATATTTCCTGGTCTGGTGAAGGTATTCCCACGGTTATTGTAAATGCTTAGATTACAGGAAAACCACTGGGCGAGGTGCAGCGTCACCCTTTCGTTTCACAGCAATCAGCAGATACACCTGCCAGTTTCTTCTTGTAACTTGTGTTTCTCTCTCTAAAATGCAGCAGTATGTCTGAGAACACCTTGACATTTCATCACCGGCTGGTTGTTGCATAAGCCACCCCAAAAATTGTGTTTAATGTGCAAAAGTTGGAAGACTGGGACAGATAATCTAAAGTGTGACAAACCACCCAGTCACACACGCGGACATGCACACAGGCAGCAGATCTGTTACGTAATCACATTTCCCGGACGTCACCATATTTGCTTAGAGGTTTTCACTGAGGTGGAGCTCTCACACATTGAAAGAAAGAGAAAGAGAACTGCAGAAGAGTATTCTTCTGTGACCGTACACAGCTGACTACCGTGGAGTAAATGCACCAGTAAGTAAGTTTTGTGTATGTCTTAGTTAAGCTATGAACTTTCTTTGTGAGTGTGGATATAATCTATGGTGGGATGTGATTAAATACAAGTTAGCTTTAACAGCTAAGAATAGTTTATGAAGACAGTTTATGAATTACAGCATACATAAACACAACCACAACTTTTTGTTCTGAGTGAGGATATGAATGTGACCGTGTACTATTTTCAGTTGTTTTCACTCAAATGAGCCTTTTAGCCTTTTATTTTAATTAAAAATGGCATGTCATCAAACATTTTGAACTATACTGAAGTTAGAGGATATAAAGAAAATACATGAGTTATTCTGCTGTTCAGTTATGTCATTCTGTATGTATGACAAATACAATATAACTTATATAAGACTTCAGAACAGGTAAGCAGGACTATTACTATTATCGTTTTATAATTCCTGCTGATTACGTCACTGATGATTATTCTGTCACCTTTGTTAGTATGCCATTTATCAGCTCTCCATAATAAAGTGTTTATGATACAGAGCGAAGTGCAGCAGACAGTGTGTCGCACAGCAGCTGACTGCAGTCACGACACATTTCAAAACCTCAATGACACGTCTGACATTGTGG
>JBAJHX010000046.1:10124269-10135353 GCA_037176925.1 Amniataba percoides | reverse complement strand
GACTTTTCTAGACTCTTGTCATCTCCTCATACATTTCCAGTGCCCTGATATAATCTCATAATATCTCAGGTCTTTTTAATCTTTAGACCCCAAAGAATTTATATTCTTAATGTTTTTCTACCTTTTTTCCACATATTTTTTCTGTCACATATCACCTGTTTATCTTAACAAGAATGACAAGTGATAAGAAATGGTTATTTGATCCACACAGGTTAAAGTGGAAGTTGAATGAAACGCGGTAAGCTCTTGCTCAGGATGCTCACAGGGATTAACCGTAGTTTCTCCTGTTCAAAGTGGACATCTCACCACCGACATCATCTCACTGAACTAAAATCAAACTACAGATGTCAGCTACTGCTCTGATCTCTCTCATCCTAATCCCGAGAAGCTCAGAGGTGGCAACTACACATTTCTCACATGTGATGAACAAAGGTGGGGGTCATGGATGAGCTAACTAGAAATAACAAACCAGGCACTCACACATTTTGTTTTGACTACCAGGAAAGTATTGGGTGAGTCAAGGCGCAGAGCTGAGGACGCCATTTCTCCCCCAGAAGAGGGAGATGGTGGCCATGCTTTATCTAGACTGGCCCAGTGTGAGCTCACCTGGGAGGAACGCTGACAAACTGCAGGGTCCAGAGTGCTCGATGCTTGCCTCCCCCCGCCACCTCTTTCCTTGAATCCAGCCCAACTCAGAGCTTTTTCACTTGTTTACTCCAGGGGGCCACTCTAACTTTCATCTGTCAGTTGTGCTCTGTCAGAGGCACTCCATAAAATGACAAATTTTAAGTGAGGAACTTGTGTTGGGGAGGAAATGGATTACCCCCAGGTAGTTACCACACAGAATTCAGTTTTACTGTGGAGCAGCGGTGGAGAGACTCTGACTCTTATCTCTTAAACACAGGCTCTTTCTTTGTATGGGCAAAGGTATTTTTTCTGCATAAACACCTTAAGAGTAAATAGGCGTACAGTGTTATTGCAGAGTAATTTGATGGACAGAATCCCACAGTGACGCAGATGGCTTACCTTTGGAGCCAATAGGAGGATGCTGCACCTGTAGGAAGGACACATCATTAGGGAGGAAATAAAATGACTTCATCCTCTGCATTTCAGATGATGGATGCTCCTCTCTCTCCCCTCCACTGTATATTTCCTTGGGTTCAGTGGACTAATGCGATGTAAACCTGCCAAAGGGACTTTTATTGGGAGAAGATGCATGTGTCCCGGGCCGGAGTCCCTAACAGTCTCTCCCTCTCTGTCTTCCTTTGCTTTAGTTGAGCCACACATACTTTTGGCCGTGACTCACCGCTGATAGCGCTGCCAGGGACCAGTCACAAGCCATTGGGATGAAACGTGTTGAGTAAAGCATTACCTCCCTCTCTCTCAGAGAAAACAAGCAGAGGGAGAAGTCTGGCGTTGACAACCTCTCTGTAATTTCCACTTCTGGCACAGAGAGCTTAATACCCGGTAATCTCTCGCTCTGATCTCACTGTAATGCACCTCCAAGAGGGCCGGGGAACGTGGTGAGAATCTGAGAAAGGAGCAGCAAATCAGAGACGATGATACGTGACAGCGCAAGATGAATCTCCGGAGCACCACAGGCCTTCTTTCTTTGCTCGGGCACGGACAGAAAATCTTAACACTGACCGCCGAGGAGGACAAATGTGCAAACACGACGACATGTAAACTCACGCTGCCATCACTGTCAGCAGCTCAGTTCGGCCTGATGGAATGGCGCTCAGCGGCTACGTAAACAACCGTGACCGCTGACCTCTCCAAAACCATCACTAGCTTTTCACCAAACCTTATCTTTTTGTTTTCCATCACCACATCCTGTAGCAGCCGGTCAGGAGGGGGGCATTCCTGGCGTACGCCATCCCCACAATTTGTACAGACACAATAAACCCAGAGAGGCAGGCTGTTTTTCATTAGGGCTTCAAAGTCCATATAAACCATGATTAATGAAGTCCTGAGATGTTGTATGTCTTTAATTATTATGACTTGACTGCTGCACCAGTGCCGCAGATGCATTAGCAATGTTGGCGATCTGTACACATCTGCCTGGCTCATTCTGACATGGCAGCTTCGCCTCATTCTTGGAGAATTCCCCCGAATGTGGAGGAGGGCGGGAGGGGAGTGATAGAAGCCCCCCCACACCCCCACTTTTTTTTTTTTTTTTTTTTTTTGCAATGGCACAGAAGTTTCTTTAATCACTGTACACGCACTGTTACAAATGAGTTTGGGCAGTGACAGATTGGAGAGCGGGCTGAGGATAATTACACACAGTGGGCTGGTGTGTGATCAGAGCATGGCATTGCGTTACCCAGAGGGTTTTGTAAATAAAGTCCTCATGCAATGAATGAGGATATTGTAAAGTGGATTATGCCGGGTACAATGGCCTTACCATTGTTGCTCTGTGGATTTCTGCTCCAAAGTGGCTGTTGGTGTAGTATGACAACAGGGAAGTCATCGAGGCTTAAGCAAAAAAATATTGTGGATGAGGTCAGTTGTTACCATAAATCTGACATAAGGCACCAATTACCAACAGCAACCAATCGTATACTGTGAAGAATTAGCCTTACGTATGATAGATCTTTATTCTTTAAAGGGATCCTATCATTGAAGTGTAGTTTTTTTCCCCTTTATTCATTTATGTGGCATGTCAAAAATTAATAACTTGAGTGAGCATTTTTCAAATTGGAGTTAATTTCGAACCCCACCCACACAGCGAAACCAGTGTTATTGTACAGTGTGACCGAATGTGACTCTTTTGCCAATTCAACAAATACATTTTGAGAAAAATATTACAAAGATTGTTATACTTGAGTGTTAGCGTGCACAATTTGGCCTGCACCTCCTTTCAATATTAAACTTCACAGTTAAAATGGGATTTGTTACAAGATAGGGCGACACCACTAGCATAGCTTAAAAGTGATACAAACATAACTGCACATACGGGGCGGTGATGTACTGTTTGGATCTGCAGGGACTAACCTTTCACTGCAATAACTGTATGATATGAATAAATAACTGGATCAACCAGAGCAGGAAAGATGTTCCATACATGCACAAGTTTTGTGATGTGAAAAGGTTTTACAGTTTTTATCACTTGTAACTGTTGACCAAGAGCACTCACACCTGGGAGCCGCCTGAAACAGCCACAGTCTTCCTCTGTTGTCCTCGGAGCAGCTCCATCGGGCCAGTTGGTGTTCAGCGCTCTTTGGGAATTTAACGATACTTGTTGAGGAAGGAAAAGCGCCGTTAATCATCTCCTGCTCCCAGAATTTCCCAGCAAGCCCGTGGATTCAGCTCGGGACTTCCCTGCACTGATTGTTTGACACACCGCAAAGGATTATTTCATAGGCCAAATGAATTCACAAACAGTTCTTCACGGCTAGATTAACATAAAATAAATGCGAAAAAAAAACCCAACGTAAGCCCGTTTATTTCCATTATGCCGTCTCAACATATCAACAAACTCGCACAAGAGTCAACTTAAAGGGACTTGAGAGAATTGTGGGAGTAACAAAGTAACAAAGTGCGCTTCCTCTTCTGCGTCACGGCCAGACAGTGGGACACAGAGACAAAGAGCAAAGAGGAAGCTCATTTGTAAAATCCTCATTTAGAGCAGGCGGTTTATGTTTCGCAGCCATGGGCTGAGCACTAACATAATAGTGCTACCCATCCTAGCCCTCACACACAGCCTCTTTCACACACACACACAGATAGAAAACAGAAGCCATGTTTGTGTTGGGCATGCTCCCACAGCATGCGGGATGATGGATTATAGAGTGTTCCTGTTTATTTATGCTGCGCTGGGTAGAGGAATATGGGCACAGACCTCATGCATACGGCCGATGTATGGCAAACACAATCAGCCGTAAAATAAGATTGCGTATTATGAATGAGAAATGGGTTCACACATACATACACATGAAAAGCACCGGGCTGCAATCAAACACACACACACACACACACACACACACACACACACACTCGTCTTTTTGCAGGGGAAGCTTGTCTTGATTAACCTGGCCGAGGGGAACCCGACATGTTTTTCCTTTTACGTCATGGCCCGTTCCCTGAGCGGCTCAGTGGAAGCCATCAATTCTAGTTTGTCTGCAGTTTGTCTGTTTGAATTTTTTACTAATCTATATCATTCACTGATGGCCTGTTGGCCTTGGACACGAAGTGCTGAGTGAAGACTGTCGTGGTATTTTTTTTCACCCAGACATCATACATCACATTTTCTTTTTCTTTTACCAAAAAAAAAAAAAAAAAGCACAACTCTCAGTCGGACCACCATTCCTCTGCCCTCTGTGTTTAAAAATGAACCTCTCTGGCATTTTGAGGTCTTACAAAGAAACAGTTATATTTCGCCTTAGACTCGCCACCGAGCTGGGTTTCGATAAGGGCCGGAGAAGGAGAGGATTATCATCATGAGCCATGAAAACAGTGAGGAGGCGCACAAAGCATCTGTGACTGTGTGACCACGGGGGGACAAACGTTTTTCTCTCATGCAGCTACTCCCTGAGCTGCGTACACCACAGCTTATCACCCCCTTGACAATTTTCAGTTTCTCCCAATATCAGAAGGCCCATAGATCTTGAGTGGAGGAAAAGATGCTATGCCTGATTATAACGAGAGGTCAGGTCTTTGATGCTGGTACGGTGAAATTTGTTATATGTTAAGCCAGTGCTAATGTGATTATGGACATTGATCCATTAAATCTACTGTAAAAATGCAGCCTGCACTAGTTTTGAACTCGATACTGGGGAGAAATGTGAGAGGTGCTGTGAAACATTAAAGACGCTTTGATGTAATATTTAACCCATCTGCGGCGAATGGAAGGGAGGGGGGTGTCCATAAAACGCGTTTTGGGCCAGAGTGAGAGGGACACGCCGTTGTGAGAAATGGGATGTGTGATTTTCTCTTCTGTCCCTCGCAGCGCCGTGGCAGTGTGGGCATGAAAAAGGGGCAACTGCCTTTCACGATTACCCCGGAGGACTTTTTATCAGGGCAATAAAATCAGGCTCTGTGTGGCTGGAGTACACTCTGGAAGTCCCCCGCCTACCCAGGATCAGCCTGCGCCTCACACCATCACCTCACTCCACTTCTGCCATGGGAAATGAGAATAAAGTTTAACCCGAGTTAGCCCTCAGTGCAGAGAGCAATAAAACTGTGAAAACAATCACTGCCAAAACATCTAAAAAGTGAAACAATGCAACCAACAAACTCTGTTTCTTTCTTTCTGTTCTTTTTGTTGTGCATTTTATTTAAGATGATAATCATAATTTTGTTTATTTGCATCTCACATAGGAATTAGATATATTTCTTTACCCATCTGACTGTTGGCATTTTGAAATCAGAGTAACAGATTAATTTTGACATTCATCGCATTTTTCTCAGGGAGATCAAATAAATCAAATAAATTTCATAAAAGCGATAGCAGATAGTTAGTTAGCAGTTTCTACTCACTGACAACTGCTTCATTTTGTTTCATCCAGTGACCAAATTATTATCAAGATATTGGTTAATCAAAACAGGAAAAGTCAGCATGCATACTGGATTAGCTCTCTCTCATTAGCTGCCTGCTTGGCTGTCTTTTCTGAGGCAGAGTGCAATAAGCGCCACGATGGGTTTCACGGTCCAGAGATTATCAAACCAGGCTGTAGTTACTGCAGACAGGAGTCGTAATCCAAAGCCAGCAGCTAACTACATAGCCAGAGTGCGCTGTGGTTTCACTTTTATTTGGGCCCTGTTTTGTAGTGAACCGCAAATTTAAAAACCTGTTTTCACACAAATTATACATTTTTTATGGCATTATATTTTTTCATAGGGTAAAACAAATGTCAAAAAGTCAGATTCTGGTCAAAAGCGTGCTGTATTTTGCTGCCGGCTGTAGGCCACACGGCAGCACGATGGTGCTCATCACTTCACGAAATACTGAGGATGCAGGGTGTAACAGGACTTTCAGCCATCTCTATACCAGACCATGAGGAAATGGCTTAATTTAATTGTGGCTTTGCAATAATTTCCAAGAGGGTATCCCGCTTTTTTCAAAGTGTGTCTTTCTCATTTTGTTATTGTAATTTGTTCAGTACATTGGATCTGATACACTGTATGAGACCACCACTAATGTACTGTATGAGGTCGTCTTTAGTTTTATCTGATTTCACGAACAGTTAATGCCGCGTAACTCATATATAATGTTGCACTAACGGTGCCATGTTGTGCCTGATCAAACATTTGGTGATTGATTGAGAATTAACCAGCCTATCATGTAACGTATTTACCATCATGGAAACTCTTGGCTATGCAAAGTTCAAACTGTCACACTGTTTAACATATTCAAGGATAAAAATTTGTAGTAACTCATCCATCCAGGAGGACAGAAATACAGAATTGGACTCAGATCAGTGGTGATGCCTGTCCATGTTTATTTGGGTGTCAAAAAGCTGTCAGTGTGGCGTCTCGCTGGGATGTCCACAGTGCACGGCCTTTCACTCTGGCCCATAATGCAACAAAGGTGTGGTGACTGAGTAATCTCCTTAAACAGGCTCCCTGGCAAAGCCACGGGTTCACTCCTGGGCCTCAGAGTCTCCACCAGAGGAAACTACACCCCCCTCAGATCCCAACTCAGATAAAGCACGCTGGTGACATCACCGTCTCCACCGTTTTTTAAAAAACATCCCAGTGGTCCTCCCTTATTAGCATGTGCAGTGTAGCGGGCAGCGGGAATAATAATGTGCTCTCCCTCTCACACTGACTGAACTATTCGGATTGAAACCACAAAGCCTCAGGCAGCAGCCAAGCAAAACAACAGTCAGGGGGAAGATGGTCAAAGCATCACAATTAGAGGCAGTTTATTTTGTATTCTGCCCATGCCAGAGGGAGCGCAGACTATAATTTGCGCCAAAGATGTTTGAGAGTTTATGTTGTTGGAGAAATCTGTGGAAAGTCTGCAAAGGTTTCAGATAGAGGAGTGCGGTCAGAGGTGATGCTGGGTGAAAGCTGACCAGTAAAGTGGTAATGATCCGAACGCTGTTTTACAGAGAACATCGACTGGAGCTGGAGGAAACTCAAGCGAGTTTGTGGGAAGTTCAGGGAACACACAAAAGAGCAAAGAAGCAGGAATGAATGAAGTGCCTCTTTCTTAAAGGGGCAATGGGGAACTCAAACAAACACTCCCCTGCGTCCCAATATTAACAAATTATTCTGTGACAGGAGCTCTAACTTTGACTTATAATTATTATTGATCATTTTATGAACCGTGTGAGGCAGAAGTATTCTTTATGCCACCCGAGGGTCCTGTGCAACCGTACGTACCCAGAGAAGGCTCTGAGTTCAAGCAAGCACGTGGGACTTCCCCCCACGATCACACACACAACACGCACACACACACACTTTTAGCATTATTATAAGGCTCTGCTCAGGATTTGTGTACAGTGTGTTGTTTCAAAGCGTTCCTGTGTTCATGACCCACAGGTTGCAGAACACAGATGAAAAAGTAAAGATTTATATGGTCCAGCAGACAATGACAATGTAAGAGATTATCTACCCCTAATCTGCAATTTCTTTGCTTTTGGTTCACAAACAGAATGCAAATTCAAGATGAATCCTACTCGCATGTTGTCTGTTGTTGTTTGTTGTCTGAATAATGTGTAAAATTATAGTAATTTCTATCTAAAATAAAATTATGCATTGTTCATATTTAAGAATTGTTATTATTAGCCACATTTCTAGACTTGTGTACAAGAAACAGACAAAATAATGAGAATAACTTTCAGGTGGACACAGTCAAAAAGGAAGCTGCAGCCACACATAATGATATATATGTAACATCACTTTCACATCACTTTTAATGTTGCCTGTTATACTGTATAACAAAGAGCACCTTACCGTCCATTTCTCATATGCTGTCAGTACAGTAGGAAAACTCCACAGTGTAAAAGATACCGAACATAAGCCGAGGCACGACAGTATGCGACACTATAGTTAGTGATCCCTGCCTGATCTCTGGCCAGTAGATGGCGCTGTATGTACATGGAAGTGTGTGAGGTTTGAGGCCTCGGCCTTCCAGGGCTTCCAGTCAGCGTCTGGCCCCAGTGCGAGCAGAGGCCAGCGGTCAGGGGGACACCTGATCCCAGCTCATTACCCTCATCAGCACTCCGCACTAATTAGCCCGGCGGACGAAGCTCCAGCTGGCCTCAAGCGAGCTGTCCTTTGCCTAATTGACTTTTTAATGAATAACTTTTAGTGCGTGTGCTGCTTTAACACGGTAACCCCCTAATACATGTCACATCCAAGGGCAGGTACTCTTCTAAAATATCTTTTTTGTTATTGTTACAATAATTTTACCGCTCACAGAGTCACTGATAATTAAAACATTGTCTAAATATAACAGAGAAGGGACAAAAAGGAAACATATTTAATGGATCATTTGAAAAACAGAAACAGATAAAATCAAAATAAACAAAAATGCTATTCATATTTTTGTTTTAAGACTCTTTAAATGCTGATTTATTTTTATTTAAAACAAATGTCTAAATATAATAAAATAAGCCTGGAGAATACTTGTAGTCCTGGCGGAATGGCTATTAATTATCAACCTAAAAAAACAATAATTCTCCGTAAAAAAAAAAAGATAATTATTGTTCTTTAAATTGGTACTGTATATTCTGAAAAAGTTTCACAGTAAATCTGAAAGAGTGTAAATTTCATGAAGTGCTGTTTGATTAAATCTTCTTCCAATTTGTTTTCTTTTATTTATAATTTTGCCTTTTTTGATCAGAACACTGAAATGAATTATTATTTATTATGATTATTCATTATTATTTATTGCAATTAAAGGCAACATACAGCAGGCTAATACCGTGTAAATGATTATTATTATTATTATTATTATTAGCAGTCAAACGCCGGGACGTCATCGTGTCGCAGCGGATGAATAATTTAGCGCAGTATCACGCATCGATCGGGCGCGGAGTGATCCGTGCGTGCAGCAGGATGGCCTACAGTAAATGTCTCACTCACAGCAGCGGGTGATCAATAATCGGGACATTGGATGGGGGGGCAGGTCACGTGACGGCAGATTCCATGAGAGAGGCAGCAGGACCGTTTCCAACCTTGACACTAAAAGGACTATTGAGTTTCAAGACAGCGAGAAGTTCGGGTTTCATACCTAAAATGAAGTGGCCACAATTAATGAAACCGGAAAGATTACACGCGGTCGCTGAATGCGGACAAATCAGATGTATGGGCTTCTGTATTTTATTTTGAAAGGGCAGTAGAACGTGTGCAAATTTCATTTATGTGTGAACTGCCTTTTTTTTTTTTAAGTTTTTAAAAAATGTGTGAAAATTATAAATATGTTCAAATATTCCCAACAGTCAATAGTGCCGAAGAGATTCTTTTCACCCACCCAAAAAAAAAAAAAAAAAAAAAAATCTAAAGCAAAAAATGACTGCTTTTGACTGCGGTCTGATGCCGACACTGCCCTGCCTTCAATAATGTTCCCACCTGTCCTGGAAAGTGATAAAGCTCTTCATCTCACTCGCATGCTTTGCCAGGAAGTGACGGCCTAGTTCTCCTACTTAATGATTTCCACAGGATAGGCTGCGCATGACAGACGCCAGAGAATCAGCCCTCATCACAACACACTTTCACACACACGCACACACACACACCAATACTATCTATCAGAGGGATACTACTCTTGGTCCAGCGCGTCTCAGTCTTGCCTGTGTTTGTATAAGCTTGATTTCCACAACTGGAAAGTAATAGCCATCTGCCCGAGCAGGCTGGAGGGGTATCATATGTGAGCAGGTAACCGACGGCTATTAAAATCGCACACACTTGGTCCTGAGCTCCTCTCTGTCTCACACATTCACACACACACACACATGCACGTTAAAAGAGAAGAGGAGGGAGGAAGAAAGACAGGGATGAAATATAGTGCAGGCGCCGGTCTGTCAGGAACTCTAACACTGACAGGACATACCAGACAGGAGGAACATGGCAGTGATGATGGTGATGATTTATAGGTGCAATATCTGATAAACCTGCGGTACGAGAGGATTGCTTCCGCTGGAGGTGAGAGAGTGGATGCGTCCAGGAAAAGTGAAAGGTTTTATAGAAATATACGGCATCGCTGGTTTTTGTGTTTTCCTAGTAAGACAGACATGTAGGAGGACAGATACAGCCAGACTGGCCCGGCATGAAATCCAGAAGGCACCCGTGAACCGGACTGACAGGTGAGCGGAGTCAGTCAGCTCCAGGTTAGCTGCATTCCCAGGCCCCCTCGTCTCTCCAGGTATAGTGTGGGAAGGCCCAGGCCCCCCTCCCGCGCGCCCGATCCCCCCCCCCCCGGCCTCAGCTCAAAGGGCGTGTGCGACCCCGTGATGACACATGACCTCTTCAATGGCCCTCCCGAGCTGCATCTGTCATTTCCCACAATCCCGGCTCCCATTTTCATCTCAGGGTAAGCTCAAAATTACAGGAAAGGAACAGTGGAAGCTTCCTCTTGCCATCCAGACTTACAGAGTACAATCCGAGTCTGGTCGGTAAGAACGCAGTGGATTTATGATAGCAGCACATAAACTGGACTGTAAACGTGCGCTGTGTTTCTTTTCCTGCATCACATAAAGTCAACAAATATGTTCATTTTCATCAAATTTTCATGTTTTAAAATCTTTAAGGGATATTACAAACAAACTCGTATTTTCTGTTCCTTTACTCTGATTGTAAAGTTGTGTGTTTGTGCAGTAATTTACTATTTTTGACAAGAAAGGGGAACACTTCCAAATGCCTTACTAATTGAAAAAAAAGCTGCACATTTTAACATCTCATTTATTCAGAGGATGTAGGCAGCGCTCATTTATTCCCTCGGCTATCTGTAATGGTCTAATTACCCTCTAAAAGCTCCTCCATTGGCGTCTGTGTAATGAGGCCCCTGTAGACCACAGGTTGACATAAGACTGCCTTCAGCTCACCCCCGCTGCGGGTTGGGGGGGGGGGGGGGGGGGGGGGGGGGGGGGGGGGGGGGGGGGGGGGGGGGGTGGGGGGGGGGGGGGGGGGGGGGG
>JBAJHX010000046.1:10076466-10124169 GCA_037176925.1 Amniataba percoides | reverse complement strand
TTCGAAACCCAGATGTGACGGAGGGCGTCTTCCCTCTCCCCCCCTTTTCCCTTGCCCCCCCCCCCCCCCCCCCCCCCTTCTGCTCTTGCCCCATCCGGCGGACCAGGAGTGGTCCATCTGCACAGGACGGGGCGAGCCATTGAGGTGGAACATACAGGAGAGGTCCTGACAAGATAAAGATATCAGGAGCAGACAAGGGCAAAGGAACATATTGATGGAGAGGGCCTCTCTCAGGGCACGCTGACACCAGATACCTGCTATTTAAAACAGTGGTTTCGCTTGCTCATGGATTTGTCCATGCTGCAGTGCCATAACCTAACTGGGAGGGGCACGAACTCTCTCTTTCTCTATCCCTCTTCCCCTCCGCTCCTCCCTCCCTCCCTCCTGGTCCTGCGTGTCTTATCCCTCTTTTACACAGTGTCAAGCAGACAAACACAGTCACCCCTAAAACCGCTAATGCTGCCGACACAAGGCTCCATCTTTGGCCCCTAATGAAACCAGAATATGTGTTATGGAGTTCCAAACTGGATCATATTAAAGCGATCCTCCCCTCTCTCCCCCGGACTCTTCCTCATGCCTCGATTCAGACTTAACCATTAGTGTTCTTCTAGTCTTTCAGTGCGACAGGGGCCCCAGCTCGGGCCTCGTCTGGCCGGGGGCCAATGCCCCTCTGAGGACGGATGCTGGGATCCAGTCTACCCATTGGCCATGCATTGTGCGGAGCCGAGTGACAGTGAGTGTTGGGCAACAGCTGAAAGACGCTGGCAGTGTGAGCCTATATGGGGGGAGGGTTCAGCGTGGCTTTGAGTGCTCTGCCTAAATCTCACAAAAAAAGTGGAGACAGTATAACAGAAATGTAGTTGTTTTCTGAAGGAGAAGTCGGCAATAGCTGGGTCCCATTTTGGATCTTCCGTTTCAGCAGCTGTTAGTTCAGCGTACCGATCATAAACACTTTTGGCTCATTCCTGAAGAATAAAGTGTAAAACATCTGATTTGGCCAGTTTAAATGCATCCACGGCATTACCATAATTTGTTAAAGAAGATTAGCAACATATTAAAGTGATTTAGTGAGTATGTTTGATTGTAGAAGACGTGTCCTTTTAATATTTCTTTAATGACTTTTTGCATTACACACCTATTTCATTGTTTTATCTAACAACCCTCCTTCTCTCCGAGGGCATTAACCACACTCCGTCCTTCTACAGTACACTGGCCTTTCCTTTCCTTGCCCCCACTCCAGCTCCTTCCCCACTGCCTGGCCCCTCTTATGTCCCAAAGCCCATTATAGCCCCTCAGTCCCTTTCCCCCCCATCACCAGCTCGCCCCGCTCCTGCACCCCCCTACCCCACTCCTCCTGTCACATACCCCTGCCCCTGCCTTGTCACACCCCTGCACTGATGGATGGTCGGGGTCAGTGGTTCAGCTGTGGAGTTCAAGCCTGCAGGCTCCATGGACCCCCCCCCAACCCCACCCCTCCACCCCAACCTTCTGCCTGCCCCCACCCTGTCCCACCTTTTACTACTCCTGCACTCTCCTCCCTCCCGGATGAAAACAATGTCAGAAACCCAAAGCTGGTCGCTCAGCTGAGAAAACTCATAACTCTCCCCTCAGCGCCCACCTTCCCCAACACTCACTGTTAACACTTTCATTCCTCGCTGGGCCCTCAAATAGACCCGGCTTACTGGGGCCACATAAATCACCGCAAGGGTCAGTCTGGGCCCAGAGTCAGGCCTTGCCTCGTGTTGAATGGGTCACTCACTGTCATTGCACTGTGAGTTATCTCTTTATAATGACGCCTCTCGGCTGTCTGCGAATGTCTGCGAGCCCGCGTGCGGTGAATGTGAATAAATGCTTTTTGCATTTTTTTTAGAACAGTTCCTCAGCTTTAATTTTGTCCACTTGAGTCAAATTAGAACAATAGTTTTAGCTACTCTTGGCCAAGAGTTGCATTAGCTCACCGTTCTCCACGCGGTGCTGTTTACTGTCTGATTGCTTGCTCTCACATCAGCGGGCCACGTAGCTCCCGATCACCCCTGTCCTAACGACTCCACATCGGGGGTATCTGGAGAGCCTCAGATCCCAGGCCTGAATCGGGGCTGACACGCACTCCGCTCTTATGCTAATCACAATGTTTAGGAACACTGAACCGACAAGGGCGTCGGGACAGGGCCGGACAGGCTTTTGGGTGGGAGGCCTGACGAATTCCAGTAGTTTTGAAACGTGGCAATTATCAGCATTAGCCTGCACCCCCGACCCAAACCGCCAAAGTGAGCGGAAATGGCAGCAATCAGGCCCGATTTCCCTCAGAGATGCTGGACGGGCTGGACACACACATCCAGAAAGACACGGGCCCTCGGTCGGGGAGGGAGCGCAGCACCGGAGCCCTGGCGAGCCCCTGACAGATGGGAGCTGAGCGGGGCAAGTCCTGGGGCTGACAGCAATGTTGCCAAAATTGCTCTTGGATTGACTAACAATTAAGATATCAAAAGAGATCACGGCAGCTCACTGACAGCTGCTTCAATTGTTTGCACCTGCTCCTCTGGTGTTCTGCACATGTCTGGCATGGATTAGGCCGACTCGTGCTGGCCACATTTCACCTTTCCACAAGTGATTTACTCCAGAATCATCCTCCTGACTCGCTGGCTTGTTGAACACACCCTGTGGCCGCTCTCTCCCATTAGGAAGAGGAGGTGGAGGAGGGAGGGCCGGGAGGGGTGGTGGCATCATCATGGTTGTCACTGTCATTAGCAGCAATGTCATGTGTCTCTCATCTCTCCTTTTACTACTGTTTAACTGCTCCAGTGCGGTCATTTCTTCTGTAGTTTTAACACATATAGTCTACCTCGTAGGATATTATATGAGATAAAGAGTATATCTAATCTTTTATCATATACCGTATATGTGACATTGGTGTTGCATCAGTGGCTTTTCAGCATTGTTACAGAATACCTTGGTAAGCCTGTAAAAATTGGACTCTGGATTGAAGCTCTGGTGTGATAAAGAAAGCCTTTGTGTGGTGCAGAGCTGCCCGATGGTATCCTGTCCTGTTGGGTAGAAAGATGGACGCATTAGGCAGACTGACACGTAGGTGGATAAGTGCAATACAATGTTGAACCGGTCTAGCTCACCAGTCCTGTTCTGCTGTCCCACAGAAAAAGAGATGACAGCTTGGCACACACACATCAGGGCGGGGTTTGCTCAGCTGTTGTTGTGATTGGTCAAGGAGAGATACGACGTTATGCTGTCTTTTTCCCTTCTCGGTGAGCATCCCCGTCTTTTGTCCTCGGACATCTGTTTGTGGAGAGAAGCAGCTGAAGGATGACGAGTGAGGAGCACCTGGGAGGAAGGGCGCAGTCCTGTGAATACACACTTGCGCACACACACAGCTATGCATGAGCACACAGTTATGTATTTGTATTTGTCTGTGTGTGCCTGTCTGATTATAATGCATGCAGTTCAAACAGGGCATCTCTGTCCTATTATCTTTCCATCAGCTTTAGGCTCCATTAAAACTGCCCTCCCCTCAGTGCACAATAACACCACTATTCCCTGTGTGCTGTCATTGTCCAGGTCCATAAGGCACGGTTGCCCTTTTTTTTTTTTTTTTTTTACCTGACAGAAAGCTTCCTCTCTGTGTGCTTGTGTGTGTGTGTGTGTGTGTGCCAGTGTGTACCAACAGTATTGCTTATGGACCTGTAGACAAGCCAATTACTAAAGTATGCCCCCCAAAAAAACAAGAACAGGAAGGAAGGATGTAGAGGTGGCAGCCGTTATACCCCTACCCCTCCCACTACCACCTTAGACAACCACACACACACACACACACACACACCACTCCTCCCCTTGTCTGGCAGGGGGAGACGAGGCCAGTTGTACCCAGTGCCAACCTCTCTGGAGCCAGGCCAGTCCCACTGGACCCTCTGGATCGTATTCTGGTGTGGGCCGTTGTGGCTGGTTGGTCCCACTGTGTAACTCTAGCTCCGACTCTGACACAGTACAGGTATGTCCCCTGTGGCCCAGATTACCAGGGGACTGTGTAAACAGCCCTGCTAATCTGAGGAAGTATCCTGTTGGCATATTTGTGAAGGCTGCCTCAGTGACAGGTTTGGTATTTCATTTAGAAAGACGTTCTGGGCATCATAAGACTGACAGTTGAGGGAGGCAATTCAACTAATGATATTTTCTAAATTCGGATCAGCATCCCTTCAGAGACGGAAAACTTTTTTCTTCTGTTCTTATTCCTTCACAAACTGTCACATGAAATAAATTATTGGACACTGAATTTGAACATTTCATTCTCCATTTTTTTTTCATCACACATACGCAAAACATCTGTGCATGCGAACTCCGCTTTGTACACGTGTAATTAAAAAATGGCACAATGGGGTTGAAATGGTAAAAAAAAACGTTTTCATGTCTGCAGTAAAAAGTGCCATATCCTAAAATCTGATACGTAATAAGTATGAGAAAGAAAAAAAGAACAATTAAAAACTTTTTTTTTCCACATATCACTCTTTTGCTTGGGGACACATTCCAACAAAATATGGATATCATCGATGAAAATCAGTATGAACAATCTTTGTCATATATTTGTTGCCAGTGGCTTTCAACTACTCTAACATATTGCGGCAAGGCAGAGACAACCCTTCAAATGACCTTACCCAAATCTCTGTATCAACTACCTTTCCTTTTGTCATGGAGAATTCGGGTCCCTGCATCTTTAAGTCACTTTAATCTGCTAACAGCTTGGGCTTGGGCCACTCGGTCATTTCTTTGGCCCTCTTTCCATTGTCCTATATGTCATCTCCAGGCAGACACTGTTTAGATATTAATGCCTGCATGATGAGATGGCCTCCTTACAAGGCTGCCCTTACTGGATAATTGATCATGTAGTGAATGACATGATGTGGTTCAGGTTTAGGTCTAGCTGCTTCGGCACGGAGGCATGATCAACTTTTTTTTTCACCTTTTCTTCAGCTTCGTAGTCTCAGCCGGATGAAGTAACATCTATAAGACATTAGTTGAACTTATAAGATTTAGTTCCCTGTCTCTAGAAGAGATTAGAGCAATTTGGGCCTAAATGTAGAAAAAAACACAGAAGTTACTGGAAAATCCTGAGAGACATAAATCACACATTAAATAATAACTCTTACTGTGGAATACAAACAAGTTTAAAAATCTCTGAGTGGTTTCTTTGATGACTTTTCTGTTTCGGTAACTAATCCCAGGGCCAAATGAGAGGAATAATGAGCATTCTTTTCTGACATGAGTGTGTTTATAGGAGCGCAACTCTAGCATGTAAAGAGAGACGCATGGAAGCACTTCTCTTCCTTGGAATAAAGTAATTAAGGATCTCTCGCCCATTTCTTTTTTCTCTCCCGCTCTCAGCCAAAGAGCGTCGCTCTCTGTATGTCAGTCGATCATCGCTGCAACTTGACATCCTGACCCGGACATTTAATTTATTGATCTTCATTTTATTTGGATGTAAGGACCCTTTGCTCTTTTAAATTAATCCAGGTTAATTTAGCCGGGCCCCCTATCCCACCCAGCATGAATGGGCCCTCTGTTGGGCAGAGCTGGCCCTGGCCACCCAGTTTTATGGGAATCTGCAGTGAATTAGAAAATCTGTCAATGCGAGAGGAGCCGCGCTGCGCGGATATGCCGTGTCACTCCACCTGTAAAAGAACTGCTCTTTGTCCATTATCTCCCAGGCTTACCTGAGGAGAGTTAACCTTGAGGTCAATAACATCTCCATGGTGTTTCATGACTGGCTGGGCCTGGGCTGGGGGTCTGAGGAGAGCCATTGTTAACACGGGGGCTGCAGACCCACACTTCCTCCCTCTTTGGCTCTCCCCATCAAATACCTCTGGGAAACAGATCTGTAAAGAGCAGTGACGGGAGCCATAAAGATGTGATCACTTTCACAGGAAAGAGCAGCCACTGTACTAGTTTGTCTTCATTGTGGTTAATATAAACGGTTCATTTCTTTAAATGAAGTTAAAGCATCGGGTATATTCCCCTAGGATGTCATTTCTTGGCATGCTGCAGAACTTTTACCTTGAAACCTTTTAAATTCAGGCTCATAATTACACATAATATATAACTCTACACTAATACTCCATCCGTGGACTGCTCCATATCCCCGAAACCAGAGATGTGGAACTTTTGGCTGCATGTTCTCTTCCTCTTATTTCCCCTTCTTATATGATTCATGCTCCTCTCTAGCGTGGTCTTTGTAGTTAAGCATGCTGGTATTCAAATCTAAGCGTCCCAGATTGGACTATAATTTGCCTGTGCATATCTATTGCTCTCCGTAATCATGCACATGGTAGAAATAATTGTAAGATTGTAGGAAAGTTTGAGGTAGTGTGCCAGGCAAATAACAACTATTTTGTCGCAGCAGTGCAGCATTATTTCCCTCAATCCCACCCCTGCTGTGACTAATGAGAAAGATATTTATGTTTATGGTTGCCAGAAATAGATTTAACATGAGCAAGAGGAACCAAATGACCTGTAGACTAATTAAAAACCGTATATAAGGCTCTATTATGACAGTGTAAACAATTAGAGATTATTGTCTGCAGCATTAATTTGATTATTCCGTCCACGGAGACCTTATACAAATTGACGCATAATGACAAGTCAGTTGAGGGTGTCTGTTTTGAAATGCTCCTCTGTTTAGATGGAGTCATTTGAATAGGATTTGACCTGTATGTAAATGGTGGGTTGGGAGAAGTTTACACTGTGAGCTGGCTGGCAGGTGCAGAGCACAGGGAAGTCCAGGTGTGCTGCTGCTGACAATGACACAAATCCACTCTGTTTGTCGCTGTTTGTCTTCCAGCTGCGGACCAGAGGGATATGAAATTTAGACTTCTAAAAAAAACGACTTGGTTAAATGAAGTATCGTTCACCTTGCTGCTGCAGGGACATTTTCAACTTTTCAGGCTGTGCAGCTCTCTGTCAGAGCACACGAGGAACAAAGGATTTGCCTAATTTGACTGGATATTTTCAAGTCAGTCAAGCATTTGTCAACAAAGGCCAACAAAGCGAGACAGACAGCTCTGCGCTACGCAAGCTGACAGCAAATTAAACAGCGCCGGACTGATTACCGCTCGCTGTCCAACACTGACTTATTTTACCAAACAAAAGCAGAGACAAATGTCTTTTATTGAGGTGCTCATGGGAAACATGTCTTTTTCCCATGTTAAACACAACCATGCGTGCCACGGTTCTGCAGCACTCAGGCCAGGCTAATCAGGTATTGATCTGTGCAGGGGAATAGAGGGCCCTCTTTGCCTCCACTCCTTTTCTTGGAAAACTATGTTGTCATTGCATTCACTAACAGCCCCAAGGGGGTGGTGTGGAGGCGAGGGAACATGTCGTGCCAAGCACATCACCTGTTCCTCAAACCAAAATAGGACACAACTTGAGATTCAATTTTAGCAGCCAGCGGGTCTAACCAACAGCGGCGACAGGGGTGTAACGACCGGTGTTGAGTGATGATCACAGGCCTTCACTCACAATCAGCAGTCCCTGGTGGCCTCATTTCACTATACCTGCCACTTACTGTGGCCTGCCATCGACTGGGGATACTATTAATAACCCTGGATATTTGGCCTTATTTGAAATTGTCCACACAGCAGAGAGGATTATTCTGTGATTTGTTTGCGAGAGGTCCTTTCTGATATATACCCTTTAAATCTGATTGGTTCTAAAGAAGTTTGTACTGTCTGCGCTTTCATCTGAGATCATCTCACTAGTAATGATGGAAATTGGACCGTAGCTGAGAGGACAGGACAAGCTTAGTCAAGCAAAGCCTTAGAAAAAGTTAAAAAAAAGCTCCTATTTCCTATGAAATCTGTATCTGAGTAACATAATCAAAAAGATTAAAACTCAAATAATCAAACTGGGCAGTAATCAGAATCACAAATCTTCCTTGAAGGGAAAGACAGATCTTTTTCCTTGATTTCGGCAGCGGCATCTTACGTTTTTCTGCATTCAATTTGTGTCTCGTCTCGCTGCCATATTAAAACACAATAAACCACAAAACAAATATTTGTTTTTGTTTTCTCCCTCGGAGTAGGGGGCTTTGAAATCCAAACCAGCCGCCTCCTAGCTCAAGCTGGTGCTGTGAAATCTAAAGTGACAAAGCATTTTTCTTTCTCCCTCTAAGACTTTTTTAACCTGCTAAGAACAGCAGATGTTTTACTTTTTCATCATTTGGAAAATATATACCTGCCTTTTTTCTGCTATTGTATATTTAATCCTTTGTGAAGGCTTGTGGTTATTTGCGGTTGTAATTAGGCTGTTTCCATTAAGGAATATTACTGCTAAATAGATCCATTACTCTAGACCCTACTTCGTCATAGGAAAATGCCTGACCACCACAGTGATTGGAAGGAGGCCCAGGTTGGATCTCAGAACAGAAAAGACTCACACCTGAGAGAGACAGAGGCAAAACTGCAGTTCCATATTGAAATCTGAATCCAATTTCTCATGCTTATATGGGTCCAGGTCAAGGTGGCTACAGGCTAAGCAAAGTAGTTGTGATGTCCTTCTTTTGTTATTCATAGCTTCCAACGCTTCCTGGGGAACCTGAGACATTATAGGACTTGTTAATATAGGCAAACCCTTCAAGGTGTTTTGCACCTTTCCTTTAAACTGGATATCTGTACAGAGGGGTATCTTGATCACATGATTGAACTATCCTAAATAGACTTTTTTTTAACACAAAGGAGCAATTCTCTATGGATAACGGACAGTCCAGTTTGGTTGCTTCAGGTAGTGTCTCTGCTTCTTTGCAGATGATGTAGTTATGTTTGCTTAATCTAGCCATAATCTCAGTCATGCAATGGGGTATTCAGTAACACAGTGTGAAGTGGCATCCAGTGATGTGGAGGTTATACCACCCAGTCTCTGTAAAAAGGTGGCTGTGCCTAAGGGTGAAGTTCTCGATTTGTCGTAAATTAGAGAAAGGCCAAAATAGTCCAAGATACAATAATCTGTCACTTCATTTATAACTACAACTGATAAACTGTAAATGAGTTCTTTCCATACAGAAGACATATACAAGAATAAATCACTTGCCCCATCCATATTTTAAAAGAACAGACCAGGAAAAACACATCCATCACCAAGTGAAAGAAGGCAACAGTTAACACGTACAATAAGTGGGGCCTTATATAAGACACACATTGTCTTCTTAAGGTCTGTGTTGAAAACTTTGACTCGTTTCCTCCCTGTCAGAATCACGCCAGCATTGATGGCGCTCATAACCTGCAGCGCTTTTTGTCACTGATATGGCCGTGCTGTCCCCTAAATGGTTGACACTGACACTAGGATGTCACCTGGACTTTGTTTCTTAGCGTGCCTCCACCTCTCCACCCTAACCCCTTAGGGTGATTCCCAGCCTCAGCTCCTCTCTCTCCTCCCTTTGTATTGAGAGGCCAAACAATGCATCCCATGCATCTCTGAAGGCTATTTTTACACCTCGAAGCTTTGTTGTCCTCCCTCTTCCCACTTTTTTTGATATTTGCAAAATGACAGGGCGATCAATTGCAAAAATTCTTTTTTAGAGAACTTTGGAATTAATGCATATGGCCCACAGGGCAAATCCACAAAAGACTGAAGGCCTTATTATTGTTGTATGCCATTATGGTGGCAGCTCATAGCGTGACAGCACTGTGACAACAGCGCCTTTCAGATTTAATACTGACTGACGTATTGTTGATAATTGTCAACAGATTTAGATCCTCCATGTTGCTTGTATTAGAGAGCGGTGGAGTTGGCATAGACGCTGCATGGAAAAAACATTGTTATTATGACTATTATTCCTACAGTGTTTGATTTAGTTGATAGGAAGCACCCTCTTCAAACATGAAGCATTACTATCCATTTGAGCCAGAATGAGCTTGTTTTTATAACTATGGTAGGAGTGGTTTTGGAAGGTTCTTTTACAGTTTGTTGAGTTCAAATCAGTTTCCTAAAAAAAACATACAGCAGTGTCACAGTAAACCAAAAATCCTCTGGCTGGTGGACTATGTTTGACTACAAACCTCAAGTCATTAGAAAATAATGTACTTCCTTAAATTCTCCAGTGAATATAATACATGCTGCAGAAAAATGTGCCAACCCACAGTTTACTGGTCCTGTGTCAGTGTGCTCATTTTAAACATTTTGCCCTGCTGGTGAAGCGTGGCGTGGATCTTTCTCTTTATTATTATTAAGTGCCTTGTATCCTTTCCTTGGTCTTTACCGTGATGACAATGCTTTCCAAATCCCAATAATTTTGAATTCTGTAAACAGACCACCGCTTTCATGTGAGCGCAAACTACACAGTGAATACCCTCTAATAGCGCATATCAATTGCTATTAGGACCAGGGGAAAAAGAAGAGAGAAAAAAGGGAAAAAAACAGGGGGGTCCGATTATCCTTGAGTCTCTAACAGGCCAAATAAACAGTACCATGTGAGTGATTTGGCCCAGATGGACACCCAAGTCCAGGGAAGTTAGAGTTGTCCAAAAACCATCAGCGTTTAGGAGGGCAGTCAGGGTACCTGCCTTACCTCAGCATCCCCTCATCATTAAGGGCTTAGTGTCCCAAATGGATTTTACAGTCACTGCTCTGGGATACATACCGGCATGAAGGCTAGGAGCCGCTCTAGGCTGCAAAGCGCAATGAAAACCACTTGTGAAGTCAGAGGTGCACTTTAAATAAAGGACAGCAGATTTCCGTCACCGTTATCCCCCCAAAAAAACATCCCTTTGAATGAGGTTTAGTTAAAAAAAATCTAATTTACCTGTGATGTAAATAGCCATGTCATAGGTGGCTCCAATGACATTCATTAGACCAAGGTGTTGACCTACAGGCCCACATTGCCATACCAACAGAGCCATACTAATAGCATGACAAAAACAAATCACAGAAAAATGTCTTTCAAAAAACAATGTCCGGGTTCTGGATAATCCACTGACCTAAGTATGTGCAGTTCTTTGTGAGTGCTTTGTAAGAAATAGTCCTGTTGACAGGGAGGTCTGTGGATTATCCAGAGTATTTCTGGAAATAACTGTTTTTGTCTGTCTGTCTGAGCTGTTTCTGGAAAAAGAGAATTTTTCAAATGTAATTTCTCAGCGCTGTGAACAGTACAAGCGAAATACCATGCACCTCTGTTGCATTGGGGCTGAGGCAGAAGTCGCAAGGGCGGATCATTTAAGAAAAAGAAAAAAAAACAAAACTATTTGCATGTCCACATGGAGTGAGTGACAAAGACCTTTTTGTAATCGGGTGATCTAACTCTTGAAATATATCAAAGGAATGTCATCTGTTTTGATAGGTAAACCTGAACAAATAAAACCATAATAAATGAGATAAGTGAGAAGACATGTATTCTTAAATGTCAGTGAAATGGACAGAGATGAGAGTGGGCGGGGCATCCAATAGAGTGATCGTCCTGTCGAAGGTCCTAGTAATCTTCATATCAGGTCTGCCTCATTTGTGTGTGTAAATAAGCCTGAGCCACGGCCACGCTGGTCTCTGGCTCAGCCATTGATAATGGAAATGAGCCACAGAACGTCAAACGCCTCAAAGACTGACTTGTCCTGCTTCATTTAGGATTTGCTGTCTGCGGTGACAATGCTGACTGGGTGACTTTACCTGTCGACTTCGCTCTAAGATTAATATTTTTTCCTAATTTTTGCATTTTCCTGCAGCTCTTTTTTTTGCTTGCATAAAACATCTCTGGGAGAGACAGTAAAAAGCAGCCAACATCTGTCTACCTGTCAGCCCCAGTGACCTGCTGACATGAGTTTTTGTAACTTAATATCACAGACAAAACGTAGAGGCCTTATATATAGCCACAAGCCTTCTGTCACGGTGTTTCAGGGAGTGTGGTGAAGCTCTACTGAGCCCAGAGAGACTGCGTCCTGCTTCCTAGTCATGGGCCTGCATGCCTAAATGCAGCAGCACATGGAAATGGTTGCAGTGGAGCTGAAGGAGAGTTGCCCAGTCGGTCCTGTTTGTGAGAGGTGGAGCCTGTCTTTTATCAGTCCCCATTAGAGGGGACAGGGGTCTAGCGCGAGTGTGTGCCTGTGTGTCTCTGTGTGTGTGTGCGAGTGTGCCCTGCTTGAGCCGCCACATTAATCTCCATGAGTGAGCACTAGCAGGTGTTAACCTATGTCACTCCTAATCACCATGGCAACAGAGTCATGGCACCTGGAGGTGTCTGTGAGGCCGCGTTGTGTTTTGATCGTCACCATACACTCCCCAAAATGTGCACACACACACACACACACACACAAACACACATGTACAAGTACAAATAGAAATGCAAATAAGTTAAATGTGTGTCTGTGTACATTGTTGCTGATTAAAGCTGCTCATACATTTATTTGTTTTCTTGGTGAGAATTAGAGAAGAAGATCGTTCTCCTGTGTGCTTTTCAATTTGAGGCCACAGCCAAGATGTTACTGGCCTAGCTTAGCATAAAGACTGGAAGCAAGGGGAAACAACTAGCCTGGATCCATCCAAAGGTAACAAAGATGTGGAAGAAAGCACATTTCCCAAAAATGTGGAACTATCTCTCTAATGATAGTGATATTTTCCATTTTCCTGTCCTGACTGGTTATTTCAATAGCGTCAGATAAGTAAAAAAGTGAAATAATAGGTGAAGAGGTAGAACGGCTTCCTGAAAGATTCAGCAGTCTCCTTAAATAATAAGCAACTAAATGCAAAGGCAGCATCATTTGGTCCAAGGGCAGCATCAGTTCATCCTCTGTAGGCCCTTAAGCACAAGATGAGACTATCTTTTGGGATGGATCAACTTCAAAATATCTTCCTTACAGTGTAATCATTTCAGCTGAGGTCAAGTACTGATGGTTTTCGGGAGAGCTCTCTTAATGCACCCTTAAGTCCTCTGGCTCTTTGGCTACGTGCGTCTGGCAGACAGAAGTAAGCGATGGCTTGTGGAGGAAATGCTTGTGGAGGACTTCAGGCTGGAATGCGGCGCGGCGCAGCTCCCAGAAGGCCGCGCTGCAGAGGCCCCAGTGCGGCTGCCACACGCCGTGATTGCCAGGGGTCACCGCCCGAGCCCGGACCCCTCAGCGCCGGACTCACAACGCATGATTTGGACTTCACATGTCAGAATATTTCTCTGTTTGCCGGCCAGCCCCCGCATTGCTCCTCCACCCATCTTCCTCGGGGAGTGTGAGAAGTCGGAGGACGTGTGCGAGCCAGAGCCCGAGTGTCAGATAAGCGCGCTCAGATCAGAGATAGAAAAAGAAAAATTAGGAATGAGATGGAGTGTGACATAGGGAGCGGTGATCTCGCCGAGAGCCGCGCTGCAGCCGCGTTGTTTACCCTCTGAAAGAGGCGATGGAGAAACCAAGAGCAGCTAGCTAATGCTGGGTGGCAGCTCTCTGAGGCCGGGCCCCCTGGGTTTTCTGTTGGCTGGCCCAGCTGTCATCTTTCTAATGATTTCTTTATTTTGCAGGAAGAGCTTGTCGCCAGGGGAAACGCGCCACTTCCGGCATGGGGAAACCCGACGCTGGGCCAGGCTGACGCTGGGACCCTCTACGTCTGCAGCCACATCACAAGGGACCAACACACCCTTTCATCCTGCCTGTGTTTCTTTGCTTTCTTTCTCCCTCTATCCACACAGTCATCAGTATCAACCTTTCTTTTAGAGCTCCCATTTGTCCTCGGGGGGTTTAGCTTTACCTCTCAGTAGTAATAGTTTTCTTTTGACTTCTAAATGATTATTTAGCATTCCATTTTGCAGCACACACCAGTGCCGCTGATACTTTGATAAAATCTAATCGCTCCTCGACTAAAAGCAACGGCATTTTCCAAAGTTCACGATGTCAGTCATTTTCCAAAATGACCTGAATTAGTTTTTTGAAAAGCAATGCTTTAAGACTGATTAATAAACCCTTTTTTTATATTTTGCACATGTAAAAGTTGAAAAGGAACATATATATATCTGCAGACAAACTCAAACCTATCATTAACCATGACTGAATTTATTCCGCTCTTTTTGAAACTGTTGTTGTAACTTCATGGCAGATAAACATACCAATTTTGATCATAATCGGCCGCATTAAAATGTTTCTGACCACATTTGAACCTTGCAATTGATTTTGTAATGTATCTGAAATCCATTAGTGAGTTTGGCCGCGGCCGGTTGGATGAAGGGGTGAGCGGGGTTACGGCCCCGCGGTGACTGATCTCACCCTGGTGAAGCTTCCCTCGGAGGGCAAGCTAGCGCGGATTCCCAGAGCCCTCGCTTTCTCCCGGCCCTCCATCAGAAACCTTCAGAGGGCCTTGAAGGAAAGAAAGCAAAACCCGCCCCCCCCACCGCCCCTCCCTCCCCCTCTGCCGAGCTGAGCATAATCAGGCCCAGCCTCCCAATCATGAAACCCAAGTTGAGCGCGACTTACAGCAGTTCCCCGTGCTTCTCTCCAGGCCCCTGCTGCTGATTGTTCCAGAAACAACAGATGGAAATTGTGAGCGTAAACATGTAAATATTGCAGGAGTCATGGCTGAGAGCAGCGTGGAGCAGAGGTCCTCGCCGCCGTCACAGGGAAGCTATTACAACATGAAACGGGGCAAAGCCTTCAGAAAACAACCACTTTGTGTCAGAAGTGATAGCTGTCAGGATCCAACACACAGAAGCATAAACATGCGCACACACACATGTAAACACATACAGTCCAACCAGACCGACATAAAAGAAAGTCTGAAATCAAGCGTATGTGACTGGTTAAGGCTGAGTCACTTTTTTTTGGTTGATCTGATCTGATGAAAACTGCAGCAAACAAAGGGAACGCTGACACAATTCTGAAAAGTGAAATTATCAGATGGAATACTTCAAACCGACCAAAATAGTTCATTACAAAAACATGTGACAGTGAAAATGCCTTTTTGTCTGTCTTACCAAAAACACTAAATGACACCATCTAACACAAAAACCCCCACAGTGACCTAAGTAACAAAAAAAGAATCCTGCATATTTATATACGTATATATGTTTCTGTGTGTGTGTGTGCGTCCTGCATGTAAAATTACTCTCATTTTCATAGATCTTAATTGTGGTCGAGCAATCTACAGAGGGGCACCTGAGAGTCAAAGCATGCAGGCCAGTTGAAATGTAAACATTTTGGGAGACTGATTGGTATCCAAACCACAGGACCGTTACCTGTCAAGTCCGAGCAGCGCTTACTACGTTGATGAGATGTGTGTGAGTGTGTGTGTAAATCTGTGTGTACGTACACAATTATGTATGATTGAAACCCAGGCCTGCTCGAGACACTAAAAAAAGCTCTGGTTAAAATCAGAGAGCGCGCTCGACTCCGGACCGACAGTGCCATCACATAATCTAAATTCTCAGTGATTCGGTTTCTGACAGCACAGGGGGGAAAAAAAGTACATCTGCAGAGAGAGAGAGAGAGAGAGCACTGATGAAGCAGACAAATGTTTACTCAAGATTATATGATGGTCACAACCTGGTGGTTGATTTGTAAAACTGAAACAGTAAATATATATTTTAGATAGAAATGAGCAACATCAAAAATTCAGATGTTGAAATATCTACATGCAATGCAAACAGGGTATCAGTCAGTGACATTTTTGGTTATTGATGAATTGAGAACAATTTGGTTTGACTTGGGTTTTTTTTGTTGTGATCAACATAACTTAAATGTATGAATTTATTTTCTTTTTCTCTTCTCTTCATTTAAAAAAAACTATTTATTGACTACAAACTTAATGAACTATATTTTAATTAGTAATGAAAATCCCAATGAAAATAATGAAAGTCTATCTTTCTTTTTCACACAAAACATATGTGGACCAAAAAAATGAATCATTAGCAAGAAACCGTGTTCCAGAAAATCAACTGAAGCTTTTTCAGCTCTACAGATAATTTTGAAAACACACCAAGACTGCCAAAACTTATCAAGCCAATTGCCATATCTGCAGTCTTCGGCTGTGACTAAATGCTGCTCGCTGCATAGCATTGCCATTGTGCTGTCTGGGTGCTGAGAGCTCCACCATTAAAGCCCAGTGATTGACAGCTGTGCCCGGCCTGGAAACTCTGTTGGGGGCTCAACACTATGGGGAGGCTGCCATTGATATCCGTTGTGTAATTTTCTATTGGCAGGTGGGTGATGGCTGTGATTAAATCTGGGCTTTAGCCCCTGCCATCAGCATTATTGTGTCGGGATTCCCCGAGTCCCCGCTCTCCGGATCCTCTGTCACATTCTGTCATGCCAGCTTTGGACCCTGCCAGCTGGCCCCGTGGCATGGCATAACACAGACTATGTTAGCCCCGCAAGGGCCCCCGCCTATGCTTTCTCTCACACACACATACACACTCTCAATCATGCCCTCGCACTCTTTTTCCTCTCCTCCCCCTTTCCCACCCTCCATCAGCCACCATTTAAAGCCCCACGCTGTCATCCAGCAGCACCCTTTTATTTATTTTAGTCTTCTGCCGTTCACTCAGGCGATGCATCTGTCCATCATGCTTTTCAGATCAGCTGGGCACGGCCACCGGTGGCGGAGGAGGAGGGTCACACCAGGTTTACGATGTAATTTGTGTGGGTGAGCTACGTGGGTGTTAGTGATTACTGCGAAATGTCTGGGACGTGCAGGTCTGCTCTTGGTGGGCACAGAGCGGGACAGCGGCTAAAGGTCAGGCGTGCTAAAACAGAGACGCTTCCTCTTGATGTCTGACTGGTGTGTTTGTTTAAGAGCAAGGAGGCGAGGAGAGCCACAGCCGCTCTCATTGGCTTTGGCGGAGGCCACTTTACCCCACACGCGTAATTGGGGAGGCTTCAGCATGAGTTTGAATCATCCCTGGGCCGTCAACATCATAATTACCCCATTTGCCCTCCAAACGCTGACAAATTATTCTGAGGTAATCTGGCCTTTGCTGGAAAGGGCAAATACAGCTGATTTGGTGATTTCAAATACTTACAGAGACACAAAATAATAATTGCAAAATAGTCTAGAAAATCCTTTAAATAGTTAAGAACTATTATATGCTAACAGTCAGTCTAAATGACTGTTTACATGTTTGTATTATCTGCTAAGTGTGTCACTTTAAAAATCAGCATAACTTACATGACAGAGATTATTTTGCTGGAGCCATTTTCTTGGCTTGTTGGCTTGATTACATTTGGTTTACCGTAAAAAACATGTGGTTTGGATAAAACTCTGTCAGTTAGAAATAAATGTGTAACCACCTAATGTGACTTTTATACTCCTTTTTTTCCCCCTCCTCTACTTTTCCAGCAACAAACATTTCTGAAAGCTCTCATATGTCTGACCAAACAAATTTATTTAAAACGCACATTTACATATCTGTATGTTTAACTCCTGCTGTAAAGTATGCGAGCATGCATGTACATACTGTATGTGTGTCTGAGTTACATTAGAATATTATATTTCCATTCGGCTCAGGTTTCTGTCATTTCGTCTCAGGATTGAGCTGGTTTAATGATTCAAAATTAGCCTGTGACACGTCAGGTGCGTACAGTATATCATCAGTGCAGTGACCTCTTGAATAGCAACGCCTCATGCTGTGAATGTGTCAATATTATGAAGTGCTGTCATATGATCTAATGGGGTCCATGTCAGTGGACAAGCTGTGACCCATGCCTACACACACACACACAAACACACACACACACACGGAGGGGGACAGAGCCCATGTCACCCTGCCTATTCTTGGCTATTGTTTTAACAAAATGGTTTACCCATGCGCAATTTGTCCAATGATGTGACTGGAGATGTATCTGATTACATTTTTCCCTGCCATAAGACTGAGGCGGACTTGGGCGCTCTCGCTCTGTTGACAGGAGTGCTTTCCTTCGTATTTGCAGATTCAGTGACAGCGTTCTTATTCTGTCAACTCAAAATTGTGGCCAGAAAGTGAAACGCGTTGCAGCCTCGCCAGTCTATCCTCCGCCTGTCTTTTCAGAGTGACGTGTCATGCAATGAGCTGTCTTGGAACACACCATCTTTAGACGAATTTGCGAATACTGGAATGAAATCAAAGTGTGTGTGCGTGTGTGTGTCCTCGCCCCGCATGGTTACTGTGCGTTTTCATTTACGTGTGGATGTGTGGACGCCGCCGCGATGTGAAAAGCAACAAATGCCAAAACACACAGGAGACATTAGATGCGTGCTCAAAGAGGGCCTGTCTGCCTAATTTCAACACAGCCGACGTGGAAAAATAGATGCTGAAAATCATCATTATTACCACTTGTTTTTATTTCATCTGCTGCAGCACAGTATCTGCCATTGATGTTGCCTGCAGCTGACTTTTTTTATTGTTTACCTTTAGTATCTATATCTGTTTACCTTGGGTGTGGGTGATTCCTCTGGGCGCTTAAAATGATTTAGCCAATGACCTCATCCAGTACACACACTTGTCAACCGGAGTAAGTGTGGAATTGGTTCATACAGAACATTTTGGTTAAAATAGTGGACGTAATTGATATATTTTCTCACATAGTTGAATAGTCTGGGAGTCGGGAGGGTTGTCATCGGGGTAGCCAGCTCGGCTCAGCTGGCCCCGCTCGCAGACGTGCGTATTGGCAGTGCGCTCATCACAGAAGGTAATGCTGTCAAGTGGAAAGGTGTCTTTGTGCCACATGAGCATACCAAAGCTGTGATGTACCCTTCACCCATAATCTTCTCTAAAACTGACACTGATCCAAACTCATGAGACAATCGCGATTCATGATTTGTTCAACGAGTCTTATCCACGTGTGATCCGCATACAAACACACACACACACACACGGACTCACCCTCAGGCTGTGTCTGGGACTCAGTGGATCCAAAAGGCCAAAGCCACATTAAAGGTGAGTGTTGTTATTCTGCCTTCAGTCCTGCTAGACTCATCAGTTATCCTCTATGGCCTCCAGTATGTCTGCCATCCCCTCCCTCCCTCCTGTTTGTTTTAAGAAAAATCCCACTCTCAAAGTGGGAGTACGGAGTGGGTGCGTCTGACACAAAAGTAAAAACACATCTTTCATGTCTAAATAAATCTGACAAAGAAATGCTTTATGAACTGCCACCCGAAGGTAGTCCTAAAAGCCACGGTGAGCAAAGTGGCCATAACGTTTAATCCAATTGGCTTCCTTGCTACAAAACCGTCTTAGCAGATGCTAGGCTGTAATATGAAAGTTATTCACCCACTCACTACGGCAGTGCGTCTGTTATATCACCATGTCCTGTTATTCTTTATGGCTTCCATAGGCACTAAAGAGGAGAGAAGTTATTTTCTTTTCATTACTTCTCTCTCTTGGGGGACTGGGAGACTTGGTCCAGCTCTTCCCCTTCGGTCCACAAATTCTTTTCAATTAAAGGCCTATCCTACCAGATGGTAAGGACATTAGGCCAGTGCTCTGTTGATGTGCCGCCCCTGCAGCCGATGGACAGCCATTTCATTTACCAGGCAGTAAATCTTAAGGCACCTAATGCCCCGCAGCACAGGCCGCCAGCGCCCGACAACACACACCAGCCCGGCCAAAGTGTTATGCGCCGCACTGAACTTTTGCCGCGCGATCCTCCGCTCCCTCAATCACACATGTATTGTCTTTGCCATGGATCAATTAAAAGGATGAGGTCTAAAAAAAGGGGCCATTTGTAGAGTGGACGTCCTCTAGGAAGCGAAATGGCAGCAGAGAGCATTGGAAGCGTGAATAATTTATCCCGAAACCCTATCACAGTGTTTGTATCAGTTTCCATCATAAAGCTTGGTGAGGGAGAGGGGGCGGAGGGGGAATACATCAGCCTGTGTGACAGGCTCTGCAGGGAGGGTACAGTAGAGGGTCTTCTAGGCAACCACATACACATAAATCCCCTCGCTGTCACTGGAGGAAGGGGATGAGAGGAAATGGCACAGTGAGAGCGTGGCATGAGGAGCCAAAGATTTCTAAAGAAAAAACAGCAACAATCATGGGTTTTTGAAGCTATAAAGGCCTTTGGTGATGGTTTCATGCGCTGCAGGGCCATAAACCTCCTGAATACAGAGAAGAAGAGCACCATAAACAAAAGAATGAAAATCATCAAACTTTACACCCATTTTTCTACATGACAGCCGCGATTTACAGCGCAGTCTATGCGGTTTTATTGAGGCACGTGAAAGCATGAAAGAATCGCCAGGTGATTTCAGCTTTTTTTTTTTTTGTATTTTAATTTAGAAAAAAGTGTAATATCTGCACCAGCTACTGCAAAAATACACAAGGAAAAATGAGAAGCTTCTGGAATCACAATTAATTTCTTCCCATCTAAATCTAGACTTTGTTTAACAATGAGTGGTATCTGTCAAAATAGACACCACATATTTTTCTCAGTTTGGGGGAACTGGGATGAACTGAGAGAGATGTAAGTGAGAGGCAGGGTGTCTCCCTCCATGCTTTCCTTTGTGTTTTTTTACTGACAAGATGAAAAGATCGTTTTGCATTTGGGAGCGGAGCAACATCTGATTCCACGACACACATGGCAGACACTGATTGCTTATCAAAGGAAATTGCCCGACGTGTTCGGTTTTGCATATGTTTTTCTCTATCGTTTTCGCTTGCTTGAGATGAGAGTGCATGATGAGAAGCAATGACAGAAGCCAGAGGGACAAAATAGGCAAAATGCAGAAATACAGATTCTGTTAGTTTGTCTTTTGGAACTCCGCAAATATAAAACCACCTGCAGATCAAAAAGCAGTAAGATGCTACCGATTGCTTCAAAGATGTTCACTGTTTCCATGGCCTGCGTATTTGAAGGCATTTGTAAACGCTTGATCTATTGTTCCCTGAACATAAATGCAGAATTGACATATAATACCTGACAAATATAGACAGATTCTCATTCTCCCTCAGATGTCTGCTTTACGTGGCTCAGAATTTAAGGCTACATGTAACTGTATGATATATTTACTCTGGTGAAACAGAATTCAAATATAGTGTGTTTTGATGAGGGACATCATCATAGCTCATTTGCTCCCCATTTCCTGTCACGTTCTGAGACTTGTAAAAACAGAGCTCCCGGTGAGTGAGTGAGTGAAAAGCAGTGAGTCTGAGCTCACCTCAGCTCTGTCCGGGCCAGCGATCGCAGCCCTGCAACTCCCACTGTTCCCAGCTGCCGAAGGCGGGAAGAGGAGCCTGGGACCAACTGCCTGCTACTGCCAGCGGGCTCGCCACGGTCTGTGTCTGAAGCCCCGGCCAAACCTCCCTCTGTCCCAGCGGAAAGTGGCATTTTCTGCAAGAGTGAGTGAAAGTCTGGTTTTCAGAAGGCACAGGCAGCTTGTTAGGCTGCGCTCCCTTTACCCGCTCCTCGCTCGACAGGAGCGCTGGGATACTGGAGGAAATCCCACAGAGCTGAAAAGAGACTCAGTCAAAACAAAGGCTCCTGTCAGGGCCAGAGACCACAACCATTTTCACACATTGTTCTACCTGGTAAAGGTGTTTGCAGTCACTTTACTTATTACATGGATGGGTGGAGAGGGGGCGAAGTTGGGCTGATGTATTTAACATCTAAGGGAAAATTTGGGGTCTTTCTTCCTTGGCCAATCAACAAAACTCTCATGTTTGCACGCTAAGTATAAGAATACAGCCTGGGGACGATTAGCTTACCTTAGAGTGAATAATGGAGGTAGCTTTGTGAAGTTTAAAAAATATCGACCGCACCCTCACTAACACATTACATCTTGTTTGTTTCTTCTGCATGAAAACAACAATGCAAAAATGATTGTGGTTTCACAGAGACTTATTTGCTGGAACTATTTCGTGGGTGCAGGGACTTCATGGAGTCATCAACCTGACGACAAGCCAAAGAGCTGATTCTAGCTGCTACTAACATAAAGGGATTTAAAAAATTCACCCATAATCAGTGGAAAATCCACCATAAAAAGATATGAACAGTAGGGGTGGTGCAATATGTAGATGCGTAGTACCAAACACATTAAAACAGCATCAAAGCAACATGTACATTTCAGCTTAACACGTGTACAACACCATTTGAGGATGTAAGAAAACCAGGGTTGTGATATCAGACATGACTTCTGTATCTCTGACTCCAGATTATCCATCTCTCGTCCCAGTGTGTCCCGCACATAACATATGAGAATGGTCTCTATCTTTTTTTTCCCCCCTTTCAGACAGAGGGGTTTTGAGGGTGAAGTGTCATTTTACTCAGCATCCATAAATAGAACGTGTGCAGCATATCCCCCATGGAGGTGAATGCATATCATGTTAGCGGGGCTGAGTAGGTGCTAACCTGCTGCTGGCAACCTCCACACTAAACAATACTTGTTACAGAGAAACACAGAAATTGGATCACTGTTGTGTGAAAAGTGAACTAATGTTATGTGGAGTAAAACACAAGAAAGTGTAACGCAATCTAACGCTTATTGTTGTCGAGAGCTGGTTCCCCTGGCGGAATTACATTACAAGTAATTGAATAACAACAGGGATGTCCTTAGATTGTATAGTGTGATATGTCTGATTCAAAATTAGGTAAAATTCTCAGCCCGAATAATGCTGAAATCAAATTTAAAATGTTTTTCCCACTCAAGAAAAAAAAAGAAAAAAAAAGAAAGAAAGAATCTGTTTTGGAGAGTTACCAAGATCATACGGCGAAGCTCAATTTCAGTTTGATGTGAACACAAAAAATACAACACACCTTCAAATTAGGTACAATTTGTGTAGCTGTCTAAGTTACAGTCGTGCTGTAAAAATGCAACAATTTAACTTGAACTTTTGCCGAATAACAGCCACTGTTAAATGCTAAGGTATTGTTTAGCTACATGATGCAAAAGCATCTAGCTAACGCTGCTTGAGCTTATAGCTAAACGGTTCTTTTGCATTTAGCGAAGAATTTCGCTAAAATGCTCATCGGCTACATTAGCATAAGCGTTAGAAGAGTCTGCGAACTGAAGTAGCAAAGCACTTTGTTCGGCAAAATGTACCTAGAATTGGCTAACTGTAGCGAACATTAGCAACAACATTAGCTACTTGTCATATGTGACAATGTAGCAGCAGACCTCTCTCTTTACTAAATTGAACAATAGTGTTTTGTTACATGAAATTCAACTTTTTAATTTGAAGGGGAATAATGTGTTATTTGTTCGGCTATAGGTTACATAGCTTTGCCTTGGAGGTTTGTCAAAAGAAATGAAATCGTAAATGTCTCTCTGATGCTATCTCACAGTTTTACTAAAGTGCTGCCAAGCTTCAATCTGTAACAAATTATCTGATCCTGTCTGTCCTTTACAGGCCTAATCATCCCATTAAATACAGACTGGGCCTTGTGGTTAGGTGAGTAACAATGTGTAAAAGTTACACGCATTAAGAGGGTGTCGATTACAGAAATCTCAACATTGCTATTAACGTACAAGAGACACGCCACCATTATGAGCTTTGACACCGCACACGCCCTGATATTTACCTGAACCAGTGTCAGCCGCAGTCAGACGCAAACCAAAAAAATATCCCGGGGCATCGAACGAGCTGCCTGAGAAAAACCACTAACAAGTCTGCTTCCTTCCGAAAAAAACACACACACACACAAAAAAAACACGCTCCCGCCCGTCGGCCCGCCAGTAAAAGTCTGCAAGCCATGCCAGCGAACATAAAGACATAAAGACGTGATAACTAATATAGCCTTGGCTACCTCGGCGTGCCCCGCAGTCACAGCCCATTGTTGTCGTGCTCTTTTGAAGCCTGGGAAAAATATCAAAGTGTTGGAGGCTGACGGAGCTTTGAACAATTAGATTTTGGCTCCCTGACAGGAAAACCTTAGACAACAGGAGAGAGAGAGATGGAGTGAGAAGAGATATAGAGAGAGTGTGTGCGCGGCAACTTTGGCGTTCCCGATTTCTGAGTGATGGGCGAGGAGCTGGAGGGTGATGGGTGTGGGTGGGGGGGGTTGCACCTCAGATATTACTGTCCTGAAGCATGACAGCTTGACAAGGCAGGCCTCCATTTGAAGCTTTACAGGAAGGAGCAGGCCTCTCACAAGCCCTGGCACATGAGCTGAACTGCTGCAGACAGACATGCAAACATGCAACAGACACGTACACGCACCGCAACTCAACGCTCATACGCCCACGCAGGAACGTGCGTCTGATAAAACAGCGTTAGGAAGGTGCACTCGGAGCAGACCGGGAACGCCAGAGTCCTCCCATCGCCCCGTCTCCATTAAGAACGAGCCCGTCAAAGCGGTATCCCCCACCTGATGGAGGGAGCGAGAGAGGAAGACAAAGAAAGAGAAGAGAGCGAGGAACGAGAGAACGTCTGGTCGAGGTACAGCCTGTGCTGCTCCCCCACCCCCTCCCGCCCCCCGTTCCCAGCCAGTGCAGGAAATGAAGAAATAGGATCACATCAAAATATGCAAGCCCTATCATCCCGAGCACACCTTTCCAAACGCCGCAGACAAGCCAGCATAGGATTTAGGAGATTAACCTTTTGCCAGATGAAACAATTCTATGGAGTTTATTGAGAAATGTGTTTTAACGATGATGAAAAAAAAAGAAGTACTGATGACCACAGTAAAATAAACCGAGCGTCTGGAGCAGTCTGTCGATGATACTCGCCAACCGGTACAAAGAGAAAAGAGGTTACGAAGCGGTAATTAGACAATTGAACCAAAGAAGAACAAACGATAATCGCCACTTTTGTGCATCACTACAACAACAACAAAAAAACCTAACTAAATAGTTCAATTATATCGCAGGATTGTAAAATTGTGAAACAAAACATCAAAGTCAATGAGCTGCACCATCACTCAGAGTGACTTGTTCCTTCCTCATGATAAACTTGAGTGATGTACATTCATCCGCAGTTGGAAATAGTCCCTAGAAAATACAGATTTACTCCCTGCTCAGGTCTCTCCCTTGATTTGAGCGTAATTTGTTGAGAGCTATAGTGCCTAATTGTTTAAGGACGTGACTGTGAAAAATGAAACTGCATACTCGTGACTTGTTTTTGAAGATTTACATCTTCAGTACGAGCAGGCAGGCTCGGGGCCAGAGTTGCAGTCAGAGTGGGGGGAAGTCGGAAAGTAGCGAGAGAAAGAGTATGAGAGGTGGTGGGCGGGCGGGGAGCGGTGGGATGGTGGCATAAATATATAACACGAGCAAAAACTGTGAGAAGAGGAAGCTCGCATGCGATGGTTTTGGAGCAGGTGGGGCCGTCTCCCTCCTAGTGGGCAGTGATTACTGTTGGCTGAGGTCCACCCAGCCTGCAGCTAGCAAAACATTATCTATGGCTCAGTAAATTCCCTTTTATTTGATTTCATCTTTTTTTTTTCAGGTTGAGAGTTTCTGCGGTGCCGTGACAGAATCCCATAACGCGCGCGCACTTTGAAGCCTAAAAGTTTAAAACATGTCCTCATAAATCCCCCCATAGTTTAGAAGTTTGGGTGTATTGTGTGATGTTACAGAGGGGAAAGCACATTTACCAAGTGTAAACATACGTGTGACGCTGTAGATCATCCGTGCTATAATCAGGGGAGCAAAACCGAGGCCCCTGATTAATTTACCACTCGTTAACAAACACACACACACACACACACACACACTGCTCATAGTCTGAATATTGTCAGTGAGTCTGTGACACATGCAGACACACACACATAGAACACGATTCATAAATGCTGTGTTTAACCAGCAGTTTCCTGAATCTCTGACTGGTATTCATAAAAAAATGAGTATTATTCTTTCTCTTTACAGGTCCTAAGAAACCGAGGATGTTTGTGGGATCTACTTCTTAAAGAGTGGAAGGATAAAACACACACACAGGCACACACTTGGGTATCAGCTGGGTTTCAGTCCTCTCTTTTTTTTTTCTTCCCCTCCCTTCTCTCCGTTGCTCTCTTCATTGAGACGTGGGGAGCTCATAAAGAGGCAGAGAGAGAGAGAGAGAGTGAGAGAGAGAGGATCCGGGTGATGTAATTTGCTCTTAGCGTCAGCGAGGAGCAGTGCGGTGATTTAGCAGGAGTGTGCTGAAGACATGACAGAGACTAATTGCTTTCATTAATCACGTTTTGCTGGGCCCATTCCGAGGTAAACTAATTGAAATCCTCTTACCTGTCAGGGCGCCAACCATTGTGCGCCCGGCAGGAGTCACGCAGGGAGGAGGGGCGGAGTGAGAGAGAGGGTGGGGGTAGAGGAGGGTGGGTGGGGGTGCAGGGGGGGTAAAGGTGCAGGGAGAGAGTGCAGGAGGAGGAACAGGCAGGAAATGAAGCTTTAACTACAAATAAACCATGTCTTTGTCTAGACAAATCTCTTTTCAAGCCGTAATGCTCTCTGAAATGTGTTAATGTCATGTAAAGTCTTTCAGGGGGCTGCAGCGCCGAGGAGAGGCCAAGCGCAAATGTGGCTTGGGAAGAAAGGCTCTTTTCCAGCATAAAATACCAAATCAAATTATTCCCCTGGCCCAGCTGCCAGTGGCGTCGGGGAGAGAGAGAGGCTTTAGGCCTTAATACCTTTGTGTGTGACAGGGGCCATTACTGAGGCCCCTTTATGGTGGAACAAAACAGAGACATCAGAACAGCCCCGGCCTCTGCAGACAGATGGAGGGAAAGACAGACAGACAGACAGACAGACAGCGCACAGATAGAGGAGAGTGGATTTCTCTGGTCAGCACGTAGAGCACAGTGTATGAAATAATTAAGTTTTTTTATTAATGCTGTCGAGAAGGAAGTCTGTCAGCATGGTTACAGTCAGGCTAGTGGATCAGTCGTATGTTGTCAGAGGAAATAAAGTTTTTTTTTTGGGGGGGGGTGGTTTGTAATTTTCAAATTGACCGCACTAAGTAGGAAAATCAAAGCTGAAGTGGATGAACAAGATTCATGAGGTGAAATCGTGAACATGTGGCAGCTTTCGCCTAATTTCACCTGATCAACCTGACTCACTGCAACGCTTGCTGCTTACTGCTAACTGGAGTCACTTATAATGCAGGAAGTGTGATTTTTTAATCTTTATCTTTATCTTTTATCTTCCTCCCCATCTCAGGCCTTCACAAAGAAAGGAGTCAAATTTAATCCAAACTGTCAAAGAAGAAAGCCTTAAACCAAGCTTTTTTTTTATTTTTGACTTTTTTTCCCACAACTTTTCTATATGTGATTACACAGTTGTCTGTATTTGCTCAAGAGGGGTGTGAAATAATGATGCCATAAACACACTAAACATTAAAGTCTTTTCCACACATACCTGTCTGCTTCACCTCGTATTGTGCCTCAGACCTGCCAATCAATAGGGGAGCGGTTGGACTTAAAGAAGCGATCACACCTGCATATGCACACACACACACACACACCTCTTTTGGCAGTGGTATTCAGGAGTTGCATAGAGGACAAATCCAAAAGTGATTGCCGTGTGAAAGGCCCTCCTCCTGCCTTGAGAGCGTGTCTCCGGTTACGAGGTCACAGACAATTAGAGAGAGAGGATCAGACGGCCCCACTGTTGTCATGGTGCTGCAGAGCGACTCTCTCTCTCTCTCTACACATACACGCATATGTGTATGAAGCTCGCCGATACAGCACATGAAACTCCTCCTTTACTCCCAAACAAAACACCAACACGGTCCAGTTTACTGCCGTCAGCTAACACCTTCCTCTTTCACCCCCCCCCCCCCCCCACCCCCCCCATCTCTCCTCTTTCCTCCTGTGTCAGACAGACACTGCCCCGGGCTTGGAGAGCAGACATTTTTCGCGGAGGTGCAAATGTAATTTAAGGTGCAGGAATGAATTTATTTGCCAAAAAAACATTATCTGTTGATCTGCAGGGTGTTCGCCGCTTCCTGAACACCTCTTGTCACCGCGCTGCCTTCCCCTCGTGGTGCGGCGGGGAGGAGAAGGGCCTGCAGGGACACGGGCCGACTCCAGATCTTATCGCCGCTACCATCCCGGATTAGGTTACATCCATTTTTTAATTTAGCATGCTGGGATACAAGTCAGCATTCACAATGAGGCCTTTATGATCTGTGTCAACTCGGTGCCAGGGACGAGTATTTCTCCTCATCGCTCGCCGCATTAACGGACAGGATGGCGGTCTGACTCCTCCAGCAGCCCTGCGAGAGATACTAGAAATGTTGCATCTTTTAATGGGAATGTGTCAGTGGGGTGTCAGACTCTGACTTTTTAATGTTTACGTATGTTCGTTCTAAAATAAAAAGCCTGTAAAAGGTAAATATGTGTGTTGGATGATACTGTAAACCCAGTTTTTGTAGATAGCATTGAATTGTTTTGATTGAAAAAACATCATTGAAATGTTTGATGTTTGCTATAGAAGAAGAAAGGTTGGAGTTGCAGTTAATTGTTCACATCATAAAAATATTATGTCCACTCTTTTTCAGAGGAATAGCTTACATGAGGAAAAGTAGCGTTTTCCAACATAACCTGTAACCCTTCAAAATTCAGCTAAAACACTCCTTGTTTCGAAAGTAACTCCATCTTATCTTCACTACCATAAATGGGCAGTTAACAGAAAAAAGGGGGGAAAAAGAGATATAACTATCCAAGCTCGCTGTGCCTGGTAACAGTTGCTAAACTGTGACGATCGCTGTTTGTCGCCCGTGCGTGCGTTGCCCCTCTGAACGCTCCCTCGCTCTCCCTTGCTAACCTTTATGGTGTAAGAGTAATAGGCCTAGAGGCTTTTTGTCAGGAATAATATCCTTCTGCTGGACTAAGTGCTGATGTGGGTTGGCGTAGGCTGAGCAGTCCTGGGCAGCTCGTGAACTAACCGAAACAATTAACATAGTGAACTCTGTCAGTGCTCTGATTCTCTTGGCCACCGGTTCAGAGGACGGATCATGAATTATGGATTAAGGTTTAAACACCACCCCCCTCCCTCACTCTCCGTTTTTATTCCACCCATAGGATGCAGCCTTTTAGATTATGCATGGCCATCTTTGTACATTCATGCCCGGGCGAACGACTGTTGTTGGCTGAGGTGCGCCCCCAAAGCTTTGATTTGAAAGTGAGATCGTAAAACAACATGAAGGAGCATGGAGGAGGAGGAGGTAGGGGTGGTGGGGGTGGTCTGACTTTACCTGCCGCTGTGCATGCATGTGTACAACATGCCTATTCAGGGCGATCAGAGGGCAGAGAGTGAGCGGCGGTGGTGAAGAAGAGAGGGCATAGCAGGGGGTGAATGTGGTGTGTGTGTGTGTGTGTTGACGGGCAGCTGGGTGCACAGGGGAAGGGGAATGGGTGAGGTGTGGGGAAGAAGAGGGGAGGAGGAGTGGTGGTGGGGGGGAAGCCTTGGTTTCCTGTTGCCCAAATTCCCAGCTCCTGTCTGCGGAGCAGGTACACAAAGCCTCCCTTGAAGGGTTCGGAGAGGGGCGGCAGGATGAAACGTAGCCACTGATGGTTAACAGATCTGTCCCCCTGGACGACCCCCCCCCACCCCCCATCCCTTCCCTTCCCTCCTTTCCCCTCCTGCACTGCTAGCCAGCGCCCCGTTTGTTTACACTCTCCCAAGCCTTTTTATCATTTTCTGGCCGGGCCGGGAGTCTTGGCAGGGCTCCACGCTGCTGATTGCCATATTCCCAGACCAGAAATGTCACTTACCACTTTGCTCTCCTTCATCCGCCAGTTAAACCCTTTGTAATCCCTCAGAAGAGCGGAGTCACCCAGGATAGAGAATATTTTCTCCTGTCCCGGCGGCTCCTCGCCCCCATGCTGCCCCTCCATCTCCGCTGCGTCTCCCTGCCCAGACGGAGGCAAAGAAACCGTTTCATCCAACTGGAAAGAGACATTAACATTCCTGCTGGGGCAGTGTGGGCTCCAGAAAGAAAGAGACCAACCAAAGAGAAAGAGAAATGTGGCAAAAAAACAACTCTTATGTGTGCAGGTTACACACTCAAAAATTCAAAATTTCAGTAGCATGTCAGGTTTACTGTGGACAACTCAGTTTTTTTGTATTGGAACTACTTTCTACCAAAGAAATAGTTCTCATGAAACCTGTTGACAGCAGAGTTATGGGGGCACTGTATTTTTTGTGACATCTTTAATATGATGTTTTAATGCTGCGAGGGGCAAGTTATGGTTACTTAAAATGAAAAAATGATCACAGAAAAAGTACTAAGAACTAAGTAATTAGAAGTTAATATTTACTTACAAAGTAGTCATTTCTAAAAGTAAAAAGAAAAAATACTTTTTATTTTTCGGTAGCTCCATCGACACAGCTCCAGAAAATAGACATTATGGTTCAACAAGTAGCCATCTAAGGCTTTGCAGGGAAATACTGAGCATCAACCACATTGGCTGCATGGATCGCTCCAGCAGTCCTCATAGTGACATCAGCGTCTTGTAGCTATGCTTCAACATACACGCTGGTCGTTGCAGTCATGATTACTATCCGTGTGTAAAATAATGAAGTGAATTAGTGTATTAGAGGACATGAAGCACGACAGAGTTTCGGGTTAGGGCCAATTTGGGGGAAAAGGTAAGCACATTTGGCCCATCTGCCAAACAGGGTTCACCTTTACTTCATTTCTACTTATAGAAAAAAAAACATCACCCATGACTTATCGAGCAAAAACAAGCCAAGCTAGGACGCAAAGCTGTTTTATTAACCGGATGACATTGAGTTTATTAAACTGGCTGAGAGGCTCCTTCTGCTGCCAGACGAGAGGGAGCTTGGCCCGGGTCCGAGGCCCGACTTGGGAGAGCCGGCCCAATTAACACCCGAGAGGGAGGTCCTTTGCATGTGCGCATGCACACACACACACATATACACACATACGCATGCTCACACACTTTTCTGAGTGCGCACAAACACGCGTAAACACACGGCGCATGCTCACACACGGAGCATACAGGGAGGTCTGGAGGGGGCAGCAGCAGGCACGTAAACCCTCAGGGATCTGGTAGCCTCTTATAGCCAAGGAATCATGCACACACACACACACACACACACACGCAGGGGTGGCCTTAGGTCGTCATATAAATCTCTGCCACTCAACTTCTAGTGGAGTGGTGCGGTGGGCCCAGTAAATATGAGGGAGTGTGTGTGTGTGTGTGTGTGTGTGTGTTTGACCGCAGATGCAGGTGGAACTGCGGTGCGACTCAAAACGTCACAACCTCGCAGTGGTTACAGCGTGAGAGCGTGCCTTTGTCGCTGAATTTGCTCGGAGAGACGCACGGATTCATCCCCCAAAGAAGGCCAGAAAAACTCCTCCGTAATCGGAACACGCAAAGACTAATAGAGCATCTTGATGACTGGCAGACACAAGAATTATATTTCAACATGTTTCTGCATTTTGATATTTAATCACGAGTGGATTGCAGCAACTGCTGCTGAGCTAGCGGAGGAGAGAGGCATGATGAGAGCCTCCGACAATGGCTGCCATTGAAGCTTTATTGAAACAGCATGGGCTTTGTCAAAACAACTACTTCTGGTAAAACAACAGATAATTTGCAATGCTGGATTCCAGAAAACCCTAATACAATCAACCCTTTCCTCATCTTGTGGGTGCCTAAATGTGTGTATGCATGTGTGTGTGTGTGGATAACCGTGCTGACTGGTTGTAACCTGCTCCATTAGGATGCTTTTTTTCCTCACCCAGACTTAAACTCTTCACCAACCTATATGGGTGCAGCCGTGTCACAGTCTGGACACACTTGGGAACGCCTCGCCTGTGTGCGACCGGTGTAGTTTGTGGACGCCTGGCCCCCTCGGGAGCTGACACTCCTGGCTGGGATCCCTGGCATCCGTGGCTTCCTGATTACCAGCTGTCCCTGCCCCGCTCTGCCTGTCAAATCCCAGTAACTGAGAAATAAACAAACAGTAAACAAAGGGCCTAGTTTAGCACCACCCGCCCGCCGCAGCATGACAACAGGTTTGTCACTTTCGCCGCCTGCCAAGGCTAACTGAGCCCCACGCTCCGATGGGGGAGCAAGAGGCCTTTCTTCGTCTTTAAACCACCGGAGGAGGAGGAGGAGGAGGAGGAGGAGGAGGAGGAGGAGCTGCAATCAGTGACAGCGGCTTCGACTCCCTGCCTCGAGACAGACGGCGTCAGCCAAACCGAGAATAAAGAAATGCGGACTGAAACGACCTAATAGCGTGTCTCCCTGGTTCTCAGATTGAGCAGAAACTCCTTGCAGCTCCGCTAAGGATGAAGGCTTTCTGTGCCCCCCCCCCATCACTCCACCCACTCCCTTATTGTCTCAATCTGTGGACATCTGTCTCGCTGCAGAGACAAATTCCCCTAACTTGAGACACACTAGCCACCAAGAGGAGAACACAGGCCTATTAATAGGCTTCCTGCTCATAAAAGAGATGTGGCAGATCAGGTTTTTTGGGGGGAGTTTGATATGCATGTAATACAATATTAGTTCAATTGTGATGCACCGTCAGAGGCCCCCTCTATGGAAATCTGCATGAAATCACTGTCTGGGCAAGGTCGTAAATCACTGATGGCGTTGTTTATTATTGCAGTACAGTTTTATGGAGGGCGGGCGCTTTGCTGGGACGTCCCGGGGAGGAATGCCCAACAGAGGACCTGCTAGGTAATGGCCCCTTTATTTCCACAAGAGGGTTGACGGGAGTTCAGCGAAGATCAGGCCTCTCGGGAATTACATGGTTACTGTAAAGCCTGATTAAAGCACAGGAACACTTATATCTAACAAAAGCAAGCACCCAACATGTTCACTGAGCATCAAAGGATGATAAATCTAACAGAAAATCAAAGTTCTGGTGCGGGACTGTGCATCAGGTGGACGACACGAGCCAAACGGACACAACCTAACTCTTATTTTTATTCCCTTTGCGCGCGAGCAGCCAGAGCGGCTGGCCGACGCTGCATCTACGCCCACTTTTTCTCTTTCCCAAAACGTCTGGTCTGGTTGTGTCTGACTTTTCCTGCCAGGTCCCCGAGCATCGGGAAAACTTATCAAAGAGAACAGGCAGTCTATTCTGTGCTGCAGAGAGAGAAGCACTCCTCTCCTGCAGAGACCGCCAGCCAGGACCTCAGACACCACTTAGTCTTTCAGCTGTTCGGAAGTGGGAAAAGCACATTAGGGGTCATTGTGCCGCCGCATTCCGGTGGTGGTGGGCCGACTTGCTTCGTCCAGCCTGGCACACATAGCGCGCTTCACCCCGGCCACCGCTCCCACTCCATCTGAAAACATAATTGATCTGGATATTAAACGGGCCGTGCGGCTCTAAATAAAATTCCACACATGCTTAATTCTCCAAAGGTGGTTTTGGAGGCCGGACACTTTCTTCCCTGTCCAGGCTAGTGTTACATGCTGGACTGTCTTAGCTGTGACCACCTCATAAAATCAGCCTCATAAATATTTTTCATGTGTTATTTAAACTAACGCAGCTCTCTATGGCTTGGACTGCTTTGGTGAACGTCAATTATGCACTGTAAGGACAGCAGCTACTGCAAATAGTGGGCCGAGGTTTAGCTTTGGCTTCGGGAGTCTCAGAAGACGCACTCTGAACACTGTCGAGGTCATCAGAAGAGTCTCACGTTGTCTCGTAGGAATTATGAAAAATGCCTTACAAATGGAAACAAAAATGGCCTTTGCATTATTTCAAGTCACGTGTGAAAGACTTTTTATAGCAGCCATTGTGCAGATTCAAAGGATGTGATTAGCACGTGGGTATGTGATGTTGTTTGGTCTAAACTGGCAGCAGCTCCAGTTTCTGTTTGCTTCCTGGTAGGATTAGAGGATGGCGGGCATTATTATCTACCCCCAGTGTCTGGACAATAATTAATACACAATGGAAAGTGCTAAAAAAAAAACCAAAAACACCTGGCCTCTACAGTTCTGCTCTGACAAAGTCTGTAATGTCAGTGTTAAACTGTATTTTGCTGTAATTAATGTATTACAATGCACTTTTAAATAAAACATCAGGGGCAAAATTGAACAGTTCACAAATCAGTTTTATTAATTTAAACACAATCAAATAATAATGTCAAAAACATCTGTACACATATTTTGCAGACACAACAATCTTTTGCGTTTCACAATGAGGCCCATGTAGTGTAAAGTATTTCCAGTTTGCATTTATGATTGCAACATAATAAAAAAAAGCGTGCTGTATGAATCTATAAAACATTTCCTCTATTTACCTACCATTACCTTGATCTAGCAGCAATATGTAGATACCCCCCGGGAGTGCCGGGGGAAGAAGTTGTTTTGAGAAGATGGGGGGAGCAGTGGGAAGGAGGAGGGAGTGGGGAGGAGGGGGGGAGGGCTACGGGAGGGGAGAGAGGGATCCAAATTGAAATGCAAAGGCCAACAGCGATCATGTGCAAAGGAGGGAAAAAATTAGAAACGCAACGAATCGGTTTCCGTTTAAGAAATTCACAGTCGACAGCACATGTCCTGTATGTTCACAAACCCCTCGAAGTTAGTGGCTTTTCTTGAGCGTTGATCACGGTTTCCCCCCCATCCACAGACGTAGAAGCGGTACGAAAGAAAAGGGCATCGTGTGTTTCAACTGTTTCAAAGGAGGGACACAGAATGTATTTTCAACGTCGAAATAAAAACACTACATCATACAAAATTACGCTTGCTGTACAAGAGTTGTTATAGCGCTTGTATAAAAGATAATAAAACCTATTCAAGCCTGCTTCTTTTAAAATTCTCTTAAATTTGTTGTTAAAATGGCTCTCAGTCTTCTCACTTCTGCGCCACGTCCGAAAAAAAACCCTTACCAGAGTTCAGTTTGCTTTCAAATACACGGGGTCAGGGCTGCAAGCTGGTGAAATGCCGTAAGGACACAAGTTGTGAGCTACCTTTCTGAATAACTAAAAAAAAAAAAAAAACCTCTTTCCCTTTAAAATATGAGTGTAAAAAGAGCTTGCAATAGAGGAGACCTGTTATGCTGTATAAAGATGTGACTGAAGTTTCCTGTAAGGACGAGAATCATCACAGAATCAAATGAGAAGGTCATTGACACTTGACATCCATGCTTTTGGTCTTGACAAAAAAAACAAAACAAAAAAACCCCAAAACAATTTATCACAAAATCCCATTATCTACATATTTGTTTACTGAACAAAACTCGAACACGTCAACACTTTTCAGGCGTCGCGCAAGCTTATGCGCGATGGGAGGCCTTTTATGTCTTTTCTTCTTTTTTTTTTTTTAAACTTCAATGAAAAAAGCATTGCCACCTTTCAAGAGCACGTACCTAAATGAATATAGGAAGGAATAGTCCAGTGATTACAAACTTACACACACAAAAAAGATTTCCTCTATACACGATTGTCTCAGCATTGTAAATAAAGTTTTTTGTCATTTTCTTAAATTATTAGAAAACCCCTTTTTTTTCTTGTTTCTTCCATAAATGTCTTCCTTTCGCTGCGGTGGAAATCAATAGTACTTTGTAAAAGGCACGAGTCTTTTGTCGTCGAGGTACCTTCTCGGTGGCGCGCCGCCACTCACAAAGTCTCCGTTCATAAATAAGAAGCACAGGACTCCCAGGCCGACAGTCAACAGGAGCAGTCGCTTTGTCTGTCTGTCCCACGACGGGAGAGAGACTAAAAAGTAGGTAGGCAGATAAGAGAGGTGAAGAGCTAGAGGGACGGAGAAGCGTCACCACCAGTAGTCGTGGGCCTGTGGTTTACTGTGGTGGAGTCCTGTGGCGAGGCGAGGCAAGGTGAGGCCATCAGTAGCTCTGCGCTCCTCACAGGTGTGAACCCTGACAGAGTCCCGGCACAAACAGGGGGCCGTAAAACACTTTGACAGCTTCAGAAAGCGGCCAATTCACAGTAACCAGGGCAAGCAGCTGCAGCGCCGTAAATTCACCTCTCTCTTCTTTCGCTTCCAGAAAGAAAGGAAAAAAAAAATTTAGGGTTAAGACGAAGTGTGACCGTATGTCAGCACATTAACCGTGTGCTCAGCCTTTTTCTTTTTTCTTCCATTCTCCGCTTCTTTTCTTCCCGTGTAGCGGAAGACAGACGCCAAGGCAGCACAGGGGGGACCTTTTCTGAGCCTTAGGGTCTGCGGCAAGCGTGGGACAGGGGGGCTGGAGGGCGGAGGTGAAAGGTTGCAGGGTGTGCTGAGGCGGAGCAGGGTGTACGATGGTGGTGTAGTGCTACAAGTACTCCAGGTCTAGAGCGTGGTGGAGGGCCATGAGGTCTGAATGGCTGGAGATCCTCCAGAAGGGCATGTTGTGCTGTGGGAGGAATGAAAACATCAGATTATGTGAAGTTTGATTTAAAACATTGAGGGAATTAAATGTTTTTTTTACATGTTTAGGTCTGAAAAAAAAGTCATTACATGGAAAAGTAAGAGATTGGTGAGGTTTATTAAAGAAAAATGCCAAAAAAGTTCAGCCAGCTCAGGTTAGAGCTTCATAGGTGTATAAATTTGTTGCTTTTAGCTGTTTTTTTAACATAGAAAAATTATAGAATATCTTCAATATCAATATCTTCAATTGAATATCTATATATAATTAATCAATAATTTATCAATTATAATGGTGAGATGAAACAAGGCATTTAAAGCAACATTGTGAAACTGCATTTTTTTGGTGATTATTTACTGGCTGAAAATCAAATGAATCAGAATCAAAATACTTCCATTACTTGCAGCCCATCTTAACCACTCGCCTAAGTGCTGAGGAGATTTTATTCTTTACGCTGCAGCTAATACACTGAATGAATGAAGTTAGCCTGGTAAAGCAATCATATCAATAACACACCCCGACTGCTCCTCTGGCTCCCTCGTGCATACATTTCTGCAGCCAAACAGTACTCCTGCACCTCTGACTAATTTCTCCGCTGCATCAACTTGGAGTTTTATACCACCAAACTAATCCAGTGGCTGTCTTCGACTTCAACAGAAATGAACTCCCCACAGCGTCTTCTGAATGAACCTCCCGCCTGCCAGTGTGTGTTTGGGACGGTGCAAATGAGCTGTTGTTCCCGAGCAGAGGACGGGGGGAGAAACCTGAGTCGCAGAGACTGAAAGGAGCTTGTCAGGTAGAGTCCTCAGCTCCTCAGTGTGCGGAGCCCATTACCCTCCCCTTATCAAAGGTATGGCCTCTCCCAGGCATATGTTCCGCTTAGGAGAGCCTGCACTGACCCTTAAAAAGCTCTTTGCTTTTTGTTTTGTAAATTGTCTTTGCTTTTAAGTTTAAAAGCTGGAGATGTTATCTCTGCTTTCTCTCCCAGGCGGCGGTAATAACTTGAGGCAGAATGGTTTCAGGAATTGGGGATTTTTTTTCCTTTTCAGATGAAGGAATGAGGGCTGAGAGAGCCTTTAGACTCTTGCTTTTGTAGTTCCACGCAGTGTCACGTCTGATATGTGCCTCCTGACGGGTGAAACTGTTGTGTTATTTCACGTCCTCTCTGATGTTGACACAGAAACCTTTTACCGCATGGCGTGTCGTGGGACTCACACCACTCACGGGGGGGAAAAAAAGAAACAACTTATCTTTCCATCAATGTCACACTCCAACAACTCAAGACGGAGTAAAAATATTTGCATCTTTTTTCCGCAATCATCCCTCAAGACCATTTTCCCAGGGTGTGTTCGCTTTTTCATAATACAGAGCTATTGCTTTACACGCTCATCCAGGGGAAAGGTTGCTGCTTCTTCCTAATCACTACATAATTGCGTTTCATCTGTCCTCACGCTTCTACTCATTGTTTACTGAGAAACAGGTGAAAAAGGAGCTGGAGGAGCTTTTCAAAGGGAAACTCCACGTCTTCACCCTGACACTGCGGCTCACCGAAACTGTCAGTGAAATATGCTCCCGGGCCGCTGATTAATTTGCTAATGAATGTGTTTGCTGTTTGCGGTCTGCGTGTGATGCGGGCATTTGGTTTACATCCAGACTTGGCAGAAATGCTGAACACACAAACTGCGCAGCAAGAGCCAACAGGTAACGTGAAAAGGGCAGCGCGGGATCCGTCTGAGCAGACGCCGTCACGTTTCCTGCGAGAGCGCGGGGAGACGGCGGCTCTGAGAGCGCCTCGGTCCGTGCCGCTGCTAACAGGCTTGTCACTGCAGTAAATATTCTAATTTCATCAACAGTGATTTAAGCCTCCTTTATGCGTGCTCTGTTTACGATGTGCCTTGGACATGCCTGAAAGGGCCTGCCTAGCATTACACATACAGCATTCACGCTGCTCAGGGCAGCGAGCAGGGATATATAATTATGCCATCTCTCCCCTCCCCTGCTCTGTAAACCTGAGATGGCGGAGGAAGAGCGCTGATTACACACTACAGACTTTCTCTCTTGTACTCGGATGCCCTGTAAGAGGATAAACGAATGAAAGTAAAGTAAGACTGTTGAGGGGGAGAGCCGGCGCGCTGATTCCTTTCTTTGGAAAAATATGGCAGGTATGTTTTGTGTTCTATAGGTGTTCATAATGAACTCCTGACCTTAGAATAAACATTACTTTTCTCATAGCTCTGTGTATTTCTGATCATGTTTACCAGTTGAGTCTAGTACTTTATATTGTATGTGTTTCTATAATTCCAAGACTTCTTACCTTTTTTGAGCCTTGTTCCTCTTCCACACCGTCTCCAACAACAATGTAAACAACTTTCCTCCCGAACCTTTGAATTACTCTCTCAAAGCAGCTCTCCTTCCCTGTGGGGTGGGGGGTGGGGGGTGGGGGGGGAGTGACAGCAGGGCATTAGCAGAGCGTTGCATGGGGGCAAACAGACACACAGGCACACCGACACTTGCAGGGAGGGAACCAACACAAAAAGCCATCAAGTTGATTCAAAGCCACGGGTGACAAGAGCCCCTTTAAAAACACCACACGTACAAAATAGGGCAGAGAGTAAACACTTTGAGCTCAGTGAGGAGATGTGATAAGATCAGCCCTCAGATAAGGACAATCTGAAAAGCATTAACTCTGCCCTTCTCCTCCCCAAACATGGAACAAATGGACTTAAATCAGCTAAATCACTCTTGCGTGCTACAGGGTCTGGTTGGTGCGCGTAACGCTCCGAGGAACTGTGAGCCTTGCTCGGTTCCTACTCTGTGCTGACGGGCCTGAAAGTGGTGCGGGAGAGGGGCTTGATGTTTATTTTGCATTAGAAACAGTGAAGAAGGGGAAGGACTGGAGGAAAATAGGGGAGATGGGAGGAGGAGGAGTGGGGTGGGGGGGTCTTGTTGCTGTGGAATGACATAAATGTGCAGAAGTGGTTTCATATGCAGAGACTGAACAGGAGAGGCCTGGGGAGGCCCAGCACAGGCCCAGCTCCAGGAAAATAATCCCAGGCTGATTAGGACTATTCTTTCATAGAAGAACATCAACCCTCTCCAGTGACTAAATCTCCCACCCCATCCACGCCTCCGTCCGTCACTTGGGTAGCACTCATGTCTTAACAATTTACACTCATCAAGCTAAAATATCAGCCGTTCATGTGTCCCAAAGTGACACAAAGTGATCACAAAACACAGAAAGATTCAAATCACAACGTTCAGATGCAGTTTTTACCTATTTTGGTTGCACTATAAATATTCTCGATAGGAAAGACTATTCCTAAGCCGTAGAGCAGGACCTTAGCCAGGGCTGGGATGAGCTGCGTGGTGGTCACCAGGATATTCACACAGTTTGACCTGCAGTGGGGAGAGCAGAGGGATGACATCATTCTAAATCACTCTGAGGGAGGACAAAAGAAAACACAGTGTGCAGAAAAACAAAGACACCGCAATGTCCTGCCATGAAGGATTGGATCTTTTAAAGTCAGATCTCTTTGCGCACTTATCAGTCTGTCCAAAAGACAAATTGGTGCACTGCTGTTTTCTTTAATAGCTTGGGAGGATGGAGTTGACTTATTTACACCACATGCGAGTTTATATATGTGCGGTGTGGGACTGGGTACAATTTTCCTCACTGGAGTCCTACCTTGAGTGGATTAATGTTAGTGCTTTCAGTGCCAGTGTTAACCAGGAGTCCGTCAAGGCTTCAATTTCTGCTCGCAATTGCAACCAGGCTTCCCTTTTGGCTGGGCCCAGCAGACCTGAAACGCAGGGTAACATTGTTTGGGTTGGACCAGCCCTTTGAATACCACTGAAATTTTCAAAATTTACCCTGACCAAGTGGTGCGGCATGTGTGCTTTCAGAACACACACGTGAACACGCGCAGACGCACAAAAACTCCCACGCAACGCGGGCACATAGACGCGCAAACTCATTTCTACTCAACACGTCTGTACAGAGCAGCGCCGTTTGTTGGGGATTACCTCCGACGTTATTTTTGTAGGTGGTGTAGATTTCTTTTACTCGTCTGTAGCGGAAGGCCAGTTTTCTCATCCAGTCCACGCCTCCCCGCACGCCCGTAGCCAGACATAGATTGGCACTGGTCGCTGCGGCGTGGAAACCGTCAGCGCCAAAGTTATACGTGCTGGGATGAGGACAAAGAAACAATCTGTTAGGACAGGCGTTGATAGCGAATAGCACGGTTTATTTAGACCATTCAGTCAAGATTTTAAGTGTACGAGCGCTGTACCTCAGATCCTGGCCGTTGTCATCAGAGGACACATCGTCGATATGTACCTGGTCACATTCCTGGAATACACAGAACACACACTTTGAGAGAGGATTCACACACTCTTTAAGAACAACTACACTTTCTAAATCTAGTGGCTTCTTTCTTGGGAGAGGACCCTCCCCACATGTTTCAGGTCATTTTTCACTAGAAACAACATATTTATTCAGGAATTTGTGCTTTGGCTGGACACCTCAGCCTCAATCCCCTTCGCCCTTGACTTTCTCTTCATATCCTTTTGAATCAGCTCTCCACAGTCTTCTCCCCTTGTGCCCTCACCAGCTCTGTCCAAACAAACACTAACCTCATTATCAGTCAGAATAGACTGCTACCACTAGAGGGGTCTAAAGATATGCACACCGACAGACATAACCAATTAGGTCTCAATCCAGCAACTCTAAACACTCACCAGGTTGTCATTTGAACAGCTATGTCTGCGAATACTGATATATGTGCATACAGTAGAAGGATGTACGTAGGCAGGCTGAAAATATAAAGAGCCTTGCCACTAATGGTCTGTGCATGTGTATGTGTCTGTGTATATCTCTAAACATGTGTGCACACCCCTCTTCCCCTTTGGGGGTGCCTGGCTCTTCTTGGAAAGGTAGAGGGATTCTGCAGCTCGGCACTGATTCCACCGGTACGCAGTAACACAATCCAGACTTTCTGGTAAATGTAACCTACTAGAAAAATTGAACCTGATGCTAACCGCCAATGAAATTATGACCTCTGATTGCTGCTGCGCCACACACCAACACAGCCCCGGGGCCAGTCGGCCAGGCAGCCGGCAAAAGAGCGCAGGAGAAAGCAGACTGAAAATCTGTTATTAGTTTTCCATTTATAGGAGAGCTCTAGTGCCTCCCCCTCACCCACCCCTTCGCTCTCTCTGCGCCCTCAGCCAGCTTGAAATGTGAGGGAGTCCTGCCTTGGCATCTAGATCAACATTTCACATGACAGAGAGGCTAGCTAAGCTTCTTTTTCGCTAAAAACTGGGGTGGCTAGTAATTTATCCAAGGGGAAGTTGACTAAAAGGCTTTGAGATGAATGTGACGTCAAGATCTCAATTTGTTTCAGTCAACCCTAATCTAGAATGAATAACAGAAAGCACATTTGATTTCTCTATGAAGTTGGTTTAAGAATCTCTCTAGAAAGCTACAGGTCTGAAATTGGTTGCGTGTCTGCCAAAAAGGTTAGTCTCACCTGTTTAAAGTTATGTGAGAAATAATAATTTCTCATGGAAACTGAAACTTGAGGGAGAGAATTCCTCCGGTCTCAAGTACGAAAAATCCCTCCCGATTTTTTAAGCTTTTTAATTAAGTTTCATCCGGCTGTTAAGACACCAAAACACAGAAAGGACTTCCTTGTTTTAAGTCAATCTAACTGAGGCCAAATGCTGACGTTATTGCATTCCTCTCTAATGCTAGAGCAGGGTAAGGGTAAGGGCTTTGGACTGTAAACCTTTTTTATTTTACTGGTTCCCCTCTGAACAAATTTTTCATCTCCCTGGATTTGTGGGGAGAGGGAGGGGAGAGCGACGTGAGGAGAAACTCAAACCAGCTGTTCTTTAACAGAATTAAAATCTTGACCCCCAACCCCTGCTCTAATGCAGCCATTCTCTCGCCAAGCCTCTCCCAGCAAGCCCCGAGATCCAAAGAGGAAAAGACTTTGACCCCGCGACCCCTCTCCCCTCCTCTCCAGGGCTTCAGCACCCCGATAAGGGGGTGGAAGGGTAGAGAGGTGGAGATGGAGGAGAGCAGCGGGTAAAGACTGGGGGAGAGGGTCCAAAGTGACCTCACATGGAGCGAGCGCTGAGCCCCGCGTTCCAGAAGATGGACTGCCAATTGGAGATGGGGTTGCAGGCGGGGGCTCTTAGCTCTGCTGGCTTAATCTGTTTCCAGACACTCACCAGCAGATCTTTAATAGTTGAAGAAAGCAGCAATTTGTCCCAGCTTGAAAAATCTGCTGCCAACAAACTTGCGGATAATTTATGTTCACAAATTACCCCCAAAGTTTTTTTTTTTTTCTCAGAGCAGAGCCCAAGCCAGAAGTATTGCTGTGCTTAATTCCTTAAGTAGTAGAGGCATGTCTGTTTGTTTAGGAAAACAAAAAAAGCACCCTGGGTTAAGCACCTCATAAAGCCTTCTTTCAAAAACTTCCCTTTCTGGTGCAAGTGACTGGAATGCTCCTATTATCCAGTAATTACCTGCTGATGAATCGGACATAACCAGCCGACTGCTAAAGCTCCTGCCACCTCTTTCACTCTGGTACGGGACCATTCAGTTCAACTCCTTTGGTATATCATTGCCTAATTGTATGCTGTCTCCTGGATGACAATAGTTCCTCGTGTTTGTTCTTCCCCTGTAATGTGTTACTGTCCGACAGCCAGCAGAGATCCAAATAGTGATCTGAGAACAATATTGCTACGTTAATTATGGGCCCTGCTTTAGGTGCCGGAGCCAAAACTCCAACATGACCCGAAACACATAAACATGTCTCGGTAATTAGGCTTAACTGTAGTCATTATAACTGCTGCCCTGATTATGAATGATTTCTCTTGGACATTTCCAAATCCTCAAAGCTAATAAACACACCAAACCTCAACAAATGTGAAGTGTTAAAAATTCAAAAGGCCAAGGAAAATACAGGAGTTTAGTTTTACAGTTTGAATGCTCGCATCCCTTCCATTTCATTGTCTTTGCATGTTTACATAGTTTTTTCATTCTGCAGATATTATGACGTACGTAGTAATTAACAGCTGAACTGGGCTCAAGACCTCCACAGAAACGTTATTCTGTGTGTGTATGAGAGCTATGAATAAAAAGAACAGTGGTTTGGGAAGGGGGGCGGTTTTGGAACAAATGCGCAAACTCCGACAATTACTTTTCCCAGCTGGGGCTGGCATAAACCTCTTGCACTGGCTTCCTGGGCCGACTGGGAAAGCTAACAGAGGAGGTGGCTGTGGGTAATGTCGTACAGTAACCCTTACACACACTCATTAGGAGCCACTTCTGAAGGCCTCGTAAACACCACAGAGCCATGGATGGTGCAGGTTCACGTCAGTTAAGTACAGTCGTATAGTCGAAGTGGAAAGGATGGAAAGAAACACTGCGGGGCGGTGAATTTTACTAACTGACAGACTTACCGATGGATCAAATGGCGTTCCAGCATTGTAAGATGGATGGATTATGAAATGCCGAAATATAGAACAGAAATCAGAGAAATACATACAGAGCCTAGTTTAATTAGTGCCAGCTTGTGCGTGCAGGACTTAATAAAAATAATTCATAAGCACTTAAAGTTCCTGTCACTGCCTCTTTGGAAAGCTTAAAAGAAAAAAATACATGCTGCTATTATAACACTAACAATAGAATGACAGGTCTTCAGCATGGTGGCACATTGAGGGGCAGTCTGAGAATTTCTTAGAACCTTTTGAACATCTCTTTTCCATCAAACCCCGCCAATCACCCCCCCCCCCCTCGGTTCTCCCCTCACCAAGCAAACAGTGGTCTCTCTAAAACCTACAATCACCACTAACTCACACCAGATGTTCCTACTGTACTCAGGAGTGAAGACCCTCCACCAGAAGCCGTCGCAATTATTCCTTATGCAAACACTATGTCTTTCTGTTAAATTCATCAGCTCATTCCGCGACCAAACGCTCTTTATCTGCACAGGAAAGACGAAAACACTAGAAAATGCGCAACAATTGAGGACAGGATGCCTCTGCCCCGGGATGCCTCCATCTCCACATCATTCACTCTCTCTTCCTTCCCCTGTCTCTCTGTCTTTCCACTGGTCTGCTGAAAACTTTGCACTGCGGAGGAAGTTATCAGAGCCCTCTTTGTTCCCTTGGCATCTGTCATTAAGCAATCAGCGATGACGGCCTGAGTCTTCCTGTAGCCTTGGAAAGAGCTCTGAGTGGTGACTGCAACAGTCAGAGGCAAGGAAGAAGAAAGACGGGGCGAATCAGAAATACATGTTACCAAAACACAGAAAGGTTATGGTTGCTATCTATACTGACTCTTGGGCTGTTTTTCCCATGAAGTTCTAGGTCACTGCCATACAGACAGAGTCCACTTTTTGGATACAAGCTGCCCTGCGTGCCCCCTCTCTCTCATCTTCTCTCTCAGGTGAGCTGTTGGGGTGGGGGTGGGTGGTCAAAACCACAGTGTGAGCGATAACAGCCGTCATCACAGCATTCCTTGTGACCCTACAGGCTAATGCCATGTGAAAAAGGCTCATCCACGGTTCGCAGGTTCTCAATACCGCCACTCCACCGGCAGTGGCTGTCATCCCCCCCGCGGTCCGTGACCCCCAGCAACTTCCTTCTCTGTTCCCACCACAGGCACCCCTGTCTGGGCCAGAAGGGAGGGGGGGAGCTGTGATTACCTGGGGGTCAAACACAGGATGTGGGTAACAAAGGGAGAGTTCTTCGAACCCACTTCATTCCAATCCACAATCTGTGCTTGAACAGCCACGGAATTCAAACAGCGGCGCCAAACAAAGCACAGGTATAGAGAAAGCCATGCTGGCTTTACAAAAATTCACACGATCAGGAGAGGAGATCCAGAGGGCTGTTGCTCAGAAAACAGACTGAATTTTAAGAAAGCAGTCTGTGAGGCGCTGTTGTAATGACTGGGAAAGTTGGAAAAGAAACCCCACAGGTAGGCAGCAAAGAGTATAAATTAGTTATGTGTGATGGATGAGCTGCTTCTCATTACTTCCTATTTTTGGCGATGCAAGTCCAAACCACACCTCAAGGAGAGCGACGTTAAATGCAATATCAAATCTCAGTCATTTCAGCAGTTTCCCTCTGCAACACACGTATCCACAGAGAAGCAGTTTATTCTTGCCAAGTGGACTGTTGTTTGGACAAATCCTGTTCTCATGCTGGGCAGGTGCTGCGTCTCCTCTCTTTAATTCAGGACAAGAAATCTATTCTTAAATATCATCATTTGTCACTAGACAGTAATGTTAGATTTTCCATGCACCCTCAACCTTTACTGGTGCCTGAATTGGCTGTGTTAGGATAGTGGGCAGAGGGTGGGGGTGAGGTGGAGCTCTGCGGAGCGAAGATTGACAGGGTGGCTTTGAAACCTCGACTTTCTCTCTGTAGTCTTTCCAAAACACATCAGTGGCCCCGCCTCGAGATGTGATGGAGTTATGTCGAAGAGCATGACAGAACTACTGCATCAGTGGCCAGGCGAATGATGAAATACCCACATCAGTGTGCACAGACCTAAAGAAGCCCATCTGACAAAATATACTATGTATGAAAATGGCCTTGTTAAGTTCATTGTTGCAATTTGATTTCAGCTGCCTAATGTACAATGAGAAATTTGATAAAAAAAGAAAAGGAACTCCTGATGAATGGTTTCATAGTTTTTCACTGGTGCAGATCTTGATGGGTTGTTGTGTCTTATATATTATTGAAACAGAAATAAAAATCAGTGCCACAAAGCTACAGTGTTAATTTGTGACCGATCACCTGAATGACTTAATTTCATGATTCAATGAAAAGCACAGTTAGCATCATGTTCCACCTTACTGGGAATGAAACCGCAAAAATATACTATCAAAGAAAACACCATAAAGCTACCAATCATATGGAATAGCGAGTACAGGATCTGACTCTCTACAGTGGGACATAAAACCAACAGAAAGGCTCCACACTAAGAGGCTCTGGAGGGCCATTTTAGCCACTACGAAAAGGTAACCATGCGTTTCACAGCATCTCTCATTAACAGGCAGCCCCTGGGTGAGAGTGACAGAGGAGGTTTCAACCCTGCGACTGCAGGCTGGGAGCTATAAAAGGCACTCAGCTCACAGTGTCACAGGGTTGCTCCACAGGTATGTGTGTGTGTGTGAGTACGTTCATACAGTATGTGTGTTTGCATGTGTGTGTGAGTGTTAAGACTTTGCAGCACAACATGTTCAGAGAGCATGTGCATAAGTGTGTGAGAGAGCGTTACACGCAGCATGGAGGCATCAGTGGACTAATTTAAAATGTTCCCACCTTTAGAGACCTCTCCCCCTCTCTCTCCCTGTGAGTGGTTTGCCCCCATGCCCTTTATCCTCCAGACAGGGAGGGTTGTTTTCTCACCCAGCGAGGGGGGAGGCGGCAGCCCCCGTACCCCACTGAGTGGGGAACACAGGGGGCTCGGCAGCGAGAGAGAGGCCCCTGGTTCCCACATACCGCTTGGCGTTAGCGTTTGGGCTGCAGCAGCGCACCTACAGTAAACTCACACCCTGAGTCACAGCAGAGCTGTCAGTCTTCCCAGTGAGCTCAGCCTCTGTGGGCTTCATTATACACATCACTTCAGACCATCAATTAACTCCACATTCAACCCCACACCACAGAGAGTGTGAAAATGGCATGAAGAGAAGCACGGAATTTACAACATTTCATAAATAAAATGTGTGAATAACAAATCTTAGTAAATCACATGTAAAAGAATATAAATCATTTTGAAAATAGTAAAAGTTTATTATTCACTTTGACAAAGTGGAATTCTTAAAATACCATAAAAACATGAAATAACTGTTATTACCTTTCCATTAGGGAGTTGCTATTAATTAAGAAATTGCTGAACAAATTGATTTTGAATTAAGCTTTGTTGTAGATTCATGTAAGGTAATAGAAACATTGATTATATGTTTCTCTCTGCAGCTATTGAAATACAACTTGTTCTATAAGGAAATTAATACAGTGGAGATCACATCAATAAGTATCATATTGCCTTGAATTACTTTCCTAATACTTCCCTCAGTGAGAGCATTTTTGATGATAAAAACAGATCGTGCTGTTCATACAATACTGCACCCGTCCTTTAAAGGGCTGAGCAGCAAATGGTTTGTGCAGGGCGATCAATAGAGATACTTATGTGTGCGGGCTCGGAGGAGAAGTCTTTTGGGGAGGTGCAGTGTTTCTGGGACGCACCTTCAATACTATCTAACTGTGAAAGAAAAAAAAGCACAGATCCAGAAAAAGGTTAGAGGAGAAAGAGAGAGACAGAGAGAGAGAGAGAGAGAGACGTAAGGGTGAAACTGATCCCTGTTGACCCCTTCGGCATGCCCTCTTTCTTTTTATGACTTTCCTCTGAATCGTCACTCACCAGCTCTATCAACAGCCAGCCTCCATTCACACACACACACACACACACACACACGAAAGCATAATACACGAGACTAGAGTGTTCGCTCTGGTTTCGGCAGCCTG
>JBAJHX010000046.1:10059739-10070747 GCA_037176925.1 Amniataba percoides | reverse complement strand
AATGTTTGCCAAGCCTCATTGGACCTATTAGAAAAGGAAACAATTATCTGTACATTGAGTTCTGCTCTTTCTTCAGACTCTGGACTTAAGGTACAATGAAATCAATCCTCCACTCAATAGCCATCCTCCCCCTCTGATACGTTTTGTTTTATCTCCTTTTAATATTTATGTGTTTTACTGATAAAGTGCACTGCCACAGTCTGATGTCACTCACCCGTCCATATCTGTTGGCATAAGAACCCGTAAGCAAGGAATGGAAAACGATGATTGTTTCATCCAGGTCCCAGATGAAAACTCGCTGGAGAGATGGGGGGTGCGGGAAGGGAGAGGGGGGAGAAACAAAGAAAAACAGAGAGAAAAGAGGCAAAATCAATGGTGCACTCTGTAGGGCTGCAAGGTGATCCTCCTGGTCAATAGGCCAGGAGCGTGTATTTGTGCGCCACAGGGACCAGGATCCATTTGCTTGGGTTGGTCACCGCAACACTCCTCTCATCACCCCACCACACGCTTTCCATCCCCTGCCCTTTACATTAGAGTAATCAATAGTGACAAACTAATTAACTAGATATGTTAACATGCCATGATGTCAGTGCTATAATGGGTGCTATTAACCTCGTTCAAATTCATATCATATTAATGAAGAGCCCTCTGAATTACGGAGAGTTTATGGTGACATACGGTCACTATCAAAGTGTTGTATGGCTCATGGTGCATTGTTAGTCACAGCTAGTGTCTAGTCTTTGATGACTAGAATATATATATTATTCACCTCAGCGATGACTCATTTAATCACATACCTCATTGTTTATTCACGAAGTATACATGAGAACTTTATGAGGTAAAGATTTGCGTTTAGCGATGTCATGTCTTCCACAATGCATCAATAATGAATTTATAGTTAAGGAATCAAATCTTTAAGAATTAATGCCCATCAAGTGTTAAAGCTGGTGTGGCAGCCATATAGTAAGTGGATTAGTGTCCATGTGCCTCAGACAGGGCGAGGCTGTCTGTCGCCAAGGTAGCGGGCTCACCCTACCTCAAGGTCGGAGTCAGGCGGCGGTGATGGGTTGTTGTTCCTTCTTCCCCGGCCACGTGACTTTCCATCCGAGGCCCGGCGCAATCGATCCGAATCTGAATCTTTAATGGGGGTTGATGGACTGTGGATGGTACTGTACTCTCCTGAAAGGAAGGAAAGAAGGAAGAAGGAGAGTATAAAAAGAGAGTATTGAAGATAAGCTATTATTTGCTTTTAGCACAGAAGTGTGAGTGACCATTTGTCTTGATGTGGGACAGACAGCTTCCTGGGACATTTTTAATAGTTATGCAAGCCTACAGGTATTATGAATCACTTGCAGAACACATACTAAAAGCTATTTTGCTTTGTGCTGATTTGATAAACAAGACATAATGGAGCACATGCCAAGCAGAAATAGAAAAGATGTCATTTATCTAAAATGGATGACTGTGTATGAAATTACATTTAGTTTAAGTCTGATATCTTTGGTGTTGATTGATGACATTTTCAAATGCAGTCATAAAATTTTGACTGACTTATAAAGATACAATCAGCGCTTGATTGCCAGATGATGCATTAATGTCATGTTCAATTATAGGAAATTCTGCATCTGATTTGAGTTTCAACTTCATTCTTCCCTGCTTGCCACACCGCAGCGCACTGGACTTGATGACTGAAACCATTTCCTACTCATTTTGTGCATTTGGGTTAGCACAAATAAGAGAACATGAGCTTAATGCCAAAAAATCTTTATCAGGAGCAACTTACACTCAGCGCGAAGGAGGGGCTGGTTTGTTGATTTTAAAAAGAAACATGGCTCTTAGCAGGATCAAACTCCTGATATTAAGGTTACACAAAGGCAACCTTGCGGTTTGCGGTTTGATTCTTACCTGCAGGGTTTTCTGTCAGGGCCTGGCTGGTGATGCCAGTGGGTGGCTCCTGGAGGGTGTAGGTGGTGGTGGTGGAGGGCGTGCTGGGGCTGGTGTTGTTACTTGTCATGTAGGGTGAAGTATAGGGTGAGCTGTTGTAATACTGAGCATACTGCCCCTGGCCAAAGGCTGGATAACTGGGGTATTCCTGTTGAAAAAGACAGAAAGAGAAGCAGAATGATAAAAAGGTTACATTTAGATAAAGCTAAGGCAAGCAAAGGAAAATTTAGATAAAGAAAGATATCTACAAAGTGGTATAAGACGGGAGATTTAGATAAAAAAAAAAGTGCAGGCAAAGAGACACAAAAGGTAGCAGAGTTGGGGAAGAGAAGGACACGGTTTGGCAGAGTAACGTGAGATATGCCCTGCACCAGTGTTGCTACTTTACAGTACAGATTCCAAAACATAAATGCAAACACATGTCTGTTCTGTCCTACATCTGGACAACGATCTGTCTTTTTTTTCTCCTTTTCGTCTGTGGCATAGTACATGTGTGTTGTAGGAGGTACATTAGATAATCCTGCGTACAAAGCTTTTGACATCCTGAGTGATTTATGTTTGAATGTGTCACGAATGAAATGTAACATATTGGGTATAAATGTTACATAAAGATTTCCAGGCTGAGAGAATGAGTCTGCATTTCAAACTTTTATGAACTGGATAGCCACGTTCTGATACCAGCTCGCAGGACTGGAAGGGGCAGAAGGAGTTACCTGTTGTGTGCTGTTGAAGCCCGTGGAGTTTGTCAGGGAGTTGTTTCCTGCATACAGTCCTGACGTTGTTGTGAAAGTACCACCTTTAAGGAAAAAGAACAGAACTTCTGAGTTATGTATACACCATATTATAGTAGAAAACATTATTAAATTTGTAGTACTGGAAGCAGCGCAGTGACAGAAATGAAATGGCACATTGTTAGGAGGGGGGAAAAAAAAGATTAGTCTTCTGTGAAACAACTATTTGAGGTGGTGAACAGAGGGAGGCCTGAGGGAGCGCTCCCAACAGTGGCCTTATCTTTCTCCTCTTCCTTCCTTATCAGTGATTGGATCAGGCCCGATGAATGACAGAGGGGGTGGGGGCAGAGAAGGGGGCAAGGGGTGGACAGAAACTGCCTCCAAAGCCGTCCAAGCCCGCACAATGTGAGGGAGACAAGAGACTGTTGTGTGTGAGCTACGGAAGGGTGGCGTGGAGTGAAGGGATGGGGGGGGGGGGGGGGGCACAGCTTTGGGTTGGTGGGACGGGGTGAGCACAGGCAGTGTGGAGACAGAGATGTATAAGGAGGCATAAGGTCAGAGTGAGTAGCACTTGGGGGTGGGTTTGCTGCCAACATCCAGCCCCAATGAATATGTATGTTCCTCTTTTCACTTGCCCAAAGGATGGTCCTCTTGGGTAATTAAATCATTCAAAAGGGGCTGATAGCATCTAATGGCTTAATAATATACATGACATGAGTTATAGAGGAGATGAGCGGCGGTGGCCCCCCGGGGGCACGACATCTCTGTTCAGCGACCATCCACCTGCATTATCATGTCAGGAGACAAGAGAGCAGCAGCAGGAGGAGCAACTTAAAGGGGATCACAGACAGGGAGAGAGACCGGAGGGTGACAAGCATGAGAGAGCTGTGTGAATTCACGCTAAAAACCCCCAATTATTTGGCTCACTCTTGAGATCACATTTATCGCGATACCTTTGTTACACCATATTTTAATTTGATATTTTGATATCCAACATTTCTATTACACAAAAGACTTACCTAAAATATGTTCAATTTAACTGTCCAAAGTTTTTTAAATTTATTTATAATTTCATCAAAATACATAGCATAATAAATCGTATTCATCCCAGGAAATAAGAGTCCGGCTGGTTGCCCTTTGACAGGAAATTTTCTTGCCTGCAGCCACAGCCATGTTTATAAAGAGCGGCTAATCACAAAGCACTCAAAGCAAAAGCTAGGGATTGGTCAGGGAAATCCACTGGGGAGTTTTAAGCATTCAGTAGGCATGCTAAATGCAAAGGACAAATATTGCATTCCCTCAAGTTTAATATGTTGTGAAGGCAAAAATGGCAACAATGATTATTACATGATTATTTATAAAGCTCAGTGAACGTGCATTATTCTCCACAACGATAATAATACAATATATATCCATATATGTGCAAGAACAACACCAGAAAAGCTTTGGGCAGTTGTTGACTTTCTCTAGCCTTGAGTTTTTGAAGATTCTGTAACAAGTAATCTATTTTTAAAAGTCTATAATTGCACAAACATTTCTTAGCAGTCTTTCCAACTTTTGCAAATACGACCCCTAGGCTTTATTACTGATTTCTGTTCATATAAAGACAAATAGCTTCTCCATACATCCACATGGGATATTAATTAGCACTACCACTGCTGTCTTTAAAAACGCTTCTTCATTCATCACCGCAGTGATCCTCCCGTAGACCAAAAATATCCCGTAGCTTCAGTGAAGACGAAGGGGGAGATAAATTTACTGTTCCTAAATGGGGGCGTAATTACACCTTTGTTCCTGGAGACAAACAGAGGGAGTTCCTTTCATCCTCTGGTCATTGGCCCCATCAGGAGGGCCCTCCCACACCGTAACAAACGTGAAGCAGCTTTCAGAACAGGGGGGAAGGATCAGGGAAGTGGGGGGGCCATGACGGGTACCGTATGGAGGAAAGCACGGAAAAGGAGAGACGTATTGCAGTGTTTAGCCTTGTCAGTTAGTTAAGTACCCAGCGCTCTGGCTAAAAAAGAGAAACAAATGCCTCCCAAGCTCCCGAGATTACCAGGATCCACTAATTATTTGTGCAATTCCTCACTTTCTGTTTCCAGCAAAGTACACACACAGCAGATTTTTACCTTGTTCTTCATCCCAGCCTCTACTGGCTATTTTCATCAGGACTGCTCTCTCTCTCTCTCTCTCTCTCTCTCTCTCTCTGTTTGATATTTCAAGGCCTGTGTGGGGAATTTGAAAATGCTGTTCTCCGCAGAAAGTTCAGCGTCAAGTGAAAGTCCGACAGAACAATAAGACAGAGACAAGGAGGAGTGAGGCAGCGGAGGACAACAAATTAGCCTAATGCACAGTTCAAACGGTCATAAAAGCTCTCACTGCCAGCGTTTGAGGGTTGCTCTGTGGAGAACAAGGAGCCACATAAAAGCCAAGGGGACCCCTGCTAGCCCGGCGAGAATGGGCCCATGCTGTTGGGAGTGGTGGTGCTGGTTATAGCAGGGGGGAGCGAAAGAGGGGGTCTTGTGGTTCCCCAGGGGGCATGTTTTCTCTCCCTCCCCCTGTCCTGCTCCAGTTAGTTCACTCACTCAAGACCAGACATCATCCCTCCCTCCTCTCCTCCTTCCCTCCTGCCTTCTGGCTCCACAATTGGAAGTCCATTTGCTTTGCTTGATCAGTCTCCTTGCCATGGGCTATGTCTATCATCAGTGCACAATATTTGTAGCAGAAGTTTGTATGCCCCACTTGGGAATAGGCTATCAAGTCCAGATGGGGCTTTGCTTTTAAAAAAAAAAAAAGGCTTCAGCTTCTTCAGCTCACACCGCCACTGGGACAGAATGCTGGAATCCAATTATTCACCTAATTAGCATCTGCTCAGTCCCACCATCAGCACGATCTCTCTGTCTCGTCACACACCTATGATGCTTTACGCTTTTTTTGGACAGTCTGTGAGATGCACCACACAGACAAGGGACTGCAGAACTGAGGCTGTCCCCTTTACGATTTGGTGCCATGACTTTAGCGCCCACACAAAGCTCCGTGGCATCGGACATGAAAGCAAGGGGCAAAAACATTAATCTAATCGTCCTCCGCCTTGACAGCTGGCCACAGGCTGGTGGCAGGGACACTGACAGAGAGGGGGAGTATCAGATGTGGAAAAAGAGTCTTTGGTTGGGACACCCAGGCCTGAGGCACCTCGCCCAGGCAGATCAATAGGCCAGAAAGAGTAATGATGATGGCGTGGCTGAGGGCCAGAGCCACAGTTAGAGAACCCACGGCCAGAATAGTGGTCAATCTGTCATCTAACATGCTGTCAATTACTAACGCACTTAACACTATGTGGGGCATCTGATAGCCAGAGGTAGCAGGAGACAGCGAAGGAGAGGCAGAAACAGACGGAGGGAAACAGAAAGACAGAGTATAAGAAGAGCATAATACTTAGAAGATGCATGTGCACATAATACTGTCATCGTGAGTTAAACCACTAAGGGCAGGACAGCAGCTTCTGCATTCTGCCGCACATGCTCCGACTCCAGTTCCCTTTCTTCTTTTCTCTCTCTCACACCGCCTCTCCTTTTTCAGGCGCTCGGCTGCGCGCTGTAAAACTCCGGCTGCGGCTGACTGTATTTGGTTAAGAGGCGTGGAAAAGAGGCTTCCCCGCGCCACATCTGCTGCTGAGCTGGCGTTATTTATTGTGAGATGCTCTGGAGGCTTTTCAGCAACATGTGGAGATGTTTCTACTGTCACACATTAGACATTACAGGAGAGAACACTGAGGCTGTGCTAGCTGTTAGCTAACTGTCCTTTCCTGGTGCAGGTGGAACAGAGGCTTTTTTGGACCAATATAAACAGGCAGTAATAGAAGAACTACATGGCAGAGGGCCTAATCTACGTTTAAACAGACAGTATGACTGGACAGAGGCAGCACAGGAGGGGGAGTGCTGGGTGCAACAACTCATCTTTATCGGTTTCAAGGCCATAAATCTATATGGTCTCAGCTCTTAAACAAATACAAATATGATCACAGGGAGAGAAAAACAAAGGCTGGGGAGTGGGGAGCGACAGGGCTGGTGCCTCCTAAGTGCCTGCCATTTTTCCATCTGTGTTGATTCTTTTAAGAGGAGAGGAGAGGAGAGGGAGGCAGCCGCTGTGGCTGCACATAACGACAGCCGGGATGCAACCATCGTTTGGGGTGAGGGAGAGGGCCGTGTTGTGAATCAGTCTGGCTCTGCACGCTATTAAATCAGTTCTTTTTCTCTAATCTTTTTTTAAAAAAAGAGTACAATAACCTTATTTGGATGGGCTAAGCAGATGGAACACAAGGCAGAGAAACTGACTTAAAAACAAAGTGATGAAGAAGACAGAGGGAAAAAAGTGATAAGTACATTGGAAAAATAATGTAAAACCGAAGACAAAGTAGATGACTCCCTGACAGTAAGGTTTAAAAGACATAAATAGATACACAGAGAGATCAAAATAGGAAAAACACATACCAGCAAGGAGATTCCCATCGTACTTTTAGTCGATAGTTGGTGAATCAGAATTAGCTTTGTAGCTTTGTAAACCAATCGGGATGTTAGGAATTTCAGCTACTTCGCTGTTATAACTGTAAAATTGGACATGCTAGCTGCATACCAGCTTAAAGAGAGAGCGATGGCATCTTTGCCTGGATTTCAACACCATAAAAAACCCCACAGTGACATGTGAGGATGCACAGAGAAATAAAAAATGTCCTCACCCTGCATCTGGTAACTATAGGGGGCCTGTCCCGTCTGCGGCGTGGTGAAGCCGGAGCTGTAGCTTAGAAAGCCTGACTGTCCTGGGGATTGGGACTGGCTCAGACCCCCCTCCGTCTTTATGCCTGCCCACAATGGACCTAAATCAGTTAGTGACACCAGATCGGTTTGATGCACAGACAACAGTCAACACACAAGTTTAAATTACACAGGACACAGCAAAGGGACAGAGCCTGTGTCTGTTAGCACAACACACTAATCACAATGGAAGAGCGGTGATTATCTGATTAAGGATTTTTACAATCATCAGTTGTTTAGAAATGTTATCTGTCTCACTGCAAAGGAGTTGTCTACTTGGCTGTAAAACCAAAAAGCATGTTAGCACTATGATTGTTTGATTTTAAGTGATCTTCAGTGTTATTATTATTATTGTTATTATTATTAATACCATCATGTAAGATAGGCCATCTGTAAAAAGATGCACAAGTAATAAAACATTCTGCATGTGTTTGTGAGTTGAACTGGCCACTGCTTACACTGAATCAGTCACGATGCAGTTTCTATGCAGCGGTAGGTTGCAGGACTCCATTCAAATAAACAGTGTAAATTCCTCCACGTATTGGAGAGTCTTTTGGGGTCAAAACACTCGAAAGACTTTGGACAAATAAAGCCCTCAGTGAGCTGTGCTTTCTCTTGCAATGCCAGAGGAGACCAGCTTTTGTTTTCAGATTTTTATCACTTTATCATCTTTCAGATCTATCTGAACAGCTTGACAAGCAAATTCTGTTTTATTGCAATGAAGGAGAATATGCAGGCACTAAACAACAACTCAGCATCTCTGCTGCTGTTGCTTTGCTTGAGGAATTGTGGGAACATTTTGTGTTATGATCTAGGTATTATCCTGACTTTTGGGGTGGAAAAAAAATTGTTGTAATTTTCTTCCCCATGCATCTATAAAACGTAAGAGCGTCAATATTATTAACATGCATCTTTTAGTAAGACAGGGAGGTTATGTTGTGTGTTATGAGAAATCTTACCATAGGCTGGGATGCCATAGGGCTGGCCAGGCTGGGGGTAGCTAGCATAAGCTGCGGCCTGCTGCATTCCTGTGGTGTACTGCGTCTGCCCATACGCAGCCATATTTTGGGATGAAGGGGTAGGAAGAATATGCGGATATGTTCTGCTATTTGAGAAAAGAAACAAAAGACAACAGTGAGGAAGGAAGGCAGGAAGAGAGGGGACCATGTTTTACCCCTAAAAACCATAACACAAACTCTGCTAACTGACAAATTCCTTGTGATTGTGCTACCTCATTTTAAATAGCGAGCCAAGCTGTAAGACAGATAGCATCGCACAGCTCATATACATGGTGAAAGAACAATAAATGGCAAAGGAAATCTTTGCAAGATAATAATTACAACAGATTTCAGAGCGCGCAAGCTGCAGACATCCAGGCAAACAAAGCCGGCTGAAAACCCCCGATCTAGCAGAAGGATCTAATTAAAGATCCAAATGAAGTTGGATGCTGCTTATTTTTTAAAGAAAAATAAAAGAAGCCTTACTTGGAAGGGTAAATCTGTGGAGAGAACTGGTGAGTTTGTCTTGGGCTGAAGCCACTGGTTCCAATAGCTGAGGAGAGTTAAAAAGAAAAGAGGCAAGCACATATTTAAACATTAAGAAATAAGGTAAATATTATCTTTTGCCAACAGAACTTCTGGAATCCAAGGAAACAGTAATTACATTGCATTACTCTATTTATTTCCGTAACCTTACTTAAGGTTGAAAACCGGAGAGCAATAATGAAGGAAAATAATCAGGTAAGAACATCAGGTTTTTCTGCTGACCCACGTATCTCTGAGATACGTCTGCGCTGCTATGACAACCGCTGAGGTAAACACACACGGGATGGTCTGAATCAGTCTCGGCCTGTAGCTACAGTTGCCTTGGGCCTTTAAAGCCACAACCGCATTGGAAGTGACACCACTGATTGCAGGTAATGAGTGCTACTGCATAATCATTCCTTCATTAAGCGTACGACTATGTGGTTCCACGCTGCTGTTAACTTGGGAAAGTTCAGCCACAAATAACTTACAGACGTGAAGAAGTTAAATCTCTTGTAAAAATTATTTAAAACACACATTGGGCTTTATCAAGTGTCAGGTTTCTGAAAAAAAAAAAACCCACCTCAAATAAACACTTATTAATAGGAAAATGTGAATTTACATTAGTATTGTGGTAAATCTTTGCTTCCAAAAATTAAAATGTAAATTCTCAAATGAAAGAAGTTAAATTAATAAAATATAAACAATATAAAAAAAAGGGATCTGGCCTACATGACTTTTCCTCAAAAAGTACTGTTTTTTTTTTTACTGAATCAATCACCTTTGAAACACTAGGCAAAATTATTGCAAATAAATACATTTGGAAGATGGGCTTATTAATTTGCAAATTCAATAATGATCAAGTTGAATAAAACATCTGCATCTTATGAAATTCACGCACAAATCAGAGCAATTCAGGCAACAATCATAGTTTCGCTGCATTACTTGTATTTAAGTACGGCAGAGTGGCACAGTCTTGAAACATCTGTCTAATTGGTCATGACATGTAAAATAAGGGATTTGGTTGCGGGGGAGCGCTAACTGTATGTAACTGTATGCTGTAACTCCTCACACACGTTATTAATATTGAACACTTTTCCCACATCAGCAGCACCTGCCACTGGACAAAACCTGCTCCTCTGAATGGAGCTTTGGGTTTCCCCGAGGAGGATATGGGGTGTAAGATTACTAAATTTTATTAATATTGTCAGAGACAAAAGTCATAGCAGTGATTTATGCGCTTCTAGCGTTAAGTATCAAGTACTTAGTTAAACAGTTATGGAAATACAGGAAAATTAGCAGCAAGATAATACCATGCACAGCTGGATGCAGCACTATTAATACGTGTTTACAGAAAATATAAGAGAGCGCTCCAGGCTGACACAGATACTGGTGAGGGTGGAAAAACGAAATACGTTAGAAAATTATCACATTAGTGATTTTTCTTTTTTTTTTTTTTTAACAATTCCTACAATACTCATTAAGCTGTGAGGTCTTGGTTTTATTTTGCAATGCCCCTTTGTGTGTGTTTTTGTGCGTGTGTGTGTGATGTTCTTGTGCTGAGAGGAGGGTGTGAAACTTCTGGTTCTGACAGGGTGATAGGGTAACAGCCCGTGGAGAGTGAGGGCCACTGGGACGCCATGTCACTCCACTGGACAGACAGGCTCAGTGCATTACAGGTCATAATTCAGTCCTCACTGGCATGAGAACCAGCAGTGCTAATACACACGCACAACACACACACACACAACACACACGTGGGAGCAAGCACAGCATATAAATATGCTGACCAAGGTAAGGTAAGAGTCGCTTGTTCTTCAGCACTCACTCGCGCGCACACACACACACACACACACACACACACACAATATTGGTGTTTTAGCTGCAGGGACACTTCCTGGGGCCCGGCTTATCAGTCACCCATCTCCAGGCTCATCTCTTACTAATCAGTTCTGCAGCTGTGTGTGTTAGAGAGGCAGCTAGACACACGAATGTGCGC
>JBAJHX010000046.1:9995217-10059639 GCA_037176925.1 Amniataba percoides | reverse complement strand
ATCTCCAGGCTCATCTCTTACTAATCAGTTCTGCAGCTGTGTGTGTTAGAGAGGCAGCTAGACACACGAATGTGCGCGCACACACACACACACACACACACACACACACACACACACACAAAATCTACCCTCCTGCAGCCTCACCTGATCCTGAGAAGCTGTCTAGAGAGGTGTCTGCTACCGAGGTGGCGATTTCGCTGCTGCTCATTGGCTCGGTTTTAACTGCAAACAAAGAAGCCACATTGTCACCAAATGCACCAAATCAAGTCTGGAAAAAGAAGAAGAAGAAAAAAAAAATCAGGTTAATGGCTAACTACCTCAGGCTTTCAAATTTTCACATTCATTAAATGATGTTTTTAAAATACAGCAAAATTGTACTATAGAATAAAAACAGGGAGGAGGGAGAAATACAACAGCATTTCTAAAGTATTTTATGTCAGGACTTTACAGTTTTTTTTTTATTATTATCTTTAACTCTTTTTGATGAGAATTATCTGATGCTACAAGAGAGTTTATCTCTATCGCTGATCCTTATCGTTCAACCTGGAGAAAACAGCTTTACGTTTAGAAGTGTGCTGGAGTCATTTCGTTATGTGCAGTTTATTTTATTCATTTTAAAAATGCATTTTTAAGAGTAACATAAATCCAAATTTAATTTGTTTGCATAAAAAAAATAATAAAAATATATTTATGTGTTACATTTTCACTTACATTGACTGATAAATTACTGGCTTAACGGTACTTAAATGGGGTATGAATCACAGGGATGAACAAGCAGAATTGAAATGTCAAGGAAATGTATGGTGTATAAAATCTTTTTAAGAGTGTAGCGAACGCTGTTTGACCTTGACTCCATTATATAGCTCAGTGATAGATCTGCAAAGACAATTTCACAGCTTTATGACAGCTCAGGAATCTTTGAAATCAATCCATTTCACTTGAGGCGAGCTGGAGGATTTTTTTTTCTTCTTTTTTTGGCAAAACAAATTGACAATGTGGGCAAGGGAGTCATGCTCAGCGGAATCCCTCATGGTTGAAGAAGCCATTTGCTGTCATGTTTTACATGTTTCTGCTATGCTCGCTCGGTGCAGAAACACATGTTGATGAGGGGCAATTCTTTTGAACAAGACATCGAGGAAGAAACAGTGCATGCATAAACTAGCACACACTCAGGTCACAGAGCACACAATAACCGCTGTATTCTGGAAGCAGCAGGGAACGTCCAAATAAAAACAAAAGGCACAGTATGCAGGTTCACAATCTGACCATTCATTAACAATGGACTCAAATCCAGTCGGTGTCAAACCATGCTTGAAAAAAGAATAACACAACGTTTACAGCAAATACTAAATACTTTCTGAATGAAAGGAACAATAGTTGAGGCAACTTTATAATTTTGCAGCTGATAAAAAGTGTGTTTTGGGGATTGATTAAATTTCTTCATGAGTGAAGTAGATGATTCAAGTAGTGCCTTCATTCTCTCAGCTGAGTTGGGGAAAACACCAAGTATTGTCCTTTCATTGTGTCACTAAGAGTAAACAAACCTGCAGCGGACTGTGAGTTAGAACCTAACAACCAGTCTGCAGTGGTAAGCATTGTGATGTTATCACCTACGGGAAAGAAAGAATGGCAAAGGGACACATGACAGTCTGCAACATGTCTATGGTTCCTGTGTCATGAATAAAAAAAAATTAAAAATAAAAAAACAACCCTGAGTTTAAAGCACAGACTAATCTGAAGATTACGTGACATGGGTGATTGTTTTTAATAACTTGCGCTGGTTTGTGACATAGGCACGACTGCTTCACTAAACAAAGGCTCAGATTTAAGCACAGGTGAATCACCTGAGTAAATAACTATGTACAGTAGAGACCTCATGCAAAACTCCATCATTTCCATGCTGTGGGCTTTGAATAATTACATGCTTACTTAAATAAACAGCTACTAGTGGCACGGAATTGTCTGGCAAAGAGTCTGCAAAGTCCAAAGAATCTACATAGAAAACCAGCAAACAAGAAGTGCATTCGCTCCTTTGTTTTACTGTCTGTTTAATAATACAACACTGCAAAGAAGAATTGATAGTTCATTCTAAAAAAATCATAACAACTAAGAATCTTGATGCAATGCTTTTATTATCTTTATTACTAAAATGTCTGTATTGCCACAAAATGCATATACGCTAAACTGAAGTGCTTTCAAATAAAAATTTAGTTAGAATGCAGTATATATCACCATTCTCAACTTTTAAAGAAAAAAAATTATAACAGCCTACAAGACAAGAGAGAGCGACAGCACCGCACACATACCTTCAGTGCCATTGGGTGTCATGGAATTGTTATTGATGTGGGAGTTGTCGAGGTTGGGACCATTAGGAGATTCACTGCTTCCACTTACTCGGCTGTGAGGACTGGCTAGATCCTGCATTTCCATAGACCTGACAGACACACAGACACACACACACACACATACACACACACAGACACACACACAGAGAGAGAGAGAGAGAGACCAAATCAAATTACACATATCACTCTGGTTTCACGGAAGACACGCAGCTCTGATATACAATGCAATGCAGTGTGCAGTGTACAGATTTAGATAAATAAAATTATGTTGATTATAAAAAGAAAAAATATATATATGAAGGAGTTGCTAAGAAAAAAAATCTATTAATTCTACATTTTATTTAAAATGTACAATTCATCGCAGCTGTGCTAATAACTACGTTATTGTGATATTTTCTTTCTTTAAGCTATGAAAGCTATGAAATCAATAGTAAACATTTTGACATGACAGTTTCTTATTCTTTCATTCCAAAAATCTCACTGCGAGTCACCGTTTTACACGACGTGAAAGCAAAGTGTTTACTGTCAATTTACTCGGATGCATCTTAAAGCCAAAATGGCCTTAAGTGTATATTGTTTTGTGCGGTATCGAAGACTGTTAACAGATGTTTGCTGGTTTGAGGCGATGCTTAATGTGCCTGTTAAAAGTGCAGCACTCTGCCTGATTGTGAGAGCCCCATGCCTCAGTGATGGGCAGATGAGAAGCTCATGAGGCATGTGTTTGCTCTGGCAAGCTCCTTAATTGTTTCTGTGTTTATACAAAAGACCACGCCACTGAAAACATTATTCTATCTTCTCATTTGTGCGCTCAAAGGATTTGATCGAGTGTAGACAATGGAGTAGAAAGGAGGCACGAGTGATTTGAAAAGTACGGCCACAAACTCTAGACCCCATTTGTCTCTGCCACCGTTCCCATTGCAATAGTAAGCTAATGAAATTAGGACAAAATGTTTTGTACATTATACTGCCATTTCCAATTATGTTCCAGGGCTCTGAGTATCTCTGCTATCGATACATATTGGCCTTTAACATGAGGCCACAAAGATAAATGCTCAAGAAACTCTGAGCAGTCTGAGTGCTATCAGATTCCACGAAGAAACCAGAATTATGAGATAAAAAGATTAAATTATGATATGCATTTACTCTATTTAAGATGATATTATAATATTATGATATTATGATACTTTGCAGTACAGCTTTACAAATACAGTCTTTTCTTGCGGTTCAAGTTTAATTTAATTATAAACAGAAAATATATACATACATATTTTTAAGCATTATATTAGAAACTAAAAAGACTGAGGTACAAGCACTGAAAAAAATCAGTAATAATATGAAAAACAATGAGACAGAAGGCAGTCTTCTTCACACATATTCCACTAATAGGAGCTGCATTGTCCTTTTCCCACAAGTATATTAATTTACTCCCCTAAAAATATCACACCCTTTAAGCATATAACAACACAGGGCTACAAATATAAGCACATTAAGGTCCAGAATAAACTAATCCTATTTCTACATTTCACACTCACTACTTAATCCTGTTTTGCCCAAACTTTTTTTCTCATTAGCTGATGGCTAAAAAGCCTTCCATATCTCCGTGCAGACAACACAGCGGGAAAAGAGAAGTTGACAGTAGTTTAGCAGAGAGTGTCTCAGGAAATCTCTGACGCCCCGCAGAGAGCTACACGTCTCTGATGCTGCTGGCAGCGGCTCAACTGTGCTCTTACCTGGACCTAGCTGGCTTTTGAGTCCTCACAAACCACACTCCCTCTCTGTATTCTGCCTCCACCTGCCCCAGCAGAAACAAAGTCACTCCTTGTTATTGCAGCTCGATGTCACAGTCCAGAGCCATCGGTGACACAAAAAAGGCTTGTCTGAGAAAACATTATTGTTATTCTGGCGCAGAATGGGAAGAGAGGGCTAGCGGGGGAACAGAGGCGCACATTGTCTCTCTCCGAGCCGCAGCCCTACTCCACTGTTGTTTCCTCCTCCAGGTCCTCCCTCCTCCCTGAGCAAGGGGAGCACAGCCAAATGACGGAAAGGTGATTCATCATTGGTCTACGACAGCTGCAAACTGGATTAGCCCTCCCCCAATCAACATGCAAAGCGGCTTAGCCAAGGTAAGCAGGAAGGGGGGTGGGGGGGTTGTGGGTTGTGGGGGTGAAGGTAGGTAGAGGGGTGAGGGGTAAGAGGGGAGCAGAGGGCTGAGGGGCGGCAGAGGGTGGGAGAGCCTGCCCGCTTCCTTGCTTGAGGTAGTCTGCCTCTGGAAGGAAGATGGGACTTGTTGAGCAGAGGCAAGTCAAGCGTGACGCCCCTAGCATCTTCAGCAGATCTTTCATCTGCAATTGACACTATCTGAAATTTATCAGCACTCCCCCTCCCGGCATACTGACAGGTCCTAATGACCGTCAGGGCTGCTTCCCGCGGGCCTGCCCCAGCCTGGGGCCATGGCACAGCACAGAAACACACTACTTCCCAACCGTGCAGCCTATTCACAATGGACAAAAAAGGCAGAAGGGAGAAAAATATATAAACTTACACAGACAAAGTATAAATCTTTTCTTTTTCAGTGGCAACACAAAAACTCATGAATGTGTCTTACTTTTTCTTTAGCGCTCGCAGTCACATAACTCATGCCTGTATGTCTACATGTGTACACACACACTTATGCGCAGGGCACTTCAGAGGCCCCCAGATCAGTGTTGCAAATGCAAGCACGCGCATGCACGTACATACACACACACTCTCACACACGCAGGGCACTTTAGAGGCCCCCAGATCAGTGGTGCATCTCAGACAATGAACAAGACTGGAAACAAGAACACGGAGAGCATATGGAGCCACATATGTTTCCTATGACGCTGCGAATGCCTCTATTACTCTCCTTTAGCTGACAGTTACATTTTGCTGTCCACTCCCGCTCTGCTCGTCTCCCTCCAAACATCAAGCAGAGCCATATACTTGCATGGCTATAACACTATATTAGACCTGACTCCAGCCCACCATGGGAATACAGGGTCCAAAAAAGGTCAAAGGTATTCAACTGGTCAGGAAAAAGGAAAAAGACATATAAAGTCTTTTTTTCCCAAAAATCCTGGCATGATTTTTTAATGGCTGACTGTTTACATGAGCCAGGGTAACCTGAGCTGCATGGTCTTAAGGTTTTTTTTCCTCCTCTTTTTTTTTCAACAGGCTTTGCTCTTCACACCAAGGCAAAGCCTTCATGAATACCATTCCAGCTTTACTATTTCCCTACTCTCCCACTGCTTATTGTACAGCCATCTTAACAAAAAAAAAACCCATTATATTTCATTTTTACTTTAGGAGCTACGGACAACAGCAGTGCCTCCTCCTGGCATTTCTTCATACCAAAATACGCGAGAGAATGTGAAAAAAATACAAAAATATCAATGGAAAAGAAAGTCCACAGAGGTAAAAACCATAAAGACGAAAGAGAAACACATTTTGCCACAGCACATTAACAGCGATCACAGGGTTGGGGGAAGTTGTGGAGAGAGTGTGTTGTGGTGGAGAGATGTGGTGCGGTGTGTGTGTGTCTGTGTGTGTGGTGGCTGGTTTCTCTGTTCAGCAGTGCAGGCCAATGATGCCATTACCATGCTGGTGCCTCAGCCATTGCCAGCAGGTGAAACCGGCCAGGTGAAGAGAGAGAGGGGGAGTGAAAGAAGATGGGAGAGGAGAAGGGGGGGCATTCAAAAGGGAAAACAGGCCTTTCTTCTGGGTCGCTAAATATTTATCGTTTAAAAAAAAAAAAAAAAAAAAAAAAAGGGGGCATCTTTGATGTGCTTCTTAGTTCAACCTGAAGTGCCAGGTCTTTGAAGCAAACAAGAACAAAGCCGGGCTAGATGAAGCGCTGGAAGTGTCATCAAGAGGGAGAGAAAAAAAGAAGAAGTGCCACAACACGCTTCACTTACGGTTGTTTGTTGCCCCTTTTATTTCGCTTTCCTTATTTCAAGACCTGCATTTCCAAAGGTAAACACAGCCAGAGCCAAGCTTTTAGCATAGATCATCTCAGCATGCAGGCTGTCTGACCCGACACAAATCGTTTCTTCACCTTTGATACATATTCCGTTACCAGGAGGACCAATTTCACAAGAAAGGTTACATCTTCTGAAAATCTTTTGACAATTTTTTATTGAAAGTATGTTCATATATTAAAGTCCATTCATATACATTTCGGAGAAAAGATAAATGGGTGAATATGCTTTGTTTATTTCCCTTCTCTACTCCCTGTGTCATCCTTGATAGATATGAATTTTATGGGGCATGGTCTATAGTCCTTTTTGAATTTTACAGTCTATGTAAACCATGTGTTGTGAGTTACAACTTTTGAAAAACAATGCTTTAATCAAAATCTAACTTTAAAACAACTAATCCCCACTTAAGCTGGTCAGCTGAATCCACATGGTGGCCCAGGAAAAATAAATCCACTCTCAAAGAATGTAGATGCAGACAACAATTGGACACAGATGTGAGTGGAATTAGGCACAGTTTACAAAATGCTACACTTCACTTGTGTCTCTGTACGTGGCCGAAAAAATGACGGCTGCCAACAAATGCAACGTTTAATTTCTTGGTGCTTTTTCATGCTCACAAGTGAAGTACTTTAGATAAGACAATCGTTGCACATTACTAACAAAATGGCTGGACATTTAAAATTGTATGTTGGTGTAATTGTAAACCATAAAGGTACAGTTTTCTGAGATATTAAAGAAAATTTGTTTAATGATGATTTTATACATATTATTACAACACTAGAAAGCTAAAAAAGCAAAAAAAAAACATGTTTAAAACAAACCCTTTAAAGAAAACAACATAAAAAATGTTTTTTATTCTTTACCATCCATAAGAATTTATTTATGCAGATGCACTGTACTAGTTTGCACTTCACAAATGAGACTCTCAATGGCAAATTGTAAAAGAAGTTTTCTTCACACGCAATTTAAAATTTAGCCTGTAATTAAAAGCACAATTATTAACAGATGTGCTGTTTGTTGATGTGCAATTTGTCCCTCTCATTTGGTTCAATCTGACATGGTGCTCCAGCAATTCACTCAATAGCTACATTAAATCTGTTAATACTGTGCTCTTCAACCTTCAAAATTATTTCCAGAAGGCCAGTTCGCCTTTGAGGGGCCATCAAACAAGATTTAAGGTGCACATTTTATCACAACCTGCCTACCACCGTGACCACCGCAGAATGCGAGAGGCTTTGCACACAAAGATGAAAGAAACTCCGGTGACAAATCTTAATGATAATATCACGTTAATGCCTGTGGCTTGTTGTTCTACTTCTCTCCAACCTGAGGCTGTGATCTATTATGAACTTACTTTCTACACACACAGGAGAGGAAGCAGACGTAATATCAAAATAATTTAATTCATATTAAGATTGCAGAGCGTGACAAAGTTGCAGCTTTTATATTTTTAAAAAGCAAAAATGAGTATGATCTATGCAGAAGCACGTTGTACTCTACGCACATTTGCAGCACGACCCTTTGAATACAATTTCTGTTTATACTTTAAACTCAGCGGCTTCCTTATTATCTTGTGCAACGTAAACATATTGCCATTTACAAACAAACACACAAGTGGGTATTAGTGATTGAGGACTTGTAATGGCAATCAACAGAAATCTTTCGAGCTCATTTCCTGTTCTTTCAGCCACATCTTCCAGCTCTGAAGAGTGGAGTGTTAACAAAATAACACCCCACAGTATTTGGTAAACAACCCCTGCCCACTAATCACCCACTATGGGCTACTTAATAGGAGGTCCCCTATTTCCTTCTTCTTTCTCTCGCGCTCCCCCTCTCCTTCTCCCTCTTCCTCACAAATCGCTGGATCAGCGAGGCTGGATCAATTAGCCCTCTGTGTCTTTCACCATTTTCAATCTCCTCCCTGAGAGAAGAGGACAAGGGCTCGGCCGGCTAAATGCATTTATACGGAAGGCATCAGGGCCTCGGGCAAACAATGCCAGCCGCCACCGCCGACCACTCCTGATTGTGCACACTGCTGCAACACATGCACAGAGCTCCGCAGCCAGGCAGAGAGACCCTGATCATCTCCCAGCACAAAGCAAATACACAGTGTAAACAGCCCCATATCAGCCAGCTCATTATCTGTTAATTGGATAAATAAGGTTATTGTGTGAGTGAATGGCTGCAGCAGGCGGTCACACACACTGTCATGTTTGTCTACACGGAGCGGGGGCCACTCTGCAAGCAGTCTGGCTCGCAAGGCTGTCTCTACATTTCATCTCTCTCATTTCGCTGCTTTTTAAACAGCGAAAAAGGGCAGGCGTTTGAAAATGACAGGAATTAGAGGGTAAAAAAGGAAGAGGAAAAAAAGCACAATTTGAGAGAGATTAAATGCCCTTCTCTCTCTTTCTCTCTCTCTCTCTCACACACACACACACACAAACACACACACACACACATACACGCACCCAATAATTCCCTGACTTGTGATGTAAGCCTGTGATCATACACACAACATTAAACCAGAACATCCTTCAATTAGAGAGGCTAGTGATTACAGCGGGTGAGTCATCTGTGCTACACGCGAAATACTGGCGCGCGGAGACGCAGCACGGCCGGGAGCCGCGGCCTGTTGTCTTGGTCAGACGCTGCTGAGAGCCTCTCAGGTCTCCTTGCGGCATTCCTGGCCTCAGCAGATGGCATTAGATGTCAACTGCTTTAACTGTGTTGGTTTTGTTTGTTCTGCCAGTCAAAAAAACGGGACTCCTGCAGAGCTTGCATGTTTTTCTTTGCCTGATCAAAAATGTCAACTGGGCCAAGAGGGATCGCACATTTCAAAAGGGTAAATGTTTTGCATGTTGGATATTATTTCTGTCATGATGACAAAGCAGATTTCTTTTAGGCCTTTAAAAATGTGCTTTTAATGACTTTTTTTTAAGAAAAGTGCAGAAGGAAATTTGGTACTTATTTTTGTGATGGTAAATTAGTTCTTATACAAATATAATTTATAAATCCAGACAAATTGCAAATTGTTACATTTCTGAAACTATTGGACATACTGCATGTAATATAAAAAACAGAAGTTATAGAAAGATTCTTTATCAATTATTAAATAAACTGCTCTAAATTGTTTTTTAAATAACATTATATTGCATTTTTAAATGGACATATTTATCAGGATGTCAGCTGCATTTACTTTCACTGAAATTAAACCTAAACATTCAATCAGAGCTATTGTTTTCCAAGATATTTATCTATCATTATCAATGAATTTCAGCTGACCTGTGAAGGTTAAAGCCTTCCTCTTTGGTTGATATTATTATTACATATTATTGAATAGCTCTACCTTATGATAGGTAGGTATTATTTTAAACCTTAACAATTAATGACAAAATTAATGCATTACTCCCACCACTCTGTTGATATAAATGCTTTAATTGAGAATTATGTACCAAATTAAAAGCCGGTGCAAATGTTTAAAAAAGGGGGGGGATAGTTACATACACACGCACGCACAAATACACACACAGAAATACTCAAAATTCAGAAAACGTAAGACAATACAATTAGTAAGATGAAGTATCAAACATCATGTAGAAATGAATGTCATACTCACTACAATTATGGTTGAATCCCTGTGTGTTTATCCCTTCTGATATCTTCTTTGAAAAAAAAAATCTACAGAAAGATCGTTCAGTCCAGCAGAAGGGACAGCAAACTTTCTGAAACAGTTCTTCAGGTGGCGGTAGAATCTGTAGCACAATAAATGTAAACTACAAGACTACTTTTTTCTTTTTCATTTTAGGTGTTGGAAGCCATGGAGCCCCGCGCGGTATCTCAGGAGACCCAGTCCTAGTGAGAAAGAGAGTTGTCCGATTACTGCTTCAGGCAGTGACTAGTGAGTGTCTGAGGAAGAGGGAAAAAAAGAGAGAGAGTGAGAGAGCGAGGGAAGGAGAGAAGGTGGGTGGGAAGGAGGGAGGGAGGGAGGGAGAAAGGCAGTGAATGAGGGAGGGAGAGGGAGGCTGCTGCTGTTTGAAAAAGCAGAAAAGTTGCTCGGCGCTCTCTCACAGGAAGACTTTGGGTCTGGAGGAGGCACAGGGGAGTTGTGCCTCACACCAGCTCCCCATTTGTCATTCACTCACAGCTTTAAGCAATAGAGCCCTCTCCAGATCGTATCAGTGGAGACTAAGACAATGAAATGGCAGACCTCTCCACCGGCCTGCCTGTCCACTGGAACACCAGGCTCCGCTCACACACCCCAAGGGCCCACACTTTTCCTCTCCCCCGTTTCTCTCTTGTTTTTGTTATGCTCTTTTTTTCCCCACCACAAACCACTTTTTTTCCCTTTTTTCATCCTGCTCTTTCTTGTGAGTTTTAGGATGCTGCCGGATTTTTCTTTGTCACAGAGAAATCTTCAGAGGGTAAACAAGGGTTTAGGATCGTTAGCTTAGGTGATGGGGAGCCGGGAGGTTTAACGGCAGCCGAGCGGCTCGGCTCTGTCCGTCTCCACAGCGGTGTGGTGGAAGTCCTCCGTCAACACATACATGCTGCGTCTGTGTGCAAGGTAATGACTGCCTTCTGTCTGCTCCAGGTTATTATTTCAACTGTGCGAAGCTACTACACAAGGCCACGCTGCTACTGATGAGCTGAAACCGGTGATTTATTCAAGCCGGTGATGAGGCTTGTACAGCTTTTGCTTCAATATGTCATGCCTTTTTTTCTCCCCCCAAGAATATCAGTTCTGTGTAATGAATGGTTGAGAGGTCAATGGAGCATTTAAAATTTGTTTAATTTCCACATAATAAAACTGTGGGTGAAATACCAACTGTAATACTGAGAAATGATTACCAAGAAAGAGGAAATCATACATTTACTATGGTAAAGAGGTGGTGAGAGAAGAAGAACACCCATGGCTAGAAGAATAGTATACTGTGTTAGCGGTTGGCCGATGTGTGTGCTGCTTGTACGTCTCTGTTACTTACTAGTCAGTGGGTGATGATAAGACATAAAAATGGTGATGAGTGTCGCGAAACGAGCACATTCAAGTCTGTTCTTTTTTATTACATGGCATGACATGTTATTTTAATCACAAAAGGACTGGTAAAATAGTAAAATTCTTGGTTCACAACCCGTACTGAAACAGGTCAACACCAACCTACCTCTGTAGCAGTAGTCAACGAGGAGCTGACAGAAATAGAAATAGAGCTGCGCTGCGCCTGATTTAAATACACTGCAGTAATGATGTGGACGTACTGGAAAAGCTGGAAGTGTTACCTCCTGTTTTTTTTTTGTTTTTTTTTTCAAACCAGCTGCCCACAGGTAAATCCATAGGCTCACGTTTCAATAGCAGAGCATGAAATATATTGCACATTGAACAGGTTCTTGATAACTCAATTGACTAATAGATGCTTGGGGACTCTCAAGTAACTATTTCTAATAGCGAAGGGGTACACATGCCAATTGAGTTACTGCATTTACTCTGTCGCTCTCTATTTCAATAAGCAGCTGTATAAAATTAGCTGGAGATGTAATTTTGCAAGTGAGTTATTTTCAAATTGCACAGTATAATTATCCAGAGTTGTTTATGTCTCAACGACTAAACTCAGATTTTCCTTGTACACTCCTGCATACAGTGCCGCATAGTATGTTTTGAATCAAGGCTCCAATCAACTTACAGTGGCAGTTTTACTAGTGATGGGCGACAACTATTTTCATGTTCCACAGTGAATGAAATAAATGTATACGATCTACAATTAAAGGAAATTTTTTATTCAAATTGCCACATTGTGTGGTTGAGAGTGATGCATTTGTACATGATTTAAGCTCTTTTTGTTTACCCTTTTATTCAAGATATTCACATATATGCAATATCACAGTGTAAGAGACACTTGGCATTTTGAACTTAAGAAAACCTCATCAGATGCAAAAATTAAACAATATAGCATTTTCTGCAACTATAAAAACTTAGCCTAATAAAGCCTTTGACGTGTGCCAAATGGAAGCTTAACAAAAGATGCACTGATACTGTTCAACTGACATCAGCGCTAAAACGCCACTTGCCAAAAACTATATCAAGTAAGAAATTTGAGAAGTGAGCTAAGATTAAATGTGAAGCCGTTCTTTATTAAGGATTATCTTGATGGGACTCAATGGTCTTCATGTGGGGTTGCAGGGATGCCTGCCTGCAATTTAGAGTGAGGAGAGATCTGCACTGTCCTCCACTGCCAACAGGTTATCCACTCAGTTTCTCACACACTTGAAAATAGACTCACTTCCAAATGGCTGATTCCCTTTTCGAGATAAGGAATGGAGAGTTAATGTACATCTAACTGGAATCCTAGTACTTGGAAAGTTTTAGATCCTAAACTATGGTGAGGTTTTCCTCTGTTGTTCCACAGACGAGAACGTCTTGGTAAGGCGAGTTTACTTATCTTGACAAAGAATACATAAACAGTGTGAAAGGTGCAGGAACGGTGTGACAAGGGATCAAATGGCACAGATGAAACGAAATGCTAACACCCTAGTGACACAGTTGCAATATTTTCATATGCATATGCTACAAATTTGTTTGGGTAGAACTACTACGGTGTTTATACAATGTCACACATTGGGGGGATCAAGTTCCTTTTTTGACACAAGTCTCAGCAGAGCATTACACTCCTAAACTTCCCCCAAGAAGGGAAATCTGAACTTGGGATAACTTTGGATAAAATAACAGTTTTTATATATTTATACAGGCATTACCAGGTGAAGTGTTCACCTATTGACTAAGGAAAAAATACAAAAAAAATCCTTAACTACACAAACCTCCCACCCTCCAGCCTTGCCCCTGACACAAGTGGGACATTAAGTTTGCTGGATGGCAATTTGTCAAAGAGCTCTGCGAGTGCTAGGTACTGGATATTCCTGAGTTATTCAATGTGCATAGTTTCCTGTTGAAAATAACCGAGCCGCACAGAGTGACATATCCTTGCTAAAGCAAAGCAGCACGATGACCAGGGGAAATTCAAGATCATTTTCAATACTATTCCATTCCTCCTCTGTTCCCACTGCTTGTGCTTCTGATTGAACTCTGTGATACTAACTTGAAAGCAACTCACGTAGCAACAATGACAGCTAAGGCAATCAAAGGGAAAACAAAAAGCAACCAACATTATTTTGAGGCCCAAAAAAACATGTTACCTTGAGTTTAAGATGTCTTTCTGCACGCAGTATTCAAGCATATACAGTATAACATTAACCCATCTATCTACTAGGCTTTCATTAAACTCTAAAGAAAAACTTTGATGATGACAAGTTGTCACCACAAAAAAGATTTTGACAGTGCAGACAGATAATTTTGAAGTCCCTCGAGGTAAATTAGTAGCAAGTCAAGTGCTTTCAAGTGGTGAATGAAAGTTACGAGTGAAGCCTGGATTCCTTATAAACAAACATCAGGTTGGCCTGCCTCACCAAGAAGCAGTGATAAAAGTAAACACAGCATACCTCAACATGAAAATACATTGGAGCTTTCCTCCACAAAAAAGCAAGAAACAAAGGAAATGGTTAACCTCAGTGGACGTCACAAACTTAAATTAACTGAGTGACCTTATTGTTGTAGCCATCATGGTTCCAAACAAAACATGGAGGACATGCTTCGAGTTAAGTTAAATACCAATTTTTGTGTTAAATAAAAGCACACTTTAGTTCAGGCAGTCTAAATTTTGTTTTTGTTGTGTTAAAAATCCCAGTGCACAATAACTTGTATTTGGTTAAAGAAAAGTGGACACATATATCCACGCATGTGAACCATGAGAGACAAGTTGTACTTTATGACCAGCGAGGCACACCTGGGGAAAGTCTACGAGGACCCCGAAAATCCTCAGACAGACACTTTATTGCTCTCCAATGGCCCCAAAAAAGCCAAACAAGCACACTTTAGAGACCTATTACTCAGAATGAGACATCACTATGGCTGGAAGTATCACTAGGGGCATTACGCTTAAAATATATAGTCTGTTGCAAGATAAAAAGAATAAGAAGACTACATTTAGCTAAATTAGTTACATAAATAAGGTTTATTCAATATTTTTATAGATGAATGTGTTCCATAGAAACATATTCTAGTTGTCAATGTGTGATACACAATATATACATAAACTTTTTCTACTGAAGAACTACATCACTTACTAAGATGTCACTGGCATTGAAGTTGTTCAGGAACCAAAACACTGCTCCTAAACTTTCTATCAATATCTTAAAGGCAAAACGTAGTTGCATGAAGTTTCAGAATATCCTTGATTTTCTATTCTATTCTGTTCTATGGGTTTCAACACCTTGGATAAATAATTGTGCACAAGGTTTTGGCTGCAATTGATGTCATCATCTCAATATTACAGTGACAACTCTCAGTAGAAGAAAAAGCAAAAACTGAGCTTGTATAGTCTCGTGAAGCAAACGTTAAAAGCTTTAATTGTTCACAAAAGACTCAACTTGAGCTATATTGATTATGATAGTCATAGTAGTACTTTTTTACTAGATTTATACCACAGATGATTATCAGTATGACAACATTTTTCTGACGCACAGTGACTTTGAAGAAATTCATTTGATACACCTTTGTGATAGCAAAAATATCCACAAGGCAATGATCTGAGACTAAATATCTGTAATCAGATTCAAACACATTCACATTTTTAGACATGCTTCATTTAAGAAGGGAGGCAAGTTTTCCTCTCCAATCCAGTCTTCTGTTCAGTTTCTTTTTGTCAGGCCTCGGTGGTATGTAATCTAGTTGAATGTGGGATGGTCTTCTGCCTCCACCAATTTTTAACAAAAACAACAAAGCTTTCATAATGTATGGCTCATCTATTCTGCATTACACACAGTGGATAAATGCTCTCATATGCCTTTTGTCTAAACACACTGAATGCAGTGTTTGATGAGGCCTCACTTCACCAGTGCAGTTTGAAATGCTAAAATAAATAAATAAATAAAAATGCTGTGTGGCAAAAAGACAAAAAATACACAACACATTTGTTTATGTCATTTGGAACAATAATTTGGGATACAAATGTGAATGTATGTATGTGTGAATGTATGTGTGTATGTAATGATTTGCCCTACAATTTGTTGTACAAATCAGTTGCTGATACATAATGTAAATCTGCAAGCTGAGCAGTAATAAAGTAGCTGGTATAAGGCCAGTAAGTGGATGGTGTGACTTTCTGGTAGTAATCTGGTATTCTGGTTTAAAGACAGAGCCTCATCAGCAAAGCCACTAAATCTAAGTCAGCTGCACCCTAAAATACCAATATGTTTGGTAATAAATTTTCAGCACCCCTCTAATGGCAGCATTTGTCAGGGCTGCCCCAACTGTCTGGGCCTGCTTCTGACTTGCGCAACCCGGGCGGCCAGAAATGTGGCACTCCCCGTCTCCTCCACAGCTGCCTGCCCAGTTGGGCCCAGGTCAGCAAAGAGATGGGGGCCAGGCTGCTCATCAGCAGGCCTGCAGTGGGGTCTGGCCCAGGGGGAAGGAGGGGCTGGTCATCGTTGGGAACTTATGTTCACCACACCACCAACTCCCAGTGGGTTTGAGCACAAAATGCAGAGGTTACAGACTTAACTTCTGCCTTGCAACCCCACCCCCTCAGGCTGAGTCCCTGTTCCTGTAGCCCCCCCCCCCGCCCCAAACTCCCAACCCCCTGAGTGACTCACCAAACCCCCACTAGTACAGCCACTGTGACATTTGTGAAGCCAGGAGTCCACATAACAAAAACACATTAGGCAAATGTCTGGGGTCAAACGTCTGTTTGAATTGGCCAGATGAAAGCCACTTAGATTGGGTCTGTGCCATTCTGCTTAGCAACTAAATACAGTCACAAAAGAGGCAGTGCTGTGCAAGCCAGTGGTCTGCCTCACTGACAGAAAATGCTACTAGATTCAAGTTCTGGTACCATGTGTGCCAAGGGACGATATAAGAGCGGACACGGATATCCAAGCATATGGTATTACCAATCAGCTATCCATCCTACAAAAATAAAACAGAAATACTACAGACCAAAAAGCTTATATTTAACATACATCCACAGTTGTTCTCTGTGGAGCAAGTGCAAGCGAACTCTGCGGGGGTATTTGCAATGATGAATGGACATTCCCATCAGACACCCGTTTTCAGTCATTTTTAAGTCTTGGCAGACTTAACAGCTGGGTTTATCTGTCTGCCTGGGCCTTCTTCTGCATGTGCCCTTAAAAAAGCAGAAGCTCGGATTATCTAGGCACCAAATGTCAGTCATTTTATAGAACAGCAGGAAACATGCTGAGCTGCGCAATTTTTCACAGCCTCGAGGACAGTGTGAACTATTAGCGGCTTGCTGAACTAGTGGGTGCCTCCAATCATGCCAGTGTCAGAGGGACTTGAAGCGTGACAAGAAGTTCCAAAATAACCAATGGGATAATCGCAGTTTAATACTGTGCGAGAGGAGTGCTGACGTATATGCTAATACCTTACCCCGAAGTACCTCTTGGCGACTTCTGTGCATGTGTCTGGTACTTGTCGCTGCAGTCATCATGAGTAACGGAGACAGGCTTTCATTTATTGTTTTTACTAGAGAACTACTGCTACACTATCAATATCCAGTGAACAGGAAGAGCTGTCCAACTTACTTTACAAATGAAAAAACAAAGACTGCATCATCCAAAGGAGGAGACCACTAACAATGGGTTATAAACCAGGAGGAAATAACAAATACAAAGATAATTCTTTGAAAGTAAACATCAATTCTCTCTGTCTAGTCCAGTCTAATTGTAATGCTAGTCCACTTTCTTGAGACCTCAGACTTTGCAGCTTCCTAATGCAGTTCATTTGGACAAACATATCATTGTGAAAGACATCAATAGAACCGACTGGTTTAAATGATATGCCAACTTTCCATGTTTGTTTCCTCTTGATGTGTTTGGAGCAGCAGTGGCCCCGCTAAAAGGTGACTTCCTCTATGAGGAAATGGAATTTGCAATGCTCCCCTTACAGCACACTCTGCCTTTGTACTTGTGTGAAAATATGTTGTATCTCATCTAGCTAGAACTGCTTACAAGTGATTGGAGGAAAAGCAGTCTCTTATAGTTTTCCATCACAGTTACCGACATGTTGGTCTTTGTTTCAGTGTAAGACCCTATGCTACGCTGTAGATAACAAAAATATTTTCTTAGTAATAGTTAATGTTTGGTGCTCTTGACAAATTTAACTCACCTTTGAGCACCTTTTTGCTACATTAAGAAACAACACTAGCAAAATGTGACTCAAACACATCACATGACCTCCTCCAAAAAGTAAGTCAGTTTTAGTCCATTAGAGGATACAGCTTAAGTGCAAGAACAATTATATTGTCTGCTTGTGTTCTTTTACATGAATTAGTCCAGGTTTTTCCTGTATACGTTTCTTCTTTGTCTAGTGGAGAATGCAAAGCAGGATTACCAAAATGTAAAAGTGATCTTGAGGAAGACTGTACAGTAAAAGGTGCATTTCAAGAGGGGATGTAACAAACGGACTATGGTAGGTGAATAACCACAACAATGGTGTTAAGAGTGAGCATGGTGCAGAAAATGTATTGACAGGTCAGATTTACGTGCATTTAAAAGCTTTAAAAGAGAGGAGTGATTGATTGTTAGTTAAGTTAATGTATCTAGTCCATAAACTAAGTGGATTCCTATTGATATCTCACCTCTTTCAAAAGTCCATCTCATTCCATCTATTGTGTAGGCTCTTTAAATCTTCTCGGCGGACTCCAAAGTTTCTTACTGTATCTATATTTTTTTCTAGAAGCACTAGTGTTTTATATTTTTCTACAGATCTTGAACTGAACCTTGAAATAGATTTAGAAGCAACAAAGGAAAGAGAGAAAATAGAGATAAAGTTACGAAAGTATACTTATACTACGTGAAGTGTATAGAGGCAGTGAGAAAAACCAAAAGTTTTAGACTGATTTTGAAATTGGAGTTAGGTTTACTGCAGCTGCCAAATGCCTTGAGGGAGATCTCTTCTTGAACTCTGTACTTGACACCTTTGATAATTAATATACCTTTTCAACCCTGTGAATCAGAGATAAATTATCACTTTAATATGGAGGGTTTTCTGATTAACCTTTTGCTTAAGACGCACACAGAGAAAGGAGACGTGATGAACTGCCAAGGACCTCTGATGATGAACATATGAATCATCAATACCAGCAGCTCTGCACGTCTTTGCTAAAAACACAAACCAAACCACAACAAAGAAATTCCAGCCATCCGGGGCATTGCCTCTGACTCCAAAATAAACATTACATTTTGTCACAAGGATCCGCTTCTGCATTGAGGGGGAAAAAAGCAGGCAGTGGGAAACCAAAGGAGAAATGTGTGAAGCCTTCTTCCTCTTGACTTTGTGACTCAATTGCAGAGGCCCCAGGTGTTTCTTGTTCTCAAAACATGCAGTCAACTCTCTAGTTGACTTTCAGTCTATGAAAAGCAGAAGTTCTCTCTTCCAAATAAATGAATAAAATAGTCAGTAATGCTTTCTGTGCCTACTCAGACCAGCTAGAAAGACCTATAAATAGCTCAGCAGCCTGCCATGGAAACAAACAACCGCCTAGCCTCGGATCAGTTACAGGAGTAGCAACTTTTTATAGGTCACAAAAACTTCCAGTTGCCTAGGAAACAATGTGGAAGAATAGCGCTCTTCTGGACACGGAACAGGTAATACTGGTCAGGGCAATTAGAGGGCCCATTTTGTTGAATGGGAGTTATCAGAGAGCTGGCTTGCGGTAATTGAGGGGTTTGCTCATTCACTGCTCTGCTAACGCTGCACCTGGGCCAAAGCACCTTGAACAGCTCACAATGGGAAGAAATGCCTATTTGTTTTCTGTAAGCCAGGGGAAGTATCTGGTGAAAATCCGTCAAAAGGAAGAGACTGGTGGTTTAACAAAAAGCCACTGTCTGAATATTGATTTCCATTTTGACTTGGGCAATATTGTTCACTTTGTTGCCAAGCTAAAGTGGAAAGCAATGGATCTGCTCTGACAACATCTGTGTCCAGAAAACTGAACTCTGAACGTGTTGCTTTTGCACGTCTTATATAACAGCCATTTATGTTGCCTGGTGTCTGCTTTAGATTATTTGTGTGCATCAGAAGCTTAAATATTTTCTTTTTTTGGCATGCGAGGTAGCAAGGTGTCTCCAACTGTCTTTTTTATTGTTTCTCTTCAGGCCTATTTGGCAGCCCTTTGTTTCTGCACTCATTTGTTGTGGATACCAGATTACCACTCTAGCACATCTGGTTTAAACTCTTCCTGTACCTGTTACTAAAATCCCATAGACCAGCCTACATTCACATCTTTGACTCTCAGAGCGGCCTGGCCCATTCATTGCATGATGACTATGCAATTTACAAAATTACAAGCTAGCTGAAACCCTGCCCTGAAGAAGCCCCAGACTCTGCCTGAATTATTAATCAACTATTGATGAAGGCCTGATAAATGCACTCGGCTCACCATCCCAATGACATCCTTGTCTCCTGCCCTGGGCCACTTCTGCCGCACTGCTTGCCTATATATTTATTCTACTAAGATGTGAAATGTGCTAGTTTAAATCACAAAAGGTAATTGTGTTTTCAACAATGTATCCGCTTACAGATCTCAACTGTACTCCTATCTCTTGCCCGGGAACTCAAATAAGCACACTTCCATGCCAGCTAATTACAGTTTCACACTGTGACAGTCGACAATCTTCCCCTATTCTGTTGGCCAGCCACCAAAGTCTTCTAATGTGCTCACACAAGAGGAATCAACATGCCAACCTGATGGAGGTATACAAACACCAGCAGAAAATTATGGGCATAATTTTGATTACTTCTCTGTCTTTAGGTATTAATATAAAATCAATCAAGCATTTAGAAATTGAAGAGGAAATTACTGTGTATCTCAAAATACTGTGACATGTATTCTTTTCTTTTTTATAACAAGTCTTCCTAGAAAACTTAAGTATAAATGAATTTCTGTTAACACGCCAAAAGATGCATAATGCCACACATGTATGGTGGTGATGTTAATTTAGCAAGGCACTTCAACGCCTTCTGACTGACCTCTGGGCCTGGTCGTCCATATCTCCACCACCATCACCTCTAGCAGCTACAGAGCACTTAATAAATTGCACCTTTAACAAAAGGAAAAGGTGATGAATTGAAAAATGTTTAGCCTGTTCATGCATTATTAATGCAGCCTCTCCCTCAAATCGGCCACTGATAAATAATTAAAATTAATCTCATTATGGGAGTTTTCATTATAGGATAATTTAATTAAATGAAAGCCCAAGGACCTCTGAGGGCCTGGAGCCACTAGGGCCCCATGCCCTACTCCTCTAATGGGTCGAGGACAGGAGAGTGCATTGGTAATGCACAGCAGCCCATACATTATTTAATGGATCCCACTAAGTAAGGACAGATCAATGATAACTTGTCATCATCATCATGTGTTGAAAGCATTCCAGAGCCCACTGCAGAACAAATCCAAAAACTGAAATAGAAAAATATCTGCACGCACGTACGGAAAAACCACACACGCACGAGCGCATACACATTTACTGTACGCCGAGCAATGTCACTGACTGTCATTTGAGGATGCAGCTATGAATATTCTTTGTTTGTGCATATTGAAATGCAATACCAAATAGAGGATGCCTGTGCATTTTACTGATGGGAAAGCAGCAGAGGGCTTAAGGTTGGAGGACGAAGAGAAAAGAGTAAGACTTGACATTTGTTGCCCACATTACACTTCAGGTCAAATGTGCTTCAGTGCAAATGGTGAAGGGTACAAGGTGTACATCTGATACCAAACAATAAATGATATCAGAGGCAAATGGGAGCCATTAAAGACCTTCTTGGTGAATGAGAGGAGGGGCCGAAAAGGAAGAGGGTATCTGGGTTTGTCTTGTCTCCAGGAGCACTTAAGCACTCTAATTATCACACAGCAGTGAAGATGCACACATCTAGCTCACATTGAGACGTCTTAAGCTTCTTTTCCGCCACACATGGATCAGGTTCTCAGCTATTCACACATGTGCAAAAATAAATACCGGCTTAAAGTTTTGAATAACATAATATAGAATATGTGCATAACCATGATATATATACTCTATTATATCTACTCTACTCTCAGAAGTTGCATGATGTTTGGCCTTGTTTATCTTTTTATTGTTAAAACCATAAAAGTATGCATTTATCCCACCCTTATTTACTTACACCAATGTGTCTTCTTTACAAAGACGCTAAAATCTTTTGTTAAAATAACCCTACTATACTTTTATGTTTGAATTAAAGAGACACTGTGACGTTTCTATTAAACATTAGGCTTATTTAGCTTTTTTTCCTGTACTTTCTAGAGAGGTTTTCAAACAATGGCAAAAGTTTTGTTGTAGCCCAGTGAGACTAAAATTCAGGTTTCAAATGAAGGGCTTAATAAATTTGGAAGAGGGCCAGATCTGATGACACATATTTTAATTCCCCCAAATCTGTGAGCCATACTATGGGTTATTACCCAACACTTCATTGTTATTGCCAGACTTTTACAAATTAAATGAATGCAATTATTGCGCTCAAAAACACTGTGGGAAGTGTGTGATAATGAAGAACATATGCAACAGAAAATCTCACACTATGTATATGCACATCAGGCCTGAATTTCAAAGAGGAAATCTTTAACATAAACATTAGCATTTTGTGAAAACAACTGAGTAATTAGTTTAGGGCATAATAAGCTGGGCCAGGCACACAATGAAAGAAAGCATTCTGGCTTTAAAATGAATAAAAATTGATTGTGTCCCAATAAAAAACGAATTGGCAGAGTGTTAACTGGATTCCACATAAACGTCTGTAGCAGTCCCTGGCCGCTTTATTGTGTGCTAATGTAATAGAGAACACTTAGCAATAAATGCTCCTCTCTGATGAGCTCACAGAGGCTTTCCAAGATGGCCTGATGAAATTGTAAAAATTAGATTTGAGCTAGCTGCTAATGACTCCTAAAACAAAGGAAAATCTCTAAATAGAATTAGCCTGCCCTCTTCTTCTCTAAATACATCATATGTAAATTACTGTCATTTGGAGAAATATGCTTGCCTGGAAGGTAAAGCCTTCATTAGAGATCTCAGTAGGTTTGGGACTCGAACAAGAACTCCTCCAGGACATTTAAAAAGTTCTGAGTACAGAGAGAAGGTTAAGGTATTGTTCACTCATGGCAGCAGATCCAAGAGAAAACTTCATTATTTTAGTCACATAAAAAAATGATTTTGTTCTAAAGTTGTTAGAACTATATACATATAATAATAATAGATAATTATAGCTGATATAATAGGCATTAATAACAAATACTGTATGTGTAAATTAAATTGTTTTAATATATATTTGTACTGAATTTGAAATGAAATTGTTGTCAATATGCTTCAGCCAAGTCAATGTACAACTTCTCTAAAAATAGTATGGTCGCTTACAAAATCATCAGTGAATCAGTTCATAAATGCAACACCACAGATACCAGTATAGTGTGTGAGTGAAAGTTATTCACTGCAGTTAATTAAATGCATGAAAATCTGATACATTATCATGCACACTTTGGCCATTAAGGACATACAATTTTTATTTTAGTTTTTAATGGATGGTGTTGAAGAAGATATTTTTGTTTTCAAGGTTATATTAGCTAACCCATTTGAAGTTAATCTGCATGACTGTTTTCTTAAACACAGAGCCAAATCTAATCATAAAATACATAAAGACTAATTACAGTAGATAGTCTTGACATTAGTCTTTAAAAAACGAAAAAAAACAAGTAATGTAACACTCTGGACAGCAACTGGTTTAGCTGGGCGAGTTTACCTTGAGCTGTTTTTAGAAGTGCAGCACTTGTCAAGTTGACGACTAAATTAGCTTTCTGAAATCAATTGTTTAGGTATGATTTTACAGTTCAAACTTTTCTAGTAGTCAGAAATTAACTTGTGTAATTCAGAAGACTAGAACGATTCTCCAGTCTGTCACTCAGAGTGTTCCCATATTAACACTACATCTTTGTCAACTAAAATGTTCAGACATGTTTCCTGTCACCAGTTATTTACCCCTCTAGAGAGGGCTTCACTTAACAACTCAATGACCATTCACACTCCCATCTATTGTTTGTATAGGTCAAGAAAAACAGACATGTATGACAACTTTGCAAGAATTATGCAGTAATTAAACAGGATAAGTTGTGTTTGCAGGAGCTGCTCAACTGTTTCCTAAGACAAACAGAGGGCCGGCCAGTTGCCTAGCTTCAGGACACAGCCCTTGTGTCTTCCTACCAGGTAGGTAATTCACTTATCTGGGGCATTGTTCTCTGTTCATCCCTGTTGAATCACATGGCTTTGCCATGAGATTTGCCCAGCTTTAGGTAAAACCTCCACCAAATATAAGTACAGACCTCACAGGGGTTGCCCAAAATAAAACCATGCAGAATTTTTAGCGACCCTAAATGTCAGGGAAATGCATTGTCTACACACCATGCAGGACTACGTAACTGCATAGCAAGCACTAATGGACTGTTGCCACTGTTTTATATCAGTTAAATTGAGAGTAAAAGCAGAACATCTGCAGATTCGTTGTGCACCCAGAATGTTTGTCGGACACATGTCTGTCTGGCTGCAATCGAGACTTAGTCTGCGTGGTCGTGAAGTTTGAGTGTTTTCTGAGGGTCTGACAGGAGGATCACATATGGAGCAACAGCCAGACTGCAGCTGTGGGGTATTTCCACTGTCCATAAGCACTTACCTATTAATGGGCTTAAGGAGACTCATAATAACTCAGCCCTGTCAAACACTTACTGCACATTTATCAACTCCAGCAAGAAAAAAAGCATACACACACACACACATATAAAAATGTAAGCCGCTATTCGACATCATATTTCCTGTTTACTATATACAATATGAGAAGATACGACTGTGCTATGGATGTAGGGCACAAGACAAGAGAACGTAATCTTTAATTTACTATGCATTCCCAAACATTTGACACCTTCAAGAAAAAAATCCAAAAATATACAGAAAATTAAAATAATAAACTTTCGTGAAATGTGACATTTGATGTATCTAAATAGTTAATCAGTCTTGATGTTCTTGAAGGAGGCAAGCAGCGGATTACAGTAATTGAAAGTCCATACTGTGACAAAAATAACTGTTCTCACATAGGGGCTAGACCCACTGGTGCCTTTTGCTGTCTGTTGGCGAGAACTAAATATATTTTCTGCATTCTGAATGGCATTCCACTCTAACGCATACGTGCCAGTAGTTAACAGTGTATGAGAATAAATAGCTTTCTCAGCCAAGCCTTGAGACATGTCAAAGATGGGTCCACGTGTGTGCGATTTGTTTGTCTGAAGAAACAAATATGGCGTGTATAAGCAGGTGTGAAGACGTCTTCATGTCAGTATCATGATTTTGTCCGTTTTTATCAGTTTACATTAGAAACAAGTCAGATGTGTTTCCTCTTATACATATTGACAGAGTAATATCCCATCTGGCTCAGGCAATGGGGCCTAATTTCTAAGGATCTTAACACTGAGCCAGAATTATGTCACTCTGACCACCTGTTCCTCTGAAAAACGTCACTGGCCTTAAGTAGTTCCGGCACACATCCAAAATGTGAACTTCTGAACCGGAGTGCTTACTTTCTCATTTGTGTAGAAGCAGGAGGCAGCAGCGTGTAGCAACAGCCACTCTAATTTCGTGGCCGTAGAGGAAGGGTTTACATAAGGGATGTGCTGTTCTGTGCCTGTCACTCAACCTGCACTCTGATTGGCAAACGCAAGATTGAGGCTGATGCTGTTTCATGTCACCTAAAGGCTAATGAGAGATTAAACATCGGTAGCAGAAATGCTAAATATTGTTCCAGTAGTCCGGCAAAGAGTTCACACGTGCATCTGTGGAAATAACCTCAGTAACATTTCCTTATTGGGTGAATGGAAATGGTGCTCGTGATTAGAGGCTAATTCAAGCATTTTCTTTCTAGTCTTGTACAAAGCATCTGTACAAATACAAAAAAAATAACCAAAAAAAACCTAAACAAACAAAACTGGAAAGACACATGTGGTAACTGTTCTGACCAATTCACATTTACGTGATCTACTAAAAACAGAAAAAGCAGTCATCTTAGGAAACACAGGCTTTTATATTAACAATTGCTCATGCATTAGTTTTGCTGTGAGGTCACAGAAATAATAGCTGAGCTCAACAAAACTAATCCACTCCCTGTCAGGGGAAAACACAAAATGCTCTGCTGCTTACGCTGTCTGTCTTCAAGACCAAGTTGCACTGCAGGTGTAATATAAAGTATATTTCTTTTGGAGTGGTGCTCTAAAATAGCTAAGCAAGCATTGGCGGACCACACGCAGCTGTTAGTGGTGTGGTGCCGCTTACATCATTGGAGTTTATGCCAATTAGCTTTTCTCCCTATTTGCAGGCCATTTGTCATGAATGAATGACACATAAAAATAGACGGACCTGCCTCCACAGCCACGTGGCAGAGTGCTCATTCTTACTGCCAATAAAAGAATAAACATAACAAAAATGTTCACATTCATTTCAAGTTATTATGCTTCATGACTGATTAGTTATTAAAGATTGACATTTTTGAATAGAAAACTACTTTAAATTTTGCATTTCTGTACCTCATCAAGCAGTCCAATGCCTATCAGGAGCTCGACATGAAGAAACTGTGTTCCTGTTAAACAAAACAGGCTTGCTGAGGAAACCGGCCCAGCAGTGGTCTGTCATGGGGAGCCGGGCAACCACCATACTGTGGTGGCCTTGATGAAATCAGCTCGCACTAAGGCCTATGTGCTGACAGTGGGGATCAAGGTGGTCAAAGTTATTCGAGAGGTCCTGCCACTCAGCCCAGTGGCTGACCTGTACAAGAGGCTGATAAGCCACAGACACAGAGTCCCAGTCTCCACATTGTAAACTGCAACAAAACCTGAAGTAATGTTTCAATCTGTGGGCAGCCAGACAGAAATAGGCAGGCAGAAGAGGGCACTGTTTTTCTTCATAGTTATACACAGTACAGCTCAATGATTAAAGTAATATCCAATAAGAAGCCATAAGAAAGTACTAAAAGAGTATCTTTCTGTGTATAAAATATTATATAAAAAGAAGATAATCTAGCATGTGGGCTATTATTATAGTGGGGTCATAATTCTGTAATTAACAAGAAAATGAATTCAGGTTATTTTGGGGAGAAGAGAGAGAAAAAAACTCTGTAAAATGTTAAATACTACATTAAGTCCACTGAGGGATTATAATAATATCTTCTGTATGAATGTATAAATTTCTGTGTGTGAAGGCTGGCGCTGCTGCACAGAAGAGAAGTAGCCGCGCACGCTGCTCCATTTGCTGCATGTGTTAAGGTGTCTATCATGTGTGAAACAAGCTATTTTTCTTCTGCCGTGCCTTTTTGACTCTGATGACATAATGCTGGAGCGAGTGGGTGCTGGGTGGTTTGAGAGGGGGACTTTTCCCCGCTCTTACTTTTATACACCTATTTAAGAACAGCAGCCTTTCACACCAAGTTCAGCAGGAAGAAGTAGTAAAATGAAATGGGCAAGACCTACAGTATTTCATAATTAATAGGTAGCAGCGAGAGGAGAGCGCTCCACGCTGACGTAAAAAGATCAACAACATATAAAAGTGATCATTCATTCTCCAGAAAATTACGGATGAAAAACCTGGTGCCATATGTTATTCCTTTCACAAGAACAAAATCATAACAAATTTGAAATATGCGTCAAGCTTTTTATAATCTTTGATTGCCCTGCTTTATTTGGAAGTCCTACAGAGCTGCTACTCTTCTTGCCTATACGATTTAATTTGTTACTGAGGTGGTCCCAAGCTCATACTGGGTCACCACCTGCAAGCAGTACTGTAAATTACTTGGTGGGCCTAATTGCCCATGTCCGCTGTATTACTATAAACCACTAGTGCTGTGCTAACTCTATTGTCAGGTACTTAATCAGGGCCACCAGATTTATTTCCCTGCACTAACTCTGGGGACAACCACAAGCAGAGGCCTGAGTAATTGGATCTTTTTTTGCATCTAAAATTAACCACCTATCCTTAGCGAGAGCTGGGGTTTGGAAATGATAACAATAATGATATCAACCAATACCATATGAGGCCCTGCCTTTCATACTGAGAGTTGCATAATGCATAATAGACCCAGATGTTGCTTGGACTGACCTTACCTGGGGGGGTATGGTGCCATTATGCCAATCAAACACTGTAACACTTGATCAGTCACAGGCCTGAAGCAGACTGGAGAAACTCAATTATTCAGTCTCTTACCTCACACATCCACGGCAGCAGGCGTTAAAAGTTAGCCCAGTCCCTCCCGTGTGGACCTGGTGCAGGAAATGACAATGGAGAGAAATTAATAACCGCAGTTAATCTCAGGACTTTATGGCACACATTTTGAGAGCAAAACTCTCACAAGCTTCCGACTAAAATCACAGCTCTCACAGCAATTTTCAGGTTTTTTCACACTTGAGAAATAGACAGACAGAGCACTTCAAAATATGTAAACAAAATGAATTTTACATCACATACAAAGATATAAAGAGATATAAAGAGGTTACCATACAAGACCTATTTGATCCATTTAAAAAAAAGACACTTTCAAAATAAAATAAAATAAAAACATAAGACACCTTTTACAAGTAAGTATAAAACGATTTTGTTAAGGAACACCTTAACACTTAAGGCAGCAAAATAATACAGTTAACGTGCAATAATTTAATTCTAATATGGCTTCCATTCATTTCTTTCGTTAAGCGACTGTATATAGCACTTTGTAATATAACTCCTTTGTGTCAGAGTGGTAGGCGATGCAGTGCGGGGTGAGAGAAGAGTGAGCACTGAGCATGCAGAGGGAATGTGGTCTGTGTAGGGATGTCAGGAGCATAATGGCCAGCTGAGTCACAGGTTATAAAAAGCTGTCATTAGGGATTTCTGTCCTCAGCAGCTCATCACACAGGACCTATGAATTATTTATTACGCTGGAAACTCAAGTGCTCCGTTACTCAAGACCGCCTGGTTTCCTGCACTTCCCTTTCCTTGGGCTTGTTTAATAAAAGCATTGCATTTACTTGTTGTAATTAAAGTCTTCAAGAGGATCCAATATATAAATAGTAATCGATTTTATTAATGTGACGACTGTGGCAATTTTCTTTTATGCTGGATGTAACAAATTATACACTAACAGTGCGTGTGCCTAATGAGGGCTTTTATACAATGAAATCAAAGTGTTTGTAACATTAAGATGGGCCTTGTATTTACTTTGCTTGCAGTCCAAATGACCACCTAATTAGCACTCAGAGTACATTAATAAATTTATATTATATTGCTGATTTTTGTTAAGATACACAAAAGAGCCAAACCTAATGGCAACAATTTGGAAAGGCCTAGGAATATTCTTTTGATGCATGATGGCGTGACAGCAACACAGGTAGTATTCAATGTCTTAATATATCCCAAAATAAAATCCACTAAATCACTCTGACTTTATTTTTTTCTTCCTCAGTTTTTGATAGCAAAGTCGATGCAAATCAGCTCAGGCATTTTTCCTCACTTTGTTTTGTTCTCAGTATATGAAAATGGTTAAAAATCCCATGGGTCAGTGAAAATGATCCCTCCACTCCAGTCGCCTGCTCTAAGTCAGCCAAAACATTCCAGACTTCAAAAGGCAGCTTTGCCTACCAGGGCCATTTCAGTGTCCCAACCTCCATGGTCCAGGAGGACTTGGTTATTTGGATAAATTAATTTCTGGAGTCTGCCTGAGTTGCAAAAACAAGCTCCTGCCTGACAGCAAATTAGTCTAACTGAAAAACCAAGAAAATGCATAAGGTTAAGGAAAACACCCTGACTTTTCTTTTTTTTTCTTTCTTTCTTTTTTTGTTTAAACACAAAATACATTTTGTGTTTATTGACTGCTCTGCTGTGTTTCTAATTTTATATATTGGAAATTTTAATAAGAGAATAAAAAATATTATTGAACACATCTGTAAGCCTATCCTCTGGCAGGTGAAGAGTTTCAATAGGCAACACCAGCACACAGGCTATAAAACACACAGGCTGTGTACAGTACACAGCTGACAGGCTGTATGCCATAAAACAGGCCGATGTAAAAGTTTTAACAACTGTCAGTGGTATTGGAAAAAAAATGATATAAAATCAAAATCTCCTGAAGACTCAAAAAAATAAACCTGAGAGCACAGACTGTGAAAATGGGGGAGGAAAATGGTTACGGAGGGAAAATTATGCAAACAGATGAAGACAATCCAGAATTAATGGTCCGCAACATTTTCAGGCACTCAAAGAGCTGTCCAAGGACACCATAGGGGAGACTGCATGGCCCCAGTAATTGGAGGAGCATGTAACTTCAAAAGTAAGGAGAACAGACTGGAGAACTTTCCTCTGAAGTCAAGTCTTAAAGAAAACGTGAAGCACATGTACAGTACAGTAGGGAATCTGGTACATGTGTGAACTAAAATTGTTCTATTCATTGCTGCAGACATGATACATTGCAGTATTCCTGCTGTGCTACCACACTTTTACACCAGACTGAATTCAGACTTTGAATTTTGTGTCACAGCTGTTCCAGCTCAGGTCAGTGGCTGAGAAGGCAAAATGCAGCAAAAAAAAAGAAACTGGGTCACAAAACAAAACAAGATCTTCCACAAATGTCAATAAAGAAGTCCATAAAATATGTCATTCAGAGGATGTGAGATCACCCTAAGAAAAAAAAGGCTTTAAAAAGTAATGACCATAAGTCACGATAGATGTGCCATTTATTGTGCTGTAGATTTTAACTGTGCTCCCTATCTTGCATAAAATGGATGATATTTCTGCGAGGCAATCTATGAACTGAAAACGGAAACTGTGGCCTTGTCAGATGATGATTTAGTCACAATATGAACTATAGTATTGGCAGCATGTCAAGTATTTGATTAATTGATTAGTCAATTGACAGAATTATAACTGGCAGCTATCAAATGCAAATGTTCCCAAATTCACGGCTTTCAAATGTGAGGATTCGCTGCTTGTCTTCTGGGATCGCAAACTGAAATTAGTGAGTGTCTGTTGCTTTAAACAAGCAATGTGAGAGGCATTTTTCACTATTTTCTGACATTTCATTAAACAAAGAAGTAATAGATAAATTATCAGCAGATAAATCGCCGATGAAAATAATCTCAAGTAGCATCCCTGATTAGGAAAACTATTTCGTTTCGAGTATAATAAACAATATACACTCAGGCTTCTGTATCAAAAAAAGCAGCCCGATTAGCAACATCTGACATCTGACCTGACACATGAGTAATATATGAGATTACATTAAAAAGATGGAGACAGACAGACAAAGCAAACATCATCTGTGTTCCCTGTTCCACTTTTCCACCACTGTCATTACAGTACCACATGGTTTGTGCAACCACGGGCCGTTGCTCTTCCAGCATGGCCTCCAGTCAGAAGTGAGCCAATACTCATCATAACATTTAACCAGGTGCATAAATATGGCAGCTGCCTGATTTGACATTTAGACGATGAAGGACTACTGATATTTGACAACTTCGCTCCGTGAGACAAAGAAAAACATCCAATCAGGGAACCACCATCTTTACACAGTTGATCCACCAGTGCTTACTCAGTGCTGCGGCGCTGGTAGAAGGCCTGCCTCTGCGAACCGAGCCTGTAATCACGATGGCATAACTTTGACATAACCTACACTTCTGTCTCGATGATGTGCCTCAGCGATACATCATGAAAATGAGTCCGAGCCGGAGGAAAATGAAGACAAACTGTATCATGTTAGAATGGGAAAAGCAGAGGGGAACACAATCTTTCCAAGGTCCTTTGGTCAGAGGGAAGAACACCATGCGCGCCTGAGCCAATCCAACATACACCAACTGAGGCGAAAATGTCCATTTTTAACCTGTTATCCATCACTGTCAAGTGTGGTGCGGAGTAAAAAAAGGAAATAATTAGACAGAAAAATGACTGCAGCCTGGGGCAGGATGAATGAGAGTAAAACCTAGGTACAACTGCTGTTAACTTAAGGCAAATGATATTTTGATAAATGTCCTGTAGGCAACTTTACACTACCTGCGTAGCCCTATTTTCTGGGAGCATGTTTTTCTTAGAATATATGTTGCAGGGGGAAAAAGTGATACAAAACATGTGATAAAATCCTGTACAAGTGTAATCACCAGTCTACAGCATTGTTGGGATGCTTGCTTTAACAAGCAACTATGGAGGGAAACTCTTATTTTGAAACAATGATTAGTTTGTGAGACAGGAAGGCAGAAAATACATGACAACAAAACTTTCAAAATAAACTAAATTGAGATATATAAAAATAAACACCTAACTAATAAATTATGTCATAATTCTGCTCGTTTTTTTAAAAACTTAATTTAGCCAGCTTTAAAGCGTCGCCTGCCACCGGGCAGTGATTCATGGAGCTGGGCTGACCTGCCAGCACCGATCCGCCGCCGCTGTCCCCGCCCCGCGCTGGAAATGTCTCAACACCGCGCCGACAGCTCCGCCACGCAGGACAAACACACGGGCCACAATTGTCCGTCGTGGTGGTGGTGGTGGAGGGGGGGGGGTCACAGGGAAAAAAAGTTGACAGAGAGAGGAAGAGAGACAGAGAGAGAAGCAGACGGAGGAGCCGCGTCATTGTTGCCCACCTCGCCTGGGTGTATCCCCCCGCTGTCACCGCATGCAACAAGTCCCTCCGTCCATTAAAAAACGGGAGTCTCCGCTTCTCCTCTGGAAGAAGGAGAAGAAAAAGGGTGTCCGGGATGAACACAACCGTGAGGGGAGAGAATAAAAAAACTTCTCTCGATATCCGACTCACAGGCTGCAAAGTTTTTTAAGGCAGCGCAGTCGGAAGGCTACAGTGAATTGACAAGATAGATCCTCGCGCGTCAGTGCGCGCGCTGCCCGCTGGTATCGAATGGCACGAGGAAAAGTTTACACACAGCGCAGGTTCACTTCAGATGCAAACTGCTACTTTTTACTTGTAAATAAATGAAATATAATTTAATCGTATCTTTTTAACTTCACCTAAGTTGAGCCAAAACTGTCACTTTCTCTGAAGTATCTTAAGATATAATGTGGTTTTATTTTGTGCATTAAATTCCCTACATGTTATTGAGGAAAGTCAAATATTTAAAAAAGCCTTCAGTGTTTAAACAGCATTATGGTGCTTATGTACAGTAAGCTTCATCCTCCAACTGTTTCTGGATATGAACTAGAGCGCCACCTATAGGCGCCTCTGTAACCACGGAGGTGGTTGAATGATTTTCAGTGTGAATGGGAGCTTCTTTTGGACTATTTAGTGCAGCAGGAATCTATTAAAAACATGCTTAATGCTTTAATTGAGCCAGGGATTCATTTCCCCAAGCAGGAAATAAATAAGTAAATTCTCATGCACAAAATCGGTATTTCTCATACTAACCTTTGTTTCTTTCTGGAGAAATACTCCTCCAGGTCTCTGGTAATACTCAAATGAAACAGTGTGTGAGGGGAACTTTTTATATGGTCACAGTCTGTGGGTATGCAACCTGTGATGAGCTGTCACAGGGAGATTACTGCATCAAATTCAATTACAAAAATAAGGTTTAATTATTGTATAAAGTGACAATAAAAAGATTGATGTCTGACATAACTTCATCATCTTCCAAGATACACAGCAAATGGAAAACAAGTCAAAACTCCAGCATCACTTGTGGTATAAAAAAATAACAATTATTATTATTCTACAAGCGTTGACCTTTTTAAATTGACTTTTGCACAATTACACTCCACTTTGGCACACACAACAGCATATATCAGGGAAAAACACACTTCCAGCATTGTAAAAACTGTTTCTTGACAGCTGATTGTTTGCAACACTCATACTTGCGTGAGCAGCCTCCATATAGTGAAGCAATTGTCATTCTACTCCTTTGATAATATCAACTCATTGGACTGGGAGATTGGATGGACAGCCTCTAACCGCCTTCGGCAATACATCACAAGACAGTTCTGATGATTTGTTGCATCAATTGACTGTTCGCATAATCTCATTTGGGCTGGAAAATGCACTCATCCAAAGGTTCCAGTCCAGGCCTTCATTTCAACACAGCAGCCCACACACCTTCAGATAAAGGGATTCAAGTGGATGGAAAGTGCCACATATCCTTGAGAGCATTTTTTAATTTCTTGGTGCTCCATCTGTTGAAATGATAAAGTGCAGCTGTAATGGAGTGCAACAAGATTAAATTAATCAGGTTTGTCCATTACACCGCCGCAGGCTCTTCACAGATGATTGCAATTTTCTCTGTCAGGCCCATTATTGTAAGATCTGTTTAGTGGGTTGATGCAATTAAAATGGACTTAATGTAAATTTAACAATACAAATAACACTTCTGTCTGTGTATGTTTAAGAGGGGTGCGGCTGGAGGGTCCTGAAGTGCAACGGTAAACACCCACTGTAACCATTTTTAACTTCAAACAAACCGGGGTGCTATTTGATTAGTGTGGACTCTGTGATCAATAACTATGTTTCATGTTTTCATGTTCTCTGTGATGTCAAAGGATCCGGTTGCACAGACCACCCTTGTCTGGACATCGGCAGTAAGGAACACAACACCTTCCACAAGCGTATCATGATGCCCAAAGATCATTTGAACCTGGAGCGGGGGGAGTTTAATGGAGTCGCTCTGATGAAAGCATATAAAGTGCACGCCTTTACTCCCGTGTATGAACCTCATGGTTCAGTACAGTAGGTGAGGCCGACTTGAGAGAATTTTATTAATTTTTCCTGGAGCTGATCTAATATTTTCCTGATTGGTTGCTTCCTCCTGCTGGATCAGGTCACTGCCAGGGGACAAAGCCTACAGGATGTGTGCTTAACAGGAGGAGATCTCGGCATAGCGCCACAAAGCTCCCACCGCCACTTAAACGCGGGAACGGCGGAACTGTCACGCCAAAAATGTCAGACGCTTTCTATTCTCAGCACCTCTATAATTTTTGATTTACGCCATACAGTAAAACATAACAATGCACCGATGCTTTCTCTGCATGAGGACCCTCCTACACATTTCAGGACCAGGTTTTTTGGTGGTACCTCTGCTGCGAGGCACATTTTTCATAGATTTATCTGGAACCTCCGAGCCACATCTGTTTCAAGTGATTTTACTGGATTTGAGGCGGCTGAGCTTAAGGTTATTGTGGCTAAATGAAGAATTACCATAACCAATCAGACAATGCACTTTATTACATTTTATGCTGCATTTCATTTTGAGGTCAGGTGTTTTGTATTAGTCTCCGATCACATTACAAGCAAAGTGAAATAACACACACCTGGAGAAAAGTACATATTTTCTTACTTACTTTTGATACATAAAAGGGTGGAGACAACATCTTTATTCAAATATTCTCCGTTTTTTTTTTCTTCTTTACTCTGTTTTTTATCACACAATGAGATTTATAATACCTGGTGTGCCGCACAGGTAACCTGAGGAGGTATGCGCTAGTGTGTTTGTTGGAGGCACCTTTCACACGAGGTGCATTCCAGTGGTCATGGCAGGCCAACAACAAGTCAATCAATCACATTCTGTACTGCAGTAATTTAGTAGGTGTCACACTATCTCTTTTGTTAGCCACAGGACAACAGTGGGAGTCAGAGAAACAGACAAGACAACAAAATGCTTTCCGAACAGCTGAGGACACATGAAAAGCAACACGGATTCCCTCCCAAAATCAGATTACAAAACATTTTGTGCAGTTTGTATCAACTGCAACCACATCCAACTTGAGAAACATTTTTATGCATTAAAACTAAACTCAGAATGAATTTGATATATCTTTAACATGATATTTTACTCACGCTATAGAGTGGCAACTTTTAGCAGCACATCATCTATAAACGTGTCAGTTAATGGTCTAATCTGAAATTGAGATTTGAGAGACTTCTTTATTAAAAAATCAACATTTTTGTCTCAACTGTAATTTAAAACATTGGCAGTTTTACTCATAGTTTAAGGAGTTCAGATTTGTGTTTTGAATTTGTGTGGGTGGAGTACCCTTTTTATATTTCAAATTCAGACCACAGATAGTTCCTTTAAAGCATAGTTTTTTAAACCATTAGACAAAAAGAAACTATTCCTTACAAGCTCTGATATCATGCAGTAGCTATGATATTATTATTATTATAATACATATAATGATACATGCACAGTATAGATCCAGTTATGTGTGCTTAAAACTGCACAAAATATTAATTTATGTAATACTACACAAAAAAAACTCAACGTGTCCTCTGGTAATTAATTACCATTTGTGGACATTTATGTGTTTGACTTGCGAGACATCTGCCTAAATATAAAATAACAATATACAATAACAACCAAAAGTTTGATTCATTGCACTACTGGTATATGGCCTCGAGGTGAAGGCTGTCCAGTTGCCAAATCAAATACCCCTGCAGGTATGTAAAACCCTGAAAAATGCAGCTCAATCTGTCCTCTATCAGCGGTTATATTGGAGAGGAAGTATGGCCAATGTTTGAGAGTGGAGCGCAAAATAATGAGCCACCCATTCCAAAAAATGTTTAATACAAACATACAAGCACCGGCATCAAATGCCAAAATCTCCCACAAAAAGGGCTTATGAAGCCCCGGTCCAGTGGGATAGCATAAAGTATGGGAAATTTGCAGCGGGGAGAAGCCCTCCAAAACTGCTCAGTACAATTACTCGGTATGAGTGGATTCTTTTTAATATGTCATGAAGAAAACTGGCGCTGAATGCAAAACCTCTTCTTTGCCTTTTACTCAGTCATGATAGTTTATGGTACATACATTTTTAAATCAAACAGGCACCTTCTAAAGTTTGCTAAAGTTGGCAGTGAACTTTCTATTTTTTATCAAAAAGACTTTTTTTTTTACCATTTACATTGGAGATATGTTACCTGAATGATCACCACTAGTATCCTTTTGGCTTGTAATAGAAAATCATTTTTGGAGGAAATAATGTGTGTTAAGGTTAAAAATGTCATAAGGAATACCAGGGAGGGATTACCTTATTGGGTCTTCTTGGATATAATGAGATTCCACTGATGTGCCATCCACAACCAACTTCTTAAATCTCACTCTTTCCCTTCATACTGACGCCATTTTCTGCCAGTTTTGCCTTACATATCTGTGGTTTTATATAATAATACAATAACTGGTAGATGTTCAGACCAAGAGTACATTATAAAAACATTACACATCTAAAAAAAATAGTGCTGGTGGGTTGGATATTTGCTTTAAAAGCATTTATGTGCACGTTGTCACTTACAGGTAGTATCATGGCATTTTCTACCAGAAGGTTGTGTTTCATGGTGATGTAATAATTTTCTTTTTAGGAGGAAAAGACTTATTGGATTTGTAAAGCATCCACCCTGATGTTTTTTAATAAAGATAAAGTAACCTCTGCCATAAAAACAGGTCACGGCCCATATGGTGGATCTGACTTAATCATAACACATATACCTTCACCAGGATGTGAATGTATTGAAAACATCTATAGCCTGAGTGGGAAACACACATTGAAAGAAAATGTGTTTGCCTCATAGCAATAGGTCAGCGATAGGTGTGGTTGAGTCCGCAGACGGATAGTGATCATGTGGATTAAACTGCATTTAGCCACACTTGTCTCCTGGGATTTTCCTTGGCTATGTGTGAGCAGGACGCTGAGCCAAAGCCCAGCTCAGTATTTTGACAGCGGAGCCAGAAAAAACAAAAGTGTTTTGCTTTTCCGTTGAAAAAAAGCGAGGGAGAAAGAAATGAAGATGTAGTGGAGAGAAACGGTAGTCCCTCAGCCACTGCCTTACTCAATCCATATGCAAGGCTTAGAGGCAGGAAATACCCACAATTCAGTGTAATCAGGGTAGAGGCCGCCTACCCTATTGGAATGGACCTGGTGGAACTGATTGGGCACCATTAGTGCAGAGCAAGAGCTAAATATGCATCACCCTCAAAATGTTGCATTTTCATACGGCCAGAAATGCAATCAAAGTAATGGAAGGGAGCAAGTTCTATCTCCCATGAACGTTTAAGTCGAAATGGATTTGTGAAGGTTTCTCTGTATGATTTTTGGGTTCACCTCTAATCTCACAGCTTCGGTCTGCTGCCAAGTGTCTGCGAGCTCTATTGGCGCGCGCTCGCATTAGCTCGGAGTGACACATCTCCGTTTGATCGGGCCGGGAGCACATGTGTAGAAAAAGCTAACAGACCCTCGCCCTGCTGCGTATGCCCGCTTTGCTTTGGATCACAAAGAAGCGTTTTGTGTTCCGTTCGGTCGCTTTGCTAATTCACAAACTGCGGTGCCGGCGCTCGACCACAAGTAAGACTTCAGCAGAGCAAATGACAATGTGCTTCCCCAAGAAAGCAACGGTTGTTTGACAGCCTGGTGGGTTTGTTTCATGATGAGGGAGAACTGCTGGCATGTTAAACCATAATAACACCCCCCACCCTCCAAAAAAAAAAAAAAAAAAACCTAGCGTGCTTGCTGTGGCTCTGTGTCCGATCCAGAGAGGGGTTTCCCAGTTATACAAACAGAGGCGGGCTGACTTGTTGTCTGTGCAGCCTGACGTTTATGGAATTTGAGGAGTCTGCATGTTTACTGATAGTTGGTTTTGGTTCGTCCCTTTTGAGAAATAATTGGTGAGACTGAGGGAAACAAGGGGAGCGACAGCTGATGTGGTTTGGTCAAAGGGAACGGGAACATCTGCCTTTGATTTAATGTGTGGCCCAATAAAGACCCATAGCACTGGTACAATATCTGTCTTTCTCTCTGTCTATTGTTTGCCCGTCTCTCTCCCCACCGCTTCTCACTCTTTCTTTCACACATGATTTGAAAGGCATCATCTCCCACCACGCGGCCCAGGACTCTGCGATTACTTTCTTCTTCTCCCTCTGTGCCGCGAATGTAAACACTGGCCTGTGCATTGTGAGCAAGGAGAGAGAGGGCTGGAGTAGTTAAATCCTTGATTTGTACCTCTCGAAACTCTCACAAGCCCCCCGTGCCCCTCCGCCCCCACTCTCCACCTCCCACACAATTCCCAGGTCAACAGAGCTCTCAATATGAGGCGCGTCTGGTCTACTGTGACAGCATATGGTTATCCACTCAAGGCGTCCGGAGACACTCGTTCTTAATACATTTCCAATAAACAATGGAGTAAAGGATTTATTCAATCAAACCGCAATGAAGAAGCAAAGAGATATAAAAACATATATATATATATTTAAGTTTTATTTCCTCATAGTCTGCCATTTAAAATCTTACATTTCCTCCATAGTTATAATGTTTTACTAATAGAGTGAGTTGGATTTAACAATTTCACTCTTTTTTCCTTTTTTTCCCCCCTGCAAAATATTCCCTTTTTAGCAGTTAAACGTCTGGCAAAAATGAGCTATACTGTACGCAGGCGAAGAGTAAACACACCAAATTAGACACTGATTACATCATATTTTGAATCGGGGGCTACAACGGCATCACATGAAGTTTTATGAGCACTGTCAGTTACCTTTTTAAAACACTCACCATGGAGATGGTGTTTACTTTTTCAAAAACAAGGGTACGTTTTGCCTGTTAGAGGCACAATTCCTTAAGTGCTCGGCAGCCCTGTGCAGATGTTTGTAGTGTAAACATGTAATGAATATTAGAATGATGTAAACCCACAAGGCCTGGAGTCTATTACCACCTCTACTGCCTTACCGCTGTATTTGTAAGGCTCAACATTAACAGAAAAGCTGAATTTATTCCATCAGCGTGTGTCCTCTGCAGCAGATCTGACTTATATATTGTCTGATTGGATGATAGACAGATGCTGCCTTTCCTGGAGTTTGTGTGTTGCAGTTGCGTGGCGACAGAGCGGCAGGCATGATGGAGACGTGTGCTCGGATTGATAGCATCTCTGAAAGGCAGCTCCCTTGGGTTAATGGGGGAGTTATCCTATTAGGGCCCCTCCTCTGCTCCACTCCTCGTCTTGCTGCTGGAGAGCACCCATCATTGCCTGGTCTATCCTGCAATTGGAAAAGGCTAATGGCCTCTGCTGCACACAGTTACATTCACGGCCTGACTGGGAGAATTCCCGACGGTCCGGCGCACTGATAGGCCCGGAGTGTCAGGCCAGTGTTTAGAAAGGCCTGGCTTTTAAACTGATGGTGTGACTTCTGTCTGTCATTACACTTGGATTGGTTGCATGTACACAGAAGCACTGCACTTTAATACAATTTTGTACTCTTTAGTTACTAGCTACTTTACAAATTAAAATTTCACATACTGATGATCTCCACATCAATCTGCAATAAGAAATTGTTATAATATGGAATATAACACTGTAGTATCAATCACAGGGGCATTTGTATTGCAAGTGCTTTTGATATAGCAGTGTTTTCCTGTTATATATTTAAGTGAATGCTCTGAGATCCTTCTTTCAGTGCTGCTGTTTTAAAAATAATAATAACTAGCGTCTACACTAAGCTGTGTAGGAGAGCATGAGATGGTATGCATGCAAATCACAGTAAAAAGAAACACCCTTATATTGTTTTCTGCCAGGTGGATGTCAGCCGGAGCTTCATGATGATCCAGTCAGAGCTCTGAGGAAATGCTGCATGCCAAAAAAACAATGCACAAACAAAACTACCCAAAATAAATCATATACAGTAATACGTCTTGCGGCCTAAAATATGGAAGTACAATTGAAGCACTGGAAGTGAAGTCACATTTCAGGGCTGTTTTTAATAATATTCTATGTTTTTTAATGTAGCAGTTAAACTGAAAGATATGTTACTGTAAACAGTAAAAATGCTTTAACAAAACATCCAGTGTATGTGGAGCAATCGGCCATGCGAACGTTTGTTCTGGGTCTCTCCTCCCTTTCCTGTCTGACTGTCTGTCTCTGTCTCTCTTTTTTACCCTCTCTCTCCCCTCTTCCCATCCCTCTCCACCGCTTCTTCCTTCACTGCTGATTCCCGGGATCGATAGTTCTCGGCGGGTGCCCTTACATTTCCCTCTCAACAATGCTGGGCCATAAATCACCGCTCCGCTGCTCCCGGCAGGAAGGATGCCTCAGCTAGAAAACATCTCAAGCAAGCGCAGGTCGGGTGGAAAGGTGAGGACAGCTTAACGGACTGTCCCCCAATAACATGCCCTCTTCTATTGCCTCTTTCTCCCCCCTCTTTGGCCCTGAGTCAATGGATGGGTGGGAGGATAAATTAGGAAGCCACATTAAGCTGTCACCCTGGACTTTGAACAACATAGACCAGCTTTTTCTTTTCAGAAACCACACTGAGCAGCTGGTTCAGCTTGAAGCCATATTCATAAATAATGGGAAGACTGGATTGTTAAGTTTGTTTGTAGACAAAATGACATCAACAGCCTTAGAAAATGTTTTACTTTAATGTGCTTTTGACATTGCCCAATTTCATATTGTTCTAATATCTGCGCTCACATCGACCACAGCCACTGGAGACAGCACCACAGGAAATAACAAAACCACCCTCCTTTAAAAACCACTACTGGTACAGTATATTCCAAGAAATGGCATCCTGTTGTTCAAACTTTACCCTGCCGTTGTGTAAATCACACTGCCTGCACTTGTTTTTCTCTTTTACAGATCTGACCATCATATAAAGCATTCTTATTGCACATATGTTTGATAGTGAAAGTCAACAGAAGAAATCTTTGAAGATTTCGGGAGTGTGCATCTGGGCTGTTCACTCCCCGCACCAGAGCTGCTAGTTATTTCCCCATGGCTTCTGAAGACAGCGCAAACACATTGACCTAGGCCTCAGTAATGGCCCCTCGGTGGCCCATCCAGGCTCGCAGTGTCCATCTTCAGCGCGGCTGAGCACTGATGCTCTCGACATTTTTATGCCGTAACTTATGCAGATGCTACAATAACGGAAGTGCGGGGAGAGCCATAAAATATTTAGAAGGATTAAAACAATCTTGCGGATCACAGTCGACTGGGCCCCGTGTAAGGCTGCGCCACAGCTTGGCCCAACGGTGATCACGAATTGTGCCTCAGGTTCTGGAGGACATCAAAGGTGGTATGGGGAAGGCGGCTCACCCTCAGCGGGGGTGAGGGGGCTGATATATGGTGTGAGGAGGGGAACAGTATGAGGCTCATTGAGGGAGTCAGACCTCTTGGACAAACTCTCACTGCACTGGTTTGCCCTTGTGACCTGTATTTTTGATAGAATTTGGTCAGGAGAGGTGAGATACTACTTTTTTTTTCTTAGCAGAAGATGCTCAGAAGCAGTGGTAATGGCCCCGGTTTACACTGTGAGCATGAGGAGTAAAAAACATTAAGAGTGGATCTCGTTCACTTTTCAGTCGTCCTCGACCACACATTTAAAAAGTTTTCATGTTCAATGGGGCGCGCACTCCTCCTTGGGCCTCAAATCAACTTCCCTGCTCTTTTGTTTCTCTAGGAGATGAATAGTGGCAGAGCGGAGCCAAAAACACACAAATAGTTCAAAGACTGTAAAGTTTGATGGGGTTTTTGCACTGGCAATTTATGATTTTGAGTCAAAGGTATTTCCAGGAGAGGCCAGTGTTTTTCCTACCCGACTATAATTGTGCTGATTTACACCGATGGCAGCATAAACATTTAATTTCGCCTCCTCCCTTCGGCACTAAACTTTGTCCTTTAGCGCAGCACAGGCGGACCATTGTATCTCCGCATTTCGATAAAGAATACACAGATAAGTGGAGACTCGCACCAGACAATGGCTTTTCTATTGCAAGTGTGGGTAATCGTCTTGTGGAGGGAGGCACTGTGTTTTGGCAAATTGCATCAGATTCATCAGGCTATAGGCATCCCCTTTCCTGCTCTCTCCTCGGGTTTCCTCCACCCCATCACAGCGCCGGGGCCTTATAGTGCTGCCTGCTCTCAATAGGCAGGGCCGACGCTAAGATTTCAGATGCTGGCCAACCTCGCTGAGGGAACAGGTGTCCCCTCTGTCTGCCTGTGGTCGGGGTCCCGCAGTGGAAGCATGGGAAAGGGCAGCCACCGCAGAGGTTCTACCCCAGCGGACAGGTAACAGTGCGCCTTTCAACTCGGCCTGAATTCAGCTAAATTGGTATCCTTTTAGGGACCACGGGAAGCAGTTGGAGCTGGAAAATAAAGAGCGGAAATTCGCCCAGTGATTCCCTGTTGGCTTGAGGAATATGGTGCTCTCACAATGGGAAAGGAGAGAAACTATTTTGATGTGTAAATGAGATAAGGGGGGAAAAAAACTTGGGGGGTGGGGGGTGGTGGGGGGGGGGCTAGGCTGCTTCACTTCGTTGCTTTAATAGCGCAGGTGAATGTTAGTGACCACGCTAATCAGAGAATTCAAATAAATCAATGATTCAAAAAGGTCTTGGGTGAACTGAACTGTGGACATGATCTCAGTGAACAAACAAACAATTAGCATCCCCTGAGGACAAACTTTTTTTTTTGCCTTAGTCTGACATGAGGCAAGAGGGATTTGGGGCCGGGTGGTGAGTAGGTCATTTTGAAGAGAGATCAAAAGAGCAGCAGTGTCAGCCCCGAAGCAAGCAACTCATCAGCGTGACCTGTGATCAATGGCACAGGTGTGGAGGAGGACACCAGGGCAGGTAAATATCTCAGAGGCTAACACCTTTAACTACTCATTAGGAACACATCTGTATCAACTCTGAAGGCTGGGATTGTAATACATTCAGTCTCTCCACCATGATGAGTAAATGTCTGGAAAACACTTATTTCTGTCTAAGTGATTAAAGGCAATTATGATGTCTTTTTTTAGTGCTGCAACAGTTATTAATGTCAACTCTCACTGGCAACACACTCGCCCTGTGCGCACCCTTCCATTCATAAATGTGGCCCAACATAAACAGCTAAATCATCAAAGTCAGCCACAGCCTGGAGGAAGCTCCGGGGTTACAGAACAAAGACATTTGCAAATGTCATTTGTGACCTCCACGCTCAAACTCTGCACAGTGATAATATATTGATGGGAACGCCATTAAAAACAGTTTCAAGCTCCTCCTGGATTCATTTGCGCTGACCCAGAATGCAGTATTTTCTTAACACAAGCAGCAGGCTGCTTTGATGTTATCTCCCTATCCAAACAGCGGAGGGCCGGCTGCCCCTGCCCCGCCTGTGGCCGCGGAGGACGGTGTCGATTAATCACAGTGAGGCCTGCGAGAGCGCGCCCATAAATCGCCTCGGCGCTCCTTAAACAGGAGAGTCCCAGGGCGCAGCGCCGTCATTTATCAACACTCTCCCCTCCGGATGAGGAGTAAATAAAACTCTGAATATGTAACTGAGGGGAAAGGAAGAGGAGGAGAAGGAGGAGGGGTAGGGGGCATATCCATTGGTGTAATGGTAAATAAAGAAGTGCCTAAACTGTGACCTCCAAGCAGCCATCAATTTAATTTGTTTATTTATGGAAGATTCTTTTTAAATCTCTCCTTCCTTGAAAAAACTCACTGAAGTTTGGCATTAAAATACTTTTATGCATGCAGGCTACACAGAACATTTGCATGATATACACCATATTTAAACTGGAAATGATGAGTTCATTATTCCCCTGTGCGCATAATAAAAATAGAAACAAAGATAGAAATTTGCATGATTTATATGTCTTGGAGTGGATTAAAGAATAAAGCTGATTGAGGAAAAAAGATTTTATAAATGTAATTCAATATAGTTCAGTAAAACCCTAATATATCAACAGTGAATGGCAGTTAGAGATTGTGCTACATTAATAATCTTTCTGCTGCTAATCTCATTTCTTAATTGAGAAATGAGATTCAAATGTTTCAGATGAATAAATAAATCAATTCTGTATTGTCACCTTGAACTATTTTCTGACATTTGACAGATCATGACCCAGTTAAGATAAGCAGCAGAATTCCAATAACAATATGTGTGGACTCGTCTTAAAAAACTGCAATAGCTCATTTTCATCAGATGGGCCTTTACGCTCAGCTGTGTTTGGTAGAAAACTAAATGGGTGCCACAGCTGCATAATGTTTCCCTCAAGTGGAGATCAGGAAAAATGCATTAGTTTGGAACTGAGACTTGTCCCCGTGTGATACCATAACTGTGTCTCTCAGTGCAAATGTAAAGTTGTCATTGTGTAGAGAAAAGAGAAAAAACACACTTATTCTGTTCGAAGGTATGACAGTATGGCGGTCATGCTCTTGGTCAGTCTCAAATGTACAGATGAGCTTCTCTGCTATTGCTGATCTCACTTTTCTGTCTATCCCAGTCCTCTCTGTTATTCTGTGCAGTAACACTCAGCAAGACGGGTCAAACCGCACATGCACACAAACACAAAAGCAGCAGAAAGGCACTTTTGAGACCAGCCTGATGCACTCGGATTTCAAATTTCGCCTCAAAATGTAAAAAATACTGCTAATAGTGTTTCACAGATGGGTGCACTAACATATTAATAATACCATAAAACAAGTAAGGTATAAAATACCACAAGAGCATTTACATAACAATTCAAGTTTTTTAAATATACACCCTTGTGAATGCATCTTCCAACAGAACTTAACACAAACAACAAGACTGTTTCTCAGGAATTTATTTGGGACTGACTGGCCGTGTAAACATTGCTCCTTGTGTCCGGCAACACTGGAGTCCTGTGAGAAGCCTGGGAGAGGCCGCGGCAGAAAGCACTATCTCCATCATCGGCGCTCACCGGGCTTGTCCTCACACTGGCAACCCCACAAAGCCTGCCTGGAGACACATGACAGCGCCACAAAGACAACACAGGTGGCTGGCTGCAGACCACCTGGAGCAGAAAAGCTCAGCCACAGTAAGATCTCGGGGAGACAACGCAGTGGGGAGAATCTGGAAATGGTGGGGGTGGGAGGTGCAAGGGAGAAAATTATGCAGGGGGTGAGGAGGTAGACGAAGTGGAGGGCAGGACGAAGAGAAAGATTAACAAAGGATGGAAATCAAGGCACGGAAATGAATCGAAAGAGTCGGACAGCTGGGATGAAGCTGAAGGCCGTCTTTGATGAACTTTCAAGAAATATATTCTTTTTTAGCTTTTTGCAGCTAGTAACATCACATCATTAAGAAAATAAGACATTTTAGTAAATTCTGTATTTGCTTGCTAAGAGAGGATTGATATCACTTCTGCATCTGTACGGTATTTATGAAGCCACAGCCAGCAGCTGATCTTAGCACAAAATCTGGAAACAGGGAAACAGCTAGTCTGGCTCAGTCCAAAAGGTAACAAAATATTCCTGCCACAGCTCATTTATTAACATTATATCCTGTTTGTTTAATCTGTACAAAAATATATGTATAAAAACATGAATTTGTAGTTTTACAGGGGGTTTGTGTGGGACTATTTCTTGTCCAAGAGCAGTGACTTATTGGTTGTTTTTACAATGCAAAATGTGTTTATTTGTCGAGCCAATCTATGTGACCCCAATGCTGAACTATTGCTTTAAGAAACTTAATCTAAACAGGTTTGGTACGTTCCCTTCCAAATTATTTCACGCAAGTTTTAACAGACAAGTCACACAACCTGTGATAATAACAGAAGCAAATCGATGGTAGTAGGACAGATAGTTATAACAAAGTAATTTCAACTCTTTAGCTAAAGTTTTAGTTTTAACATTCAAAAGAGTGTTGTCAGCTTAAATAATAATAAAATGTTTTATCCCCAAATGACATCTTCCTCCATACTATTACTTATAGTGATGGTTTAGCTCATCAAAGCTAACCCTCCATCTATCACCAGCGTGGGTGAAGGATGCGTCTCAAATGTCACAATAAGGCGGCTTACATCAAGATTTGACCTCTCTCTCCTGTTTCCTTTAACAATACCATTTAATAACGATATGGTCCGTCACGCTCCATATTTCGATTACACGCCCTCCTTTCAAGAGGCTTTCTCCTGACCGAGATGGATCTCTCCTCAGGACTCACACTTGGGGCCACCTTTGAACTTTGGGAGATGCTTGAGTGCCGTGACCTCAATCCATTCCCCTTATACATCGAGGTGAACATTTATCCAGACAGAGCAATCCCCTGGATCAAATTCTTCAGCGTGATGGAGAATTTCTGGAGCCAGTAGGTCTTTAAAACAAAGATGGACTTTCAGAGAGGTGGAGTGGATATGATAGCCTTTTTTTTCTTGGACCTAGATCAGGTTCTCCCATGCTGGACATGACCAATGGAGAATATTTACAGGCATGGAAGACGGTGAAAGGCTGAGAGAGAATAAAAATAAGTCAGAGTGTGCACATTAGTGGGGGGTGCTGATTAGAAATGCAGAAGACGCCTGTATTCCCAGCGGTGGGCCAGGTTTAATTTTTGACCTCCTGCTATTGTCTGTGCTTTTACATGTCAGTAATAACAGATATGGCCTTACCTGCTGCTGCTGGAGGAGCAGCGCTGGAACATCATCAAGGCAGACTGATAAGCCTCCTTTCTGTCATCGCATTGAAAGCCACCCACGGGAGGTTTCTCTGAACTAAAGGGTCTGTGATTCCTCTATATTCTATATGTTAGCTCTGGAAATCATTTATTCCCCCTCTGCTCCCTCTAAATCCCCCGACTCCTTTGCGGTGCAACTTTTCCTTTGGACATCTTCATCTGTTGTCCTCAGCGTGTTTTCTTTCTCCCTCCCATGTCAGCGTCACTCCTCCATTTCAGGAACTTCCTTCGTCAACCCCAATAATTTCCTCCTCTTTATACCCCAATCTCACCTCATCAGTGGCGCTTCCCTGTTGTGCACCACGGACCCCCCTTGTATCTGCACATCTGGGTCCAGGCTCCGCTGGGTGGGAGCCCCTCACCTCCAGTGCAAGGCCCGAATCTTTGTGAGCCCCCCCTCAACAGCTGTCATGAAAACCAAACAGACACTCTTAATTGGCGCGCCAGACTCAAGGAAACTGGACTAAAATATTTGCATAATTTCGCAGAGGACGGAGGAAATTGTTAAAACATGTGAGCCGAGGGCCCGGCTGCTGTAATCCTACCCGCAGGGCCGAGTGGCTCTTGGGTGCCACCCAGCGCCAACGGTGCCAGGAGGGAATGGTGGGGGGGTGACAGGGGTGAGGGGAGGGCAGTGGAGGAGAGAGGGAGAGAGGCGAGGAGTGAAAAGGTCATACTGGCTGATCCTATTAGAGTGTCTCACCTTCTCATACTGCTCAGAGCCAGAGAAGACCTGACACAGGCAGAGCCAAAGCTGCAGTATCATGTGAACACAACACTGGGTGGTTCTTGTTAGGGCAAACAACGATCTTTTTCTTTTTTTTTTTCTTCTTTTTTTCTTTTACCCCTGAAACTTGCTCTTGCACATATACTGTACACATGGCTGTTTGTGTGCTTTGTGGTCATACAGAAATCCAACGTTTTAGTAAATAAAGCAGCAGTGTGCAATGAGGAAAAAAAGAATAGAGAGCAAAAGAATATTGCTTACATTATATATCAATATAATCAAATGATGTAACAAGATAAATCTGAAGGGTCATGACATGATTAACAAGTTAAGAAAGAAAAAGAAAATATTTTTATCTGCTCCTTAATTTAATTGCTTTTTTTCTTTTAAAATACTGGATAGTTTTATGTCTTGAGACCACTAAAAGTTTATCAAAAATATCTCACTCAAATCAATATTTTATGTTTTTGTTTGCTTGAATGCTCACGGCTCATGGAAATATTAAATCTTCAACACGATCCAGACTTGAATAATGATGATGAAGCAGCTTTGGTTGAACAATTCAGAGGAACCATCTTTCCCAAACTGAATGGATAATTCAGCTTGGCAAAGCTTCCTTGTGTGAAAAAATGTGATTCAGTGAGAGATTATTATGTGACTGAACGAAGTAGTCTTATAAATGATATTTAATGCAAGGCATGCAGATGTATTCATATTTTAGAGTGAGTGTTTCTTCAATATTTTTTGTTGCCTTTTTTAATGATTTGTTAGAGAATTGCATAATACCTACATACACAAATGTATATATTGAATTACAATATAAAACATCATAATATAATAGTACATATGTCTCTCAAAACTTTGCTATTCTTTCAACATAAAATGAAAGTGTATTAGTTCGTATTAGCACATAAGGAGAAGGACTCTGGCCCCTGTCCTCCTCCACCCTGGTTCCCACATAGTGGAGCAAAGTGGTGGGCGTTCAGAGTCACAGCTGAGGCAGGGTAATTAAACTAGTCTGGGCCATGTGGAAAAGACATAGAGCTTTAAATGCCCTCACTGGAGATAACATGAGCGGCACGCAGATAGATCACATGGGAGCCCCCCGTTTACTGGGGATGCCAGCTGCACCGAGACACAGCGGCGAGCTTTGTCACCTTGTAAACGAACGAGGAGAGACAGGGGAAGTGCGGGGAAGTCAATGAGTGGCACTACAGTGTGTCTTTTTGTTGCACACCAGGGGCCGAAGGAGCAGAGAGAGGGGAGCGTAAGGGTCTGAAATTGCACGGTGCTTAATAAAAACGCGGAGGAGGCTAGTACGAGACGCATGAAGTAGCTCAAACAAGCATCAGGTGTCTCTGGGATTTCAAAGGAAATTTCATGCTGCAAAACTCTATTTTATGGTTCTCAGCTAAGAGGGCGTGTGAAATACAAGCCAGTGATTGTTGACACTAGATATTATTTAGTTTTCCTTTTTTTTTTTCCTTCCCTGCAATATAGATGCAAATGAGCCGTCGCCATTCCACTTCAGTAAAGGAAATTACAAATTCACCAGAGCTACGAGTAATTATTATAAAGAACAACTTTGCATTACCGAGGAGTTATTAGATCTAATCAAGTGGAGATAAAGTGAATAAACAGATCACAAAACATCCGCGCCTTATGAATACAACATAATTATTAAATGATTATGGTGATTACACACCCACCAGGGTTTGAGGCGTGTCTTCATTATCACGCAGATTAATCAACGCCACAGGCTCAGGCAGCAGGCGGCTTGAATGTTCACAGCGCAAGAGAGATGCACAGCGAGGTCAAAAATGAGAACGTGTATCATGGTCCTGTAAATATAGCAAGCATGCATACACACATACATGACTGACAGTTGACAATCAGCTGCTTAAACACCAAAATAGCTTTAAAAACATATCAGTGAAAAAATTGATATATTAGTTTTTGCCACAGTCTACATTATGTATTGGGCTAAAATTAAAACGTGATGAATGTGTGAATGTTTAGTTACTTGTAAGAAAGAAAGACCAGACAAAGACCAGGTTGTTTTTATATAATCTGACTTGCTTCAGTGTATAAAACTCAGCACTGGATTTATTCATTTGCCAAAAAAACTCCACCTCTCTTGATGGTGGTGAAGCGGTTACTGGTCTGATATTGAATATCTTTTCAGCTGAATCATGTACAGCTCACATCTTAAACACTCTAAGAATGCAATGTACTGTAATGTCTTAAATTTAATATGCTTCCTAATGCCTGATTACTGTGTGGGTTTTACGATGATCAGAAAAATCTAAATGTGAATTCAGTTTGCTGGATCATGTGTAGATTTAACGGCAAATCACTTTTTGGGGAAGTTCGTCGAGTTTTGACGTGGATTAGAGAATTTTAATATGAAAAGTTGACGTATTCCTCGTCTCTTGTTGCGTCACGACGTATAAACAACAGCAGAACAGTTACCCTGATATTAGTTGTGTCTCCATTATGTGGCGCAAATTAATCAGTGTCACGGGCCCAGACAGTGGGAGAAAGATGATGGATGAAAACTGTCTGAAAGTGCACTCGGAGAGACTGCCTGTGCATCTGCGATGTAGCGATAGAGGCGGAGAGAGAGTCCTCCCGACGCAGCAAGGAAGGGAGAGACAGCGCGTGTGTCTCTTCAAGTGTGTGTGTGCCAGCGTGTCTTTCTATGATGACAGAACAAACGGCCTCCTCTGTCATGCGTGGCCTTGAGAAACCTCCGTGGATTTAGGGCTCCATCAGCCTGTGTGTGTGTGTGTGTGTGTGTGTGTGTGTGGGGTGGGGGGGGTTCTCTCTGGCCGTCCTTGGAGCTGCCTGTTTGTCTCTTTCCACACCGCCGACTAGCCAAACAGCAGGGTCCTCCGCCTCTCCCACGGGTCAGGTCCCTCTCAACCCCCGGCAGGCTTTGATCTGACAGACAGCAGAAGGGGGTCTGAGAGGGCTTTGGGAACTCTAAGCTCAGTGTATGCGTGTGTGTGTGTGTGAGAGAGTGTGTGTGTGATGGGGTAGCAGACAGAAAGGCAGGGGGATGGTCTGGGTCAGGTGGGGTCAAAGGCCAATGTCCATCTTGACTGTCCTTTTTTTTTCTTTTTTCTTTTTTGGCCAAGGAAGGACAGCTACCACACACACATGCATATAAGGTAAGAAAAGACACACAATGATGCTATGATTCAGAGTTTAAGGCATCAATAATCAATCAATATCTTTACAATACTGAATAGCAAAATTACTATGTGTAAGAGAAAAGTTTTCTCTTGCAGTAAGAATGCCCCCCCCCCCCCACTCTGCAGTTTCTAAGTTTTATAGCATCTTTTCTGTTTTGACCCACTCTCACTGCTCTTGGTTGTTGTTCTCAGGCAGCGTGACAGCTGTTTTCGTTTTAAAAAGCTTTAAAAGCTCACTGAACACTACCTGTGCAACACCATGTGACAGACAGTCAAAGTTAGAAACTAGCTGATGTACATAATGGAGCACTTAGCAGTTAAAGAGCCACATATTTAAATGAAACATGGTTTAAAGAAGAGTGAATTTTGGACTTATATTTGAGATGTGGTCAGAACCATGACTGCAAATGAATGCTAACATTGTTTTAAACACATTGTTTTAAAAATCAATATTTTAAGCAACATTTTATCTTCATTTTAGGTGTTCAGTGGTGGATTTAGCTGATTAATTAAATCTAATTATAAATTATTTCTCATTTGCTGGTGGTACCACTGAAACATCACATTTTGAGAAGAAATATCAGGTGATAACATACAGGAGAGGATAAAACACTTGTATCACTTCATGAGGTGTCTAATCTGATCACTCACCTGTGTGAGCGGTCACTGTGTGTGTGTCTGTGTGTGTGTGTGTGTGTGTGTGTGTGCAGTCACCAGGTATGCCTGGAGATCTCCACATGTGCCTCTCATCCCCACGCCTTTTCCCCACGGGCAGCCTCTCTGACCACCACACAGCCATCAGCCCTCCACTCACTTCTACACAGGACAGCCCCCTTTTGAAGGCTGAGTAATTAACGTGCCATCTGATACACCATCCGGCCATTGAGGCTCTCCGGGGGGACGCACAGACACACATACGTCTCTCTCTCTCTCACACACATACACACACACACACATAAACCCACTTGCACGCTTACACGCACAGGCGATCCATCAAACAGCGTTAACTGGCCGAGTGTTGCTGTCAACTGTGTCTTGGTGTATGATGGTGACCCCGAGGTTAGCCCAAAGAGACCATCATGTGCCGTAATGACAATCCCCTCTTCAGCGATTAGGAATTGGATGCACCATAAAACTAATCCCAAAGATGTGATGTCTGATTGAAGGTCTCTGACAATTACCCTAAAGTGGCAGCTTGGTATGGCAGAAATCTATCTAGTGACTCATAATCACACTAACTCGTAGATGCCTCGTTTTATGTCTTTTGGTGCGGTTTGAAGGTGTGTTGTGCTTCGCTTAACTTTGCCAGATGTAGGAGTGGTATATAGGGAAATAACCATTCCACTGCTGCGGGTACTGTTTTTGAATGAACTTTAACATTTCCAAAAGGTTTTCATAAATAGACAAAAAGTGTAAAATAAATTACATAATTACACTACTACTACTGTTCCTAAAATATCAAAGCACAAACTAAAACACAACTCATCATTTTTGGCACATATTTCCACGTTTTAGTAAAAAAAAGACATACTAATAAAAGAAAATCATCAGATAAAATTGCCTTCTTAATGGATTCAAACTCATCTGAGCAGTAAAAATGTGTGGATACAGTGTATGAGACGTGTGTATGTGTTTTCCAGTCAGTGCAGCGGCGGTGTTAAGTTATTCATGCTTGCGGAGTAAATTAGAAATGAGGCTTCACCTGCGTCACAAAACTCCAACTTAAGTCACCACAAAAGTTTAATGAGTCATGCGAGTGACGGTCATCTGACTAGTTTGATGTTGGGGAATGCTGTAATGACTTTGCAGTCTTTGCAAAGCACCTAATTATGAGCAAAGACAAATATCACTATGATGATGGGAAATTTAGTTATTTATATTTTCAAAATATAAAAGCCCCACATTTTTTGTTGCACCTGTGCAGACTAAGTGTTCCTCTGAGGCAATAAACAAGAACAGAGACCACATCTCAATAAATTTCTCTCTTCCACTGAGATTCTTTAGGACATCACGTTCTACATGATGACCGTGAAATCACTTTGATTTCTGATGTGGTCATGGAAAGTTCAAGCCTCTTAGAAGAAAAGGTTGGATTTGGGATTTAGTTGCGTGGATGTGGCCATGAGAGACCCTCGACAGAATATTTTCTGTGTGAGGTTAAAGGTGATGTCAAAATAAGACAGATGCCTCGAGAATATATACTTCCTGACATTTATTTGGACTTGTAAAAACATTTGATGCATGTAATTGGATTGAAATTATATACTTCTGTGGAACATAAAGAATTATTTCAACATTAATATAAAACTACCAAAATAAAAGTATTTTTTTCTTAACCAGAAAGCATCTAAACTCAAGAAGACAACAGTTATAAAAAAGGAAACTATTGCTCTGGATATCTTGTGCATGTTTCTGGGTGTTGACTAGGAAAGCCTGCTTTTTGTCTCAAAGATCACTTTTGATGTGGCCAACAGTGCCATGGGCAATGTGTCAGAAAAGAAAGAGCAAAAGACAAGGGAGAAGAAAAAGAGGGTAAAAAAAAAAAGATCTAATCCATAGTTGCAGGTGTGTTACGCTTTTGTTGCCCCAGCAGAAGTTCACAACAGAGTTGATGACAAAGGGCCGGGCCCCATGCAGCCCATTGTGGCCTGGAGAACAATATGGAGGCTGTGAATGGCTAATCCCTCTGGACCGCTGACAGGTTGGGCCTTTAAGCAACCTGGGGACTCATTTCTCCACTGGGCTGGGCCGCTGTCTGACAGGGATGGGAAAACCCAGGTTACTTACAGCGACTGAGCCTTCGCCCAGAGCGGAGACTGGGAGTCATTGTGAAGGGAAAATATTATCTCCATTGTCACGCTGTGGCCGTCTTTGTAATGTCAGAAGATGAACTCAGGGAGAATGTGGCACCGGAGGGGGGACTGGATCAGAGATGGAACCAGCTCAGACTGTGTGAACGCTATTCAGCCAGGTTAAGAGGTTTTTACTTTAAAACCTTGTCTCAAAACAAAGTCCTTTGACCTCATTAATGCTGCACAGAAATACCAGGGTGGCAAAGGAATGTTTTATTGAACTGTTTTTGATATTTGATATTAAAATTATTCAAAATGAAATTATTTGTATTTTTTTAGTTATAGTTTTAATAAAATAGCTAAAAACAATAAGGGGATTCAGTAAATGAAAAATGTGTGTGGACTAATTTTTCCATCTGCAAAATGTTAAGAGATATAATTTTTCTTTCCCTCGGCACAAATGACATGTTTTTTTTTTTTTACTTTTGTTTGTATGTCCGCCATAAATCTGTTTATATGCCCGCAAGAGCATGTATTAGAGCACGCCTTACATGTCCAGAAACTCAAACACAATGGGAGAAATATGCAGTCAGCGAGTACGTAAAACAAGCCCATTGAAAGAACTTGGTGGTGTAAATCTCTTTGTGTGAGAGACAGAGAGGCGAGGACAAGATAATAGGCCAGGGGGCACCGCCCAGTCCTTGTACACAGGGCTGAGATAGCTCCACATGCCCTGAGAGGAAACACAAATATCTGTTTCTCCTGGGCCCCCGTTGGCAGCGGCGCTGGAACCAGGACACCACCCAAGCAGCTCAGCGGCCGCCTCAGCCAACACACCGATATTCACCCCCCGTCCTGTCGCCCAGGTAGGGAGAGAGTGGAGGACGAGGCCGAGAGAGGGCCGCGGGGCTTGTGTGTTGGATGTTGTTTTTGTCAACCCTCCCCTCCTCACCAATTCATGCATCCTCCCTCCCGTCTTCCTCTCCTCTTTTTTTTTTCTCTTCTCTGTTTGGCTCGACCTTCCCTTTCAGAGTGTCCAGCTCATCCTGCCACAAAGAGCCTCCATTCTCTCCTGAGAGGAGGCTGCCAGTCCCGCACTGTAACCCAATCACCTATCTAACAGAAGAGTGTGTCATCTCCACAGAGTAACAGGAAGTCTCGCGCACAGGGCAGATCTCCGTCTCTCTCACTCTCTCTCTTTCTCTCTCTCTCTCTCTCTCCCAGTCACACTAACACACCAGAGGGCATATGCAATACATACAAGCGTGGTCCCTTTCAACGGCAAATGAACAATATCCTGGAACAAAACAGCATGACATTTGATTTTGAGGTCCTTTTTTATACTTAACTTGGAGAGTTTACACTGATTGTGCTCTTTAAAGATAAGGCTGTTGATATGCAACATTTTTCTTATTCTCATAAAACCCAATGAAAATACCAGCTAATAAGTATTGTGTGTGTGACCAAACCCTGATTTCGTTTTTTCCCTGAAGCTTCCCACAGTGTTTCACAAGGTGACTCATTCCATTATGAACACGGGCACTGAAGTTTATTTCTGTTTTGAACATGTTTGAAAATAGTTTGAAAATGGCAGTACCTAGCTTTTTTAAGAAAATGAAAGTAATAACATATACTTTAACTGGAAAGAATGGAAAGGTGTCACAGGGTTGGTAAGTCAAAGACTTTGTTTGGTGTTTTCATACACACATATCTTAGTATGTGCTATCAGTGGTAATATTAATTTAGTTTACAGGAATAAATGTTTTCATGTCCTGTAACAGGCGAAAGTTCAGACATTTGTATCAGTAATGTCACATTCTCAGACCTATATACATATTTGCAAAGAAAACCCTGAATAAATGCTCACCCAGATGCACTTGCACAGGCACAGAAGTATCACTCACTGACCTTCAGCAAGACAATCACATCCTCCCACCAAGTCCTTCAGTCCAAGTCCAGCTTTGGATCTGTTGCAAGTATCCTTAAGCTCCTGGTTCCTTCAGTTCACGGGCACATTCCCGGAGATGTTCCACCGAGTTCACAAAATGAGTGTAGATGGAGCTGCTTATCAGAACATGAGATCCACATCCGCGTTGCACTGCAGTCTGCAATAATCATAATCACAGCAATTTTTAGAAAAGCAATATCCCAACTGTTACCTTTCAATTCTGCTTGCGGATGACAGTTGTAAGTTCAGGGGTCAAAATTTTCATACCTGGAAAGAATGTGTTTTCTAAACAAAGCCTGGACACAGCAGAGGAACTAATCTCCCCATGGGGAAGTGTATACATTAGGCAAACGTGATTGAAATAGTTTGGGATTTACATATCCCTTTTCTCATTAGTGGTATTGAGTGACTGGATACTGAATAACAAACATGCTGAAAGTGGGTTTGGAAAGCTCAAAGCGTCCAGACCGGATTCCTGCTGGCTGTAAGGCCTAAAGTTAGTGCTTTTGGGGCAGCTACAAAGGCAGCCTCACTGAACCCCCGATGTTGGCTTTGGACCTATAGTTCCTTCCTGTTCATGGAAATTCTTCTATAAACGAAAAATGTTTCAGTCACTCCAAAAAAAAAATTGCATTCTACTGAGACCTGATGGCTGACGATGCAATTTTATATCAAAGCAATGTGCTCCACCTGAATTAAATTCTTATCAGGAAATGTTGGGCTTTGATGAAAAAAAGTACTAATGATCATGAAATGAAAACAATATGAAGTCGAAATGGAAACACTGTGTGAAAAGCGCACAGGGAGCAAATGTGCTGTTTCTAAAATCTCATTTAAATGCACAAAAAAAAAGTTAGTTCAGCAGGTCATGTTTGGTGAATGTGTATGAGGAAAAAAAAATCAAGAGAAATGAATTTAATGCTAAGGCTTCCAAAATCCCAACATAGTGCACAATGCAAGAGAAGTATTGAGTCTCACATGCGGTCACCATGTTGATCATTGTGAAGATATGCTGACCTCTGCTGGACATAAAGATGCATAATTCTTGAAAAGCAAGGTAGCACTGCACACTAGAGACCACAAAATATAAACTCCCTGACCTCCTCTAGAACATACCATTTACAGTTAAACCTACTTGTCCCTGTCCTTTTATTAATCTCATTTTATTTTCTTTTTTTCCTCAATGCAATCTGAAAAAGAAATCTGCAGAGCTCCATCTGTCTTTTCTCAGCAGACATTTGTCCCAGTGGGTAAAGAACAGATGTACCTGATAACATCAAGCTGTGGTCTGTTCAGGTGTCCTGATGAGCTGTGACACTGGGGCATCGTTAATCATTTATTTCATCATTTACACCTGTGCTCTCCCCTCTGTGACGTGTTAAAATGTCCTCTGACATCTCTGCATCCAGTCACACAGTCTTCTGTTTAAACGTTAAGTGCAAATTCTGCCAGTGGCGTCAGATTATACCACTTGTTGCCGATGTATCTACCTTTGTTTCCTTGCAGCCTGTCAGTAACTTAACAAATGACAGAACAAACAGATTGTTGCAAAATAGAATCAAGAAAATCAGACTTGAGAGTCAGAATGAGAAATCTTAAAAAAGTTCAGTGTCATTTCATTCCATTTGCAGACCTTTATCAAAAAATCCTTTTAGGGTAAATTGTAATAAAAGTGATTCCTGCTGTTTTGTGTTTAACAGGCCTATTACTCATAAACAATGATGGTGAATTGCAGATGGTTTGTGACTAAAGTCTTATTATGTGTGTGATTTTATGTTTGTATGTTGTGAGATTTGTATATTCTGTTCTGATTCCTTCTATACTTGTCCTATCGCCTGTTGGCGTGCAGATTTAGATGCACTTGAATGATTGCATTGTTAGTGTGAGATGTGCTGTGTAAATAAAGATTGACTTGACTTGACCCTGCAAAGCGTCTTTAAGTGCACAACGTGTTGTACAATATCAGGACTCAGCTGTGTATGAGGGGCATTGTGGGTTTGCTGCTCTGTGTTCACATTCCTCACCACTAGATGCCACCCATGTAACATTACGAGCAGCTTGCCAAAGCAACACGTTTTCATCTTAACAGCAGTGTCTTTGCTGCTTTGGTGTTGAGTTTCCATAAACTGGCACAATCTGTTTTCTTTTATTTGTGCAATTCAAAATCTCCACTTCCAGACAGCTGATACTTGCTCACCAAGGGTAAGCCAGTCCAAAACATCATCACTTTGTTGACATGCCACATTTTGATTAATGGCACCTCATTTTCAGTGCAGTCAAGATGCACGTCAGACATTTACAAGTTGCTTTGCCGGGAACGTTTGAAGCTGATGGTGCGAGGACTCGGGCAGGCCAGGCAGGAGTGTGAGAAGGAAGCTCATTAGCTGTCCGGGTCCAGCCGAGTGACTGGTTTCTCCCACGAGAGCAGTTCAGAGTTCTGGGAAACTCACCAACGCGCCAACAGCTGCGAATCTACGCGAACCTGATGAAAACTCTTCCCCTTTCTGCTCTCTTTGTCTCTTTCTTCATCTCATGCACTCATCTCAGCCGGTCCCATCAGACCGCCGGGGGACCGGGTCTCCATCCGTCTGTACTCACATCATTTTGGGGTTTAACAGAATGAAAGGACTCGTAGATCAAGAGATCATTGTCACCCATTCTATCTCTGTCCACTAAGTGTGGATGTTTATGTGTGCAAATTCATGTGTGTGTATGTAAAAGGGGGGCAACAGCCCGGCTCTGTGAGCATGCTTCTGCTTCTCCCTGAACTTTTGGCCAATGGTTCTCAAAGCTTTTTGTTTTGTCTGAAATACGAACAACTGCTTTCCTCCTGATGACATGGCTCAAGAGAGTCGTGCTGGCAGATAAGAGCTGTGATCTGAAACAAGATGAAGCTCATCTGAAGACACACATGACTACAACAACTTAATAGGATTTTGTTGGGGTCACTGATTTATACCTTTTGTGACTGTACTCAAGATTTGCACAGTTAACAATCACAAGGGTGTGAATGCTTTTTCTTTTTCTTTTCTTTTAGCAAAGACAGAAATGTATAAAAAGTAGTCCAAAAGTTGAAGAAGTCTGCCCAGAAACATTATGATAATAGTGTGCATTCATTGCATTGACTGATAATGACCAAATTACCTCCTAATTTTCTGGAGGCACACTTAGGGGTTTGTTACATTCACAAATTATACAAAAAGCAGACATGTTTTATCTGCTTTTCACAGCTTACTGAATGAGTGTGGCGGCCACTGGCCACCTGCTACAGACATGTTAATCAAACCATCAAAATTAATGGATTTGCTAACTGTCACGTGACAACTCTGTGTTGAGTTTGAGCAGATGAAATACACACACAGAGAGACACTGCTAAACCACTGAAGGGAATATTGTCATTGGATTCAACACAAGGACAGAAGACAACCATTAATTAGCACAATGTTTTATCTGAAATGCAAAAATATAAAACATATCACACACACTCACACAATAAATACTGTAGATCTATGATACAGAAGATTCCTGCTGCACAGTTTGGCTTGTTATTGCATCATTGCATTATATACTGCAAAAGAAACTTTGTGGAGTGCAGTCGCAAATCTGTTGAAAGCACCTGAATCGATACAGATGAGAATACAAGACTGACTACTGTAGACGGGCAAAGCTCCTCGAGCGGTGTTGTACATCGGGTTTTGTGAAAAACATTACGTTTGAAACACCATCCGTTAGTCAATAAAATGACAAAACAAGTAGAAGGACTTAAGTTTATAAAATCCAAATCCAGTTTAAATTCAACATATATGAGCTTACACACAGTGTAAACATGCCATAATTACAGCAAACATGCACAAAGAGAAAATATATCTGGAAAACAAACTCAGAGTACTGTATTTATTGGTCATGACATGCCCTGCAGTGCACAGTCCGCAGTGTATGGGAGGTGGAGTTGAGTTCAAAGTTGTCATTTAAGGTGGGACAGACCAGACAGAAGAGTCCACAGTTCATACTGTCTGCAGAGGAAGGAAAGAAAGGTTGTCTCTAAGCTGTCGCTCCACAAAGTCTTCCAGTGGTTGAGATGTCTTGGCTGTCTTCCGATCGCCCTGTCATCATGAAGGGCCAGGTCTGATGAGGCAAAACACAGCAGGATTTAACACTAAAGGAACACATACTGACTCTAAATTACACAAATCTTCAACAAGAGATTGCTCCATTTTCATAAAGACACTGCAGAAATAACAATCACAACATAACATCATATCATTTATAAACCACTTGTTGATGTCATCTGTTTAAAGCTAATACTGAGATTTTTTTTTCCCACTTCAAAACCTCTTTTAACATCTGAATAATGTGTCTTTTGCAGGTTACCAGGTTGACTGGGTGGGCGAAGCGGCTCTCGAAGCAGTCGTCCTGCAGGAGCTGCCTCAGGTGGGAGATGTAGCTGGAGGCGAGGCGGAGCGTGTCCAGCTTGGAGAGCTTGGTGTCGGCCGGCACCCAGGGCAGGCTGGTCTTTAACCTGGAGAAAGCCTTGCTCAGCACCCTCATGCGGGCCCTCTCTCTGGCGTTGGCCGCGTTCCTCTGAGTCTGGCGCGCCTCCTTCTGCTGTGCCCTGGAGAGTTTGCGGCCGGTCCTCCCCTCCGCTCCGTCCTCCTCCAGATCCTCGTCCGAGAAGCAGGCGGTCTTCCTCCCCAGGGCGCTGCTGGCGGCGCCCCCCCCGTGACACGCCTCGTAGTCCTCAGCATCGCTCGCAGCGGAGCCGGTGGACATGGCTGCTCCTCCACCTGCGCCCTGGCACAGTTGGGGGACAGCAGTGAGCGGGAATCTGGATTCTCAGCTCGACAGGATGATAAAGTTAAAGACACGAGGTCGGAGGCCGGCAGACTTTCGTTACTTTTAAACTCCCATCCTGGTCGCCTCTAGAGATGTCACCACATGCAGCAGCAACAGCTTGAGGGTCAAGGCTGGAAATTGCTGCTCTCTCTTAAACTGAAACATGCCTTCTGGCTTAGCTACCCCTCTAATTTAAGTATCCTGGACTTGGCATCTGTACAGAGTTTTTTTTTTTTTCCTGAACATTTCTCCTCCCCCTTTTTCTCTAAGCCACCATGACCTCAGTTAGGCCACAACTCTGTCTCCTTGTGCATACTGTTAAAAACGTAAGTTGCTCATCTGAGACTCGATAATTACATTAATCCCTGCAAAGGAATGGCTTATTATTGGTAAATCTAGCGGGGGTTGTGATGGAATTGCAGTACGTTTTAGGATTGATCTGACCCAATGGAAAGATAATCCCCCTAATATGTTTCTATAACGGGAGAGCATAATTTTCCTGATAATAATACACACAGTCTATTGCAACATTTGGAAATGAACACATATACAGTAAACATTTCCTCAGTTTGTCGGGCCCACAGATGTGTTTTGGTAATAGAAATGTCTTGACGACCTTATCAAAAGTGTCTAATCCTTCGCTGGTTTCACAGAGGGATTGGGTTTCTGCAGATGGAGCAGCCTTTCACACGCAGCCCGCGTGCACCAGCCCCAGCTGTTATCGGTTCCCATGACATCTGGAGCATTGGCATGACAAGGGTGTGGCACCGTCTTCATTCCCATAGCGTCGCAAGCGCGTCTTGCTATTCATCTTATATTCATCTTTTTGCGTTTGTTTTGTGTCCTCCGAGCATTTTCTGAGAGTGTCTGTTAACAGAGATCAGACGCGGCGGCGAATTCTCTGCTGTGGATTGAGATCAAGAGCAAACAAAAGGGGAAAGAGAAGGAGAGACCGAGATTGGTGCAGACCTCTGAAGCTACAGGATTGCAAAATGTGTTTGCAGAGATGCCTGGAAAGTTTCTGAGAAATACATTCTTCAGACAGAATATCAGGCTGTGAGATTTGCAAACAACCCAAAGTAAAAAACTGTGAGCACAATGCACACAATAAGTTTTCAGGAAAAAGAAGGAGCTTGGAGGTGTGGGACCTCGATTCCTCCGGAAAAATGGAAACTTCTGTGTCCGTGCAGCATTTACAGGAACCTCTCTTTACTCTCTCTTTCTTCCCAGAAAAACCCCAGGTCTCTGAAAGCTATTACCCTCCATAATATGTGTGAAATTCAGATTTTTTTATGACAATGGCAAGACTCTGCCAAGAATTACCTAACTGCAGCTGAGATGCACGCTTGATTTTGGTAATAAGCCATGCTGGGGAGAAAAAGGGGGGAATTACTGTACTCTGCACTGGGCTCAGTGTTGTACTGTACTCCAACAGTTCCCACAACAGTGTGTGATTTATACAACATGCTGGCTCAGTCTCACTTGAATAAATTATTAGTTTACTCAGTCTTTACAAAGTGTTATACTTGTTAATACCTGTTCAAAGCGATGTTCCACTTCAATTATTTGGGGTCAAAATGCAAGTCACTGTAATTCTGGAGTTTTGAAGTGCTCAGATTTCTCTTTCACAGACCAGGAATGCGCCCTAATCCAAGGACACGTTCCCATGCTTCCCACAATCCCGCTCCTCCGTGCGTTTTTCCCGAGAAGACCTGACTTCAGGCGGGCATCGCTCTTACTTATCCTTGGATGTGTCATGAGATTGAGATATTACGTTCCACTCGGGCTGGAAAGACAGTCAGGGCTTCAGGCGTCATCCCTTGTCACTGCATCCGTCAGAGAGGTGGATGGCCTGACTGACACACTTGAAGGTGCAAGCTAAGGGATTCTGCTGTTGGATTCGCTCCTCATTTTATGAGCTGTCATCTTTCTTTTTTACATAACAGGAGAAGGCACTGGCTGCGTGACGCATATTTCAACCTCCTGCGTCGTTCCCTGTCAGCCAGAAGCAGGTTGAGATAAAACAACGGTGCTCATTGGTCATTCTGTGGATGCAGTTCCACTAGTAAAAGCAGAAAAATATTGTGCAGAAGATCGGTGTAATTGATGGCTACATGGTTTTTGCATTTGCCCTGGGAATAATTAAATTCAGGGCCAACAGTAATAAACATCACTCAAAACCTGACTTGAAGGGAGAGCTAGCATTTGTCTATCAGCACAGACTTTCAGGGGTCGTGACCTTCTATCGGGGCCCGGCGCTGGAGAGGCAGAGGGACAGGTGCGAGCTCATGACGCCAGAGGCCTTTCTCCAGCCTCCTACGATTCCCACGACCCGCCGCCGAAGCAGCTTGAGCGCACAAATCTAGTGAAGTGCTCAAATCAGAGGCAAAACTCCATTAAGCTTTGAAAAGTTCTGCAAGTGTTTTTTTTTACGTTATCGTGTCATGCATCAAAGCACCACAGTGTGGATAAACTTACATGACAGCACATCTAGAAGTTTTCAAACAAAACCACAAAGAGTCAAGAAATATAGACAGTTTATATAATTTATATAATTTATATGATCAGATATTCAGACATTCATGTGTTTGTAGGTTGTATATGTATAAAGCATGTGTTAGAAAAATCAAAGTCAAAACTAACAGTTTATTAACTAATAGTCTATCTGCCTATGTATCTATGGAAACATGGCCAGAGAGTATTTCATGCATTTGAATAGATTTCTAAATCACTGCATCATTTTGCTATGACTTTTTCAAAGAAAGCTTTGTAAGACCTAACAAAAGCAGAAATGAAGCATCATATTTAAGAGATAAGTGAGTATGTATTACGCATGTCGACCCATTAGAGAACCAGCTACTGTGTGCGAACTATACACATGACTACGCTGCACCACACACCACGAAATGACTTTAACATTACACACAATCAGTGGGACCCTGGTGTTTAATTGTTGCAATAACATCACTACTACTATAGGTTTGAATTCAATATGCAATAGTATGCAGTATTAAACAACATAACTGTTAAGACAACTCGGTTAAGGGCACTTAATTTAAGTAACATAGGTAAAGTATGTAAAGTATAGTCGATACAGGTGATACATCTCAGGATAATGAACTATTCTAAGCATTAGTCATATAATTATCTAAGTTGTACAGATGCTTTTATAATATAGTGATAATTCACTTTGTAAGACTGTGTTGCTGTTGCTTTGTTAAGGTGTTTCATTTGTCTCATCCTCTTCATTTCCTTTTGGATTCGATGGCCTTCATCAGGGGCACCCAGCGGGACACGGCACTTCTCGGCTTGGCCTGACTCAACCTCGGCCACATGTTGCCCCTGACGTTCAGCGGGCCGTCGTACTCGTCGGCCTCTGAGGTGATCTCCATCTTCTGGATGATGAGCTTAAGGAGGTTGTGCTGCTTCTCCAGAGACATCGACATCTCCTTCATCCTGCAGAGGAAAATGTTGATAGACTTCATTTAAACTGTGTAAATCTATGATCAGGTTTGGCGAGGAGACGCTGCTGAGTGGTTCCTTGTTCTTATTATAGAGTCAGTCACAGAGTTTTTTCTTTGCCACCACTAGGGGCCGCTCAAGCATCATAAAACAACTATTAAATTGTTGGAAGCACTATAGCTGTTGCACTCTTTATGGTAGCACACTGCATTTGAAGCCATCCACTTCCTATCATCCCAGTAGTGAGTCCAGTGGAGCACATAATGTGATCGTCTGTGTGCACTTGTGTGCTTTACCTGTTCTTCTGCTTTCTCAGCTCATTCTCCATCATAGTGCAGGCTTGTGATTTGGCCTGCACACGACTCCAGACTTCGTTTGTGTCATCATCACCTGTGATTAATTGACTTACAAAGCGCTGTCCGCAAAAGTGACAGAAAAGAAAGGAAAAAGAAGAAGAGGGAAAAAAAGAAAAAATGGAACTGATGTAAGTTACAAGGCCAAATCACACAGTATCACAGTATCTGCTTTTAGCAGGGATTGGTCGTACCCTGGAGCACTTGCGATTGGGGTA
>JBAJHX010000046.1:9956917-9995117 GCA_037176925.1 Amniataba percoides | reverse complement strand
CTCACACATACCTGCATGGCGATTCTTTTAAGGGCAGCATTTCTTTGTACTTCAGCAATGTCTCCAACTGCTAAACCAATCTACAACATAAACGAGAACAAATAACAACCACGTCATCTATCCGTCAATTTAAAAATGAGAAGCTTTTATGTGAGCAGTTTGGCATCCATAAGGAGTCACAATAAGCTGACAAGAGCAGACTTACCATCAGGTTTACCAGCAGTATCGGCATCAGCAGAACAAAGACCACAAAAATGAAGTAAGTCAAGACACCGTAGGGAAGCTCATGCTTCAGATAAGCGTCCAGGAAGTTATTTTGGTAGTTCAGCTCCCCGACCATCATCACAAAGGTTTGCATCACGGAGAGCGGCACGCTGTCAAACTCTTGCTAAAGGTAAAAAAAGAAAACCACTTTAAGTTAAATATCGTATACAACTTGCATGTGGTTGATATTTCTGTCCACATGCCCCAAAACTTTTTTATAAGATTTTTAGCTCCACTTAAAAGTGGCAAGATCACAGCCTATTGGACCCACTGAAGGGGATGTAAACTTTTAATTTTACATAAATTCTAATAAATTTTTTTTTTCCTCCTACCTGATTGAGCATCAGTGCATGGAACGCCAAACCAAATGCTAACATCAGGTACATAAACAGCATTACAATACGGACCAGCGTCTTCATAATCTCCCCAAACATCACAACATAGATGCCAATACCCTCAAACCTTGAGAAACAGGAGATTATACCAGTTAGTGGCAACAACACCATAAAAAAACCCATGATATTGAAGTGGTGCATTTATGTCAGAGAGGACGGTACCTCTGGAGATAAAGGAGAAATCCAACCCAGGAGTTTAAAACAGCAATTGCTCCTGCTTGCCAGTGTAAAGATCCCTCTATGTTGAGCATGAGGGGAATGATGAACAGCAGAGAGAAGATGGCTGAAAGCCAGTCACACTGGTTGGAGTAATCCTTGAAGTAATTCCAGCGCTTTCAAGTGACAAGAAAGAGGAAATCAGCAAAAATACTAAATAATAATTAGACAGATGAACAACTCTGCAGCTATTTGACAGCGTTTACTCAGCAGAACTAACTGCTTTACTGATCATGCAATGTGACATGGGAATCTTTCTTACAGTTTTAATCAATATGACTTAAAAAGAGTGGAGGTGACATTCTGACGGTGGTCATCCAGTGATCTCACTAATCTAAATCAGAGGGTGCTCATGCATCACGCCTGATTGCTGGAGTTATGCACACAGACCCGGCGGCTAACAGATTTATAGGCACATGCCTCATGTGAGGTAATGACACTTGCGCAGCAGTACCTGTTGTGATATCTGCACCACTTCCTTCGCTATGGAGTAGAGGTTCATGACCAAGACCATCACCATGCAGAAGGACTGAAGTAGACTTTGCTGTTAGGTAAAGAATATTTAGATTTACTTTATCTATGAATATTAACTTGTAAATGCTGATTATTGTGGCACTTCATTATATCACATCTGATATGGTGTGAACAACTCAGACATTTATGAAAATCTTGCCTGTTCCCTTTGTCTTGTTCTTTTTAAGCCTCACGACAATCTTAATTTTTAGAGACATGTATAAGTGACAATGTGTAGAGAAGCAGCTGCAAGGCAAGCTACTTTGTTCACACGCTACGTTGTTTAATTCTCTGGAATTAAAGCCATATTCACTAGTGGGCAGATCACTGCACAATCATTCATTTTCAACACCAAAATACATTCATGCATAGTTGCATGCGCTAAATATTATGTGTTATGTACAATGCACATATGCTAACTCAGAGCTTCATCTGCATCAGTACTGATCTTCAGTGACATTAGTACCTCTAAGAAGGATATGGGCACCATTCTGATGCTGTGCTCGCCAGTGGCAGTGGTGTTCATAGTAGGCCTCAGAGTCACTATCAGGTGGGTCAAGGGCAGCAGTCCCAACAGGTACAAGAACATGTTGAGGAGATGAGCCGTGCTCCCATAAGCAATCCTGTGGATTAAAACAAAGGAAGAGACAGTTAGAAGAATGACATTCAATGGAAATGGTGGTGAGCCAGGGTTTGGTGCGCTCAGCGGAGACAATCATCTGTCTTGCAATCTGATGAGCAGTCGCAACATATCAGAATGAGAAATTGCCGCTCTCGGGGGCTGATTCGTGAGTACGCACCACTTCATTGCGAGGTACTTTTTGCAGACAGGGTGGTTGAGGAGTTCAATGCGGTTGTAATGCACCATCGCCTGCAGAAAGAGGAGCAGAACAATTGTTAATGGCACATTTCCACAAACTGAAAAGAACAGCTGAACTCTAAAAGATCTGAAATGTATTGTCATCTTTTTGTTCCCCACAGACACGGTGTAGCATGACATCAGCAGGTAGATAAGTGCTATGCAGTGCAGACATTTGTTGGTGCAGCATGTGTCACTGCCTATTAAAAGAAAGGGTGATGCACTGAGTGAGTGACTTGACAGAGCTTTTTAATAGGGCTCTGCAGACTTTGCCACCATCCAAACAAATCTTAAAATGTTTGCATGAAAACTGAGCCAATTTTTAACTAATTGTGAAAAGAGAATATTCAGTATCGTAACGAGAATTCACATGCAGATGAGAACTGTGAATGTCGGATCTGTTTTTAACTTTGCTTCTTCTGCTGCCACTTTCCAGCTGGAAGAAAACTAAATAGCCTCGTAGCCTTGCCTCCTCCGCTTCCTATGATATGTCCCCTCATACATCCACGGCTGACAGTCAAAAGCAATAAGAGGAGTTGACTGCTAAGGTGACCAACACCAATGGGGGTAATAGGTGGCACTGAGAACACATTTAGCAGACTGTCCACATACATATATACCCAACACAATGAAGCGTTAACAGGAGAAAGGCAGCAGCCTGACATCACAGTTTATTCTCTCTCTCCCTGGAGGCACAGATAGAGGGTCAGTGGTGTGACAGCAGGAATATGTTCTTTTGTAATTTTTCAAGGCAGCCAGGGAAATGAAAGTCAGAAAACACACTGAAATAAGAATTCTGCTTTGGCAAAGCAGCGACAAAGTGCCATCTTTGTCTTCGTCATCAGCTGTTAGTAGGTGTAACACAGGGACAGGCCTTGGGAGAGCCATGTGATTTAGGCTCACAAATAAGTGCAAATCTGTTGTGACAAAGTTTTTCACAGTTGTCATTATTACTGCAAAAAAGTAGATGGTGAAAAGTGTCACCACTGTGGATGGACTGGCTAATCCTGATAGGATGGGATGCAAAACAGTTGAGCCCATGGTTACATGGGGGTGAGTAGATAAGTCAGCAGAGCCTCATTGGAAGTCAGTATGTGACTATAATAAAACTTTACAACTTATCAGTCAGGGGACATTTGCATTGTGCTGCACCAAAATTATATTTGAGGAAATATAATTAGAGTTACTTACATTGAGCGCAGCTAATGGCTGAACCCTCAAGTTCTTGTCTACTACTGACATCTGCGCTGCAATTGGAGCTTGGAGCCACATGAAATTGTACTCAATCTACAACACAAAAAGAACAAATTCTACATTGTTTTATTCATAATCACATTGAACATCGACATGTTCTGTTTATTCAGCAGACTGGCTGAATTACATGGTAGTCGGGACTGTTGTGATCTTCATCCGACTCTTTCACGCAGCGATCCAAGAGGTGCTATTGAAGAAAGCAGAAAACTCAGTGGCAGAGGGTCTAAAAACAGATGATGCTCAATTTGAACAGTCAGTACAACCACAAACTACAGAAAGAGACTGCAGGTATGATTACTACTGTGCACACAGATTTATCATTTTGCATTTTTCTTTCTATTGCAGCAGCAACCTTGTAGGTCTCAGGAAGAAACTCAATCATGTCCAATATGGGACATCGCTGGCTGGAGCCTGGGGTGAACAGTCTCAAAGCCTCAGCACATCTGGAGGAAGAAAAACAAATTACTATTATTATCATTATTAGCATTGCAATAGCAACTATTTATCTTTATGGGCTACAGAAACTTAAACTTTAAACTAAAGCTAGAAACAGGCAGGTTTTTCTTATCCAATGAAAAGTTGATTTTGTGTAGATTCATGGTTTTGAGCTGTAAATCCAGATAAAAAAAAAGGTTTAAAAAGACACAAAAACATCACCAGTATGAACGTACTTTTAAGAAGAACACAGATCACTACACAGTACACTTGCATAAATGACACACCTGTCACTGTCAATCACAGCGTTGACCACATCTTTCCGCCCATTTTGCAGCGCCTCATGGAGGAACGAAGTGTCATTCTTGTTTAAGATGAGCTCTGCTCCCCGGGCCAGCATGAGTCTGACTGCAGCCACATGTCCCTCTCTGGCTGCAATGTGGAGTGCAGTGTTCTGGCACAGCAACACATAACAGGACTGCTTTAGCCCATGCCACTGATAGTTATTAGTGCATATGTTCAGACAACAGCTGTTCAGCGCAGACTGCAAAAACAAGCTTATGGTCTCAGAATTGTCAACACTAAAAAAAAAAAAAACCTTTAAAATGTGTTGTGGATTTGAATTGTATTGAAATAATTGTAATTCATACCCCATCCTCATCTGTTTTATCCAGTAACTTGGGATTGGCTGACAAGAGAATATCCATAGTTTGTGTGTATCCTTCAGATGCAGCGTGGTGAAGACAAGTCCAGCCCTTATAATCACTGCAAACAAGACATACCAAGGACAAGTATAAAAACTGATCCTATAAAGTGTAGTCACAGCTAAACAGTAGATAGATGATGATATAGTACATTGTGCTATTGCATGTGCATTTACTTTTTATGTCTGTATATGTAAGTTCCTTTATATGCATGTGCATGTGTAGTTTACCTGTGAAAGAGAGCCCCTTTGCGCAACAACAGCTGTACCACCTTAGTGTGCCCCTCCCTCGAAGCCAAATGGAGCGGAGTCAGGCCTCGCTCATCACCTTCGTTCAGCAGACGAGAGTCCGTGATGGTCTCCAGTAATCGGTGGCATGTATTAATGCGGCCATACCTTAAAGAAGAGCAACATGACGGGTTGCATTATCTTGTGCTAAAACTTTTATCACTGTGCTGATCTGTTGATCTCTTTAGTAGGAATCCTTTTTGTGCGAGGCCCACAGCGCAGCAGAGCCACAGGCCGGGGTCAGCTATGGCACAGTTCATCTTGGCAATTGAGTATCTTGCTCAAAAACACACTTTAAATTGCTGCTACAGGGCTTGAACCTGTAGGTGAAGTACAGGTAAAAAGTGCCAGGGAGAGTTAATGACTAATGGTGCCGCAAACTATGAGAAGACATAAACAGAAGTGACACATTGGCTTGCTCTATTATCTTTCATTGTCTCTGAACCTTTTAAGAAGGTCAGCAGCACAGCCGGTGGGGAAAGAGAATGAGATGTCTACAAGAGTTAAAGTATGATATCATAGCCCGGCCTTCATTTGCCCTCTAGATAGAAAAATCAATAACAATAATGTTGAATGTCCACTCATTTCACACTATTAGTAACATATCTTCACATGTGCCTCCTCGCTAATTGAATTCTATTCTTGTGACAATTCCTCTGGGTCACTGTGTAATAGGTGTGACACTGCAATTAATCATCAAAGGCCTTTTGAGTACAGAAATTGCTCACCGGATTAAACTAGCGGTGAGGTAACAGTTTTAAATGTAGGCACATTGTTCATTTTTCATCTGACCACTGTTGTTCAATTACAGAGAAAAAAAAGCCTTGGCTTTAGGAAGACCAAAAGTCAAAGTCCTCTGAAGAGCCATTGTTGATTAATGTTTTGTGGTGTCACTGATCAATACACAACGCTTGTTATAGAGCAACTAGGAGAACAATGTGTGATCTTAAGTTGCCTGTGAAGCTGGAATTGTGTAACATGTAGCTACCTATTATTCCCGATGATAAAGCTACTTTCCTGAGTAAATGATGGAATTATATCATATATATAATATGAATATAAATATATATACTGCATCCCACACTGCCCAGTTATAACAGCAGTGACAATACAGGCACCTCTTGGTTCAAATGCAAAAGACTTGAGCAACTCTGAGTGAAAATCAGGTCAAATCAGTGTTATTTAGTCCGATGCTATGGAAAGTCGTGGCCTCGGGGACCAGTCGAACTCACTGGGCAGCAAAGTGCAGTGCAGACTTCTTGTCCTTGGACTTGCATGCGAGGCCGAGCTCCCCAGAGAGGCCCAGCATGTTCTTCACCGAATCATGGATTCCCAGTCTGCAAGCGTAGTGGAGCGGGGTGCAGCCCTCGTTGTCCTCACAGCTCAGCAGCGCCTTCACACTGCTATGCTAAAGTTAGACACATTATAAACACATTTATGCCTTCATACAACATAATGCATGACGCTAGGTGTATTGAGCAAAGCACAAATTCAAAAGATGTGCCGCAGCAATCATGCAGCATAAAGGGCACGTATTATATAACTCTTACCATGGCTACAGTTATATGTACACACCCACACACAAATACTGAGATTATATAAATAATAATGTAGTGTAATAATGTTTGAACACAGATACACAGATCCCTTTCCCAGTGTAAATATCAGCCTTCCTCTGTGGCTCATTTTGAAGGCATCATTGCAGCTTTAGGTAAAGCTTACAATGTTTTAAAGGATCATCTGGCTTAGTGAAAGTATAATGAACTTCATCAGCCGGCCCTGAACACAGCTTGGCTCAAGGCGCACTGATGAAGGACAGAGTAGTAATTAAACTCAAATCTTAATGACATCTTTGTGTAAGCAGCATAGAGTGCATTTGATGAGTCACTGATCAGGGAGTACCTGCAGCACCTCCTCTGGGAGGTTTTTCAGTCCCTTGGGCTGCAGAATGGCCAGGTGAAGGAAGTTACAGCCACATCTGTCCCTCACGTTTACATTTGCCCCTGAGAGACGCAAACATATGCATGCAAAATCAGGTGTCGTATTGATAATATGATCATCGCTGGAGCTCAAGGACTGTGCGGCGACTCACCCTTTGATAGCAGCAGAGTCACAGTTTTCCAAGCGCCACAGCTTGTAGCCAGCAGCAAGGGAGAGTTCCCTTTACAATCAATGCAATTGAGGTCTGCACCCTGAGGAGAGAATGCATCTCATTAATTATCACATTAATTTGAACACACGTCGCAGTAATCAGCGCAAAATAAATGAGTCCATGGGAAATTAGCATCATCTATATTCAATTGTACACTGCGTTTGACATGTTTGTTCAACCAGAGTGGAGTTTGCATGGGGGGAGCACTGTGTTCTGAGAGTGCTATTTCTCAGTCAAACAAACATTCAAGCCTCCTTGACTTTCTCATAATGTCAGATCAGATGTCTAATACAAATAAATACATTTAATGTTTGATTTTAGACAAGACATGGCAAACATATAAGAGCAAAGGAGCAGGGGGGCATTTTTGCAGTTTCGATATCTCCAAGTCAGTGGACTCTTTCAATGGGTTTTGTGAGAGTGTCCAAAATAAAGCTTGTGTTTAACACAAGCTGAGATATTTTCACATTTTGTTCTGCAATGTAAAACACCTCAGGAAAAACAACACTGCCTCTGACCCCATTTTGAATTTGCGTCACGCGGTTGCAAACAATTGGCTTAATGAGAATGCAGAGGTTAATTAAATGTCATCATGCTGAACATGGAAACTCATCTACTCACTTGTCTGCTTTTACAGCCTCAATCGTGTGCTCTTTCAAATTATTTTAACCAACTAATTATACAGGTTTTGCTAAGAGGAAAGGATTTTGTAGAGCTAAGCAATTACAAGTTGGAAACTGACTTGAAGTCATGCGAGTGGTGCTCTTTGTTTATAGAATAAATGTTTTAACTATTGCATCTTAAACTGGAAATTGATATAATTCGTGGCCTGAAATGTGTGAATGTACACCTGAAAAGCTCATTTATTCATGGCGATTAGCCACCCTTATGTTTCCAGTCTCTCTCTGTAGACCGTTTTATAGTTTCAAAGACAAACACACTCATTGTGTATGGGTTTATTTCCTATTGCAGTGTTTACTGGCAGAATAAGTTGACACAAGATAAAGTTGGACCTCCGCTTTTTCTTAGCAACACAGCTCTATTAAACCGGTCCATGAAGTGCAACAGATGGTGGCAGATGGTCTACACGCAATGGGCAGCGCCTTTAACGTTTAGTAAGCCATGAGGTGTGTTTAAAATTGCAGATATTGTTTAGTGGTAGCTGTGGGAACACATATTAGTAAAATGGCAGAATGTTCCAGACACTAAATGAAATCCAAGGAGCGTTTATAACAGGGGGAAAAAAACACTGTTTTCAAGCCTTTAATGAAATTTCCTGCACTCAAGGCGAGAGATTAATAACAGTCCCTGGTACTGCAGGTAGCATAGTCACTGAGAATAACAGCTGTTGGGTGTGTTTGTGTGTCTGTGTGTGTGTCTTATTTACCAGCGAAATTAGGTACTCCGCCAGCTCTCTGTGGTCAAATATTGTAGCCCTGGAAAGGTAAACACAGTTGTTGTAAAACCAGGCACACAACTCGTGACTTTGCAAATCAAGGTCCCAGCAGCGCCGTCAGATTGTAAATAAGGATGATCCTGTTGTAATTTTGCCTTGTCAGAGCATGATATAACAACCAGATTTTCCTTTGCGGTTACATCCTTTATCCACAGGATCATAATGGCTCACTCCAATGATACAATTTAATAACTAATTCCCGGTATTCTGGTGACACTCTACATCAAGAGGGAGACTAAAGTGGATGAAAGATGATTTCCACAGTTGAATGATGGTTTGCTGTAGCTGTAGACAAACAGGAGCATGGCTGTTTGTGTTTTTAAAGGTCAAGTATTAGACTTATTAGACGTCACACCAGCTATTAGTCAGTCTAATGTAGGTATTTTATAGCACACTGCAGGACTGATGACACTGGAATAAATAAGTAGGGAAAATACTATTTTTTGCAGGCGTTCAAAAGAGGATAAACAAGGTCACATGGATCCTTCCCTCCTCCTCCTGTCCTTGTATCTCCGCTGCTTTCTGTGCCAACACAAATAGCTTTTTGATAAAAAACAATGTGGGAAGCATATCTGTATTATGTCTTCATATCATCATTATAGCCCCAATTAAAAAATCATTATTTGGTGTGCCATACCCAAAGGTTTTATATCCTCGTGTTTGTCACACTGCTGATATTATACAGATGGCCTGATCTTTGCACAGCATGAAAAAGCGGTTGAGATAGTAACCAAAGATATTACACATCCGCATAAAAGCAGTGCTGCACATTTTAAAAGGCTTATCTATGAAAAGTTTAATTGAAACGATGTCTATTCATAAATTAAGGAATTAGAATTTTGAACATTTATATTATGCAAAGTATCTTCCGAACATTCACAAAAACAGCCTCGGTCGCACAAGTGTCGGGAACAATTTATACAGCCCACCCCTTTCCTGTGACTCATTGCAAGCCGTGGCTCATCTAATTTGTGGAGCCACTCATCCTTTTGTGGTCAGTTATAAAAAAATCATGTAATAATTTGATGGTGAGATATAGGTGATTAGATTAGTTTTCTCCATCATGGACTCTCAAGATCTCTCCGTTCACTCAAATGGCCGGCACTGAAAAGATGGTTTACAGCTGGGCAACAGCGCACATCCACATTTGCAAACTCAGCTCTGCAGATGTACCAAATCCACTGAAAATAACGAAGTTCCTAAATTTTGCTGGAGGACAGAGGGCAGAATCTGATCAAGTCTCGGACAATATGATGCAACAGTAAGTAGCTGGTTAACTTAACTGGAAGAGGCAGGAATCAGCTTGCTGGGCTCTGTCCAAAGATAACAGCACCTGCCCACCAACACCTTTTAAACTCACTATTTATAAATAATAAGTTTTGGTTTAATTTGTACAAAAAATAGTTTAAAAATGAACTAATGGCATTTTGTGGTTTTATGGGTGAATTACATGCCAAAGTGACTCACTATTTTACAGGAAGTCGTGTTAGGGGAGCAATGATTGTCATTACGATAAAGACACATTTCCAGACAGTCAGCAAGCCCAGATGGGAAATTGGCCCGCACATAACAACCCATGGTATCAATATCACTCTCAACAAGAGAGCAGATGAACATATTTCCCGACATGTTTAATTGTTGAGGTCGGAAATGCGAAACTCAACGCTCAGCTACAAAGAACAATTCAAAGAATGCCATCAGAATGTGGCAAACAAAACACAACTAGGAAGATTAATTCGCATCTTACTATTATCAACAAACAATTCATAGGAGCGATATAATCACTACAATGGACAACCATAACTGTGCTCAATGAATCACTCAGCCAGAATCGGGGTGGAGGGAGAGGGTGGGCCCACCTGTGTAGAGGGGTCTGACACGCCCCGTCAGTCAGGTTGATGATGTCCTCCACTTGGTCAAATGAGGACAGCATCAGTTTGACAACCTCGGTGGCGCCCTGGGTGCAGGCCAAGTGGAGCGGCGTGGACCTGTCATTCTGGACAGATGCAAACATGGATACATTATGAGTGATGAATAATGAATCAGTGCAATGATTATTCATTAGCTCTTTAAACACGATTGTGTCCGCTCCATTCAGAGACGACGTGACACACTGAGATGGACGGGGCGGAACATAAACACACACACACACACACAAGAATTAATATGCACGGGCTCTCACATGTGCTCGATTACACATGTCCGTATTGTACCCTTCCCCAGTGTAACATTAGCAAAGTATCTTGCAGACTTGCTGGCTGAACACTGGGTGCTGTAACACAAGCCTTTAATGAGATAACCAGGACTAGCAGGAGGAGGCCAGTGATCGCTCCACTCAGCTTCACTGTGTAAGTGGAGGTAATTTGTATCAATTTAGCCGACCGAAGCTATTACTGTACTCACTATTCCTGCTGTAGCTCTGGCCACTACCCCAGGGCTAGACATAACGATCACTCCCAGATGGGTGCGATAAGACTGACGTGCTCTAACAGCACAGAGACCCTTTGCCTGGCAAATGCTCTACAGGTGTAGGCAAATGAAATCGAGTAAAAAAAAAAAAAGAAAACTATGCAAATCTGACAAAGCATGTGATGGACAGATGGAAAATGAATAACAATTTATGTAATCTGTAGCTCCAGGGCCTTAATGCGTTTTTGATCATGAGATCCACAGTGGTAGGCAAAAACAGCGGTGACAACCAAATTGATGTCTGCCCTCCTTTGTCAGCCACGTCCAGATTTACACGGTATCCTTTTCTTTTGCTTCGTGGTGTCAGTACCTGTTGCTGGTCCACTCTGGCTCCATTATCAATGCAGAGACGGATGGTCTCCATGTTCCCGCCGCGTACAGCTAGATGCAGGGGGCTGCTCCTGGACTTGTCTAAATAGTTGATGTGGAGATCAATTTGGTGGCCCGTCTCCTCGCCTGCAAGCAGCAAAGGAAACAGTGTGTCTCTTAATCTTCATTATAAATAATACACTGAATATCTACAAGGCACATACCGAAGGTTCCTACGTCAAGTTTTTTTCAAGGGAATGTCCACTATGAGGCCTCCGTATTAAACTCCTCTTTTTTGACTTAAATATTCTGGTTGTTTTTTGTTTCTTTTAGCGGAAATAAGTAGTGAGTAACTTTGTCCATTAATGGTGGGCTTTGCGTGTAAACTCCCAAACAGCACAAGAATGTGAATAGCCATTAATTCCCTTGCTGAGTAATCACAGATATATCATAAACATTTTGTGCTCTGACTAAACCTTCCTCCAACAACACAAGATTTACCAAACAGACCTCCTACTGCAGATAAACACACTGTCAGTCTGTGGCGTCTGGCCTGTGTACAAAGTAGCGCAAGCATTTTTCTGCTAAATGTCTCTGGGGATTGAGGTGAGCTCAGATTAATGTGCCATTCGGCCTTGTAAGAAGTTTTTCATTATTGTCAGCACTCTCGATTTTTGACGATGGATCATCCCTTTTTTTTCCGTACCGGCCTTCAGGATCACTTCCATGGCTTTCTTAGCACCTGCAAAGGCAGCTGCGTGGATGGGGAAATGGCCCAGCTTGTTCTGCTGGCAAAGACGCGCTCCATGCTTTATCTTTGGCAGGTAGGAGAAGGGATGGAGAGAAAAACAAACAGAGACAATTTTCTGTCAGACACAAAGCTGCAGTGAGCTGGCAGTCAGTGTAAAGAACAGCTATATAATCTGTTCTGATCAGCTGGACACTTATCCTTTACAGTCTCCTGCAGGTAGGCAGTGAAACTGGATGAACACGTGAGTCTGAATGCATCGCTCTCATACTTACCAATAGGCTGAGGGCCTCACAGTTGTTGAGGGAGCAGGCCATCATCATCGGGGTGTTTCCAAGATCTCCTTGCAGATTACAGTCTGTGCCACTGAAGGTCACCAGCAGCTGCAGGGGGGCAGAGATAAAAACTTAACAGCGAGCTCCACTCTGTTTGTGTCCTCAGCTCTCTTGCATATACACCTGTGTCCTTTATCTTCCACCATACTGCAACTGTGCAGACGTCTGGACAAGGTCTTCCCAAATTTTGTCAGATACGTAAACAGGTGACTTCAGAGCATGTTGGCTGTTCTAAGTGAGGAGTTCATGCGCTGTAAAAAATGTGATAATGTGATCATCTGCAATCCTTTTCTCTTTTTTTTTAAACAAAAGGACCAGCTACATTTCTGTTAAATAGGAAGTTGAGGTAAAAGTAGTTTTATAGTGATCTACTAAAGCTGAAAAAATAATTCATGTAAGGAAGGGATTTGGGTGATTGTCTTATCTTATTTTATAAAAGAAATCTCAAAATAATATATTTAAAAGTGACATAATAAATCAATACAAAACATTTCACAAATTTCAACTTTGACATAAATCAGAAATATGGGGTAAGAACAAAAGAAAAGACACTGCAGCTGTCTAATAAAAGTTGCTCTCCTTTAGTAAAAATAAATATAAGCCCCCCCCAATGAATTTTCTACAGTCCCTTAAAAATCATGAATTAGCAAAAATGTCACGTAATGTTGTATGTATATGGTGTTCCTTAGTAAATCTCGTGCCTCTGCAGTGACCTTGTTGACAACGAGAAAACACAAAAACAGTGACGCGCACCCACTTCATATAAACTGTTATTTCTACCAGACTCCTCCAGCTTCCTCACCTCCACGAGGCTGTTGTGCGCAAGGCTGACAGCCAGGTGCAGAGGGGACAGCAGGGCCGCGTTGAGGATGTTGGGGTCGGCCCCCAGGTCCAGAAGAGCCCTGCAGCTCTCTGCCTTGTTCCTCTCCACTGCCCAGTGTAGGGGCACGTTGCCCTGCTCATCACAGCTGTTCAGATCTGCGAGGGGGGCGTGAGAGCGCACGCAAACACACGCATACACCAGTTAAATTACATAAAGACGCATGTGAGTTAACTACTTCAAGTACCGTAATGTAAAACATATTGATGTATACTGTAACTCAAAGACAGAATAGTGATTCAACTGCTGGTGTGCCGCCTATGATGGATGACTGAGGCGTGCCTACCTTGTGGGTCTATGACAGTGGTGATGAATTGGATCAGGGTGATGTAGCCCCCTGCGGCGGCGTGATGAAGGGGACCAGCGCCACATTCATCTTTCTCACTCAGGACCTCTGGGCTCTTCCTCACCAGGTTCTCCAGGAGAGCCAGGTCACCCTTCTCGGCCAGCTAGACGGCAATAGAGCGTGGAGAGTGGTGATGAGACAAGAGCCTTTTATCCACATGGACTCATTTGTCTGTTTCTTAGTTTCACAACAGATTACATGACAGCGGGAATTAATACTTTGTATAAGCATTAACTATCAGCTATCAGTGTCTTGTTTTATGTGTGACATAACATCCATTTGTTCAATTTTAAGGCAGCTGGCTAAAAACAATCCACAAGTTTAAACTCCACACCTCACGTAACATTATTATACAATGCTAGAATTGTCATCAGCTCTCAACAGTGACTTTTCTTTAAGGTTACACAGGATTGGGATTACTGATGGGGCATTACATAAACCCTCCTCATATTTTAAATTTACGGTATGTAGAAGACAAAAAAAAACACATCTCAAGATGCTTTATGCCTTTGTGGCTGAATATTGCCAGATTTGTTCTTTTTTTCTTTTTGTCATAAAAGTGTTTATTTTGCATACAGCTTGGTGACAGACTCACCTCGAATACATTTAGGCTCGCCAGGGTTGGATCCTCATCCTCTATCACGTACGTGTAACAACTCGTCTGTCGGGTCACTTCCCTGCTGAAGTTCATCACTCAATTGACTCTCAGTGGAGACAAACCCTCGGTGCCCACATGAAGGGTGATGACAATGATCCAAGTCTAGACATATGCACAAACACACACGCAAAGCTGCACATTTATATGTATGCAGGCAGCAGAAAAATACAAAAATAGAAAACAAATCCTCCACAATTTCAATCAAGCCATATAAGGGAGTGTATAAAGCCTGCTTTTCAAGCTGAAAGAGTGTTGTGTGACCGAGAGCGCAGATAACGCCTTAAGCCATAGGCTCCTCTTGCCATGAGGGGATATGGGCACAGATGACTTTGTCTTTACCCGGAAGGGCATACAGATCCGCTGAGTGTTTGGAGGTTGAAGCCCCTCTGTTGTAGAAAGCAATTATCTCCTTCTCGGCCGTGGGGCAGCTTGTTTGAGTCAGTCCCACGTGTCCTTGGGTGATCCTGGGTGAGCGAGATTGAGAGAGACCTTGTAATTGTATTGTATGAGGCCCTCAGTCACATCAAAAGGCCAAACAACAAATGACATTTTTTTTGGGAGGCAAATCACTGTGGAGAATTCTTGTTGGAAATCCCTTCGACCTTATGCGGCAGCATTCCTGCGGTGCATGCTGTGACCGATGGAAAGCTGGCAGCTAAGTTTTACCCCTGTGTGGATGGAAGTCATTTGGTGGAAATTATATTTTGTTTCCTTTGTGATTTACAGTGCGTTTCTGTCACCGACAACTTTGTTCTGACCTTTAAACGGTACGACATTTTTCGTTTCACCTGGGTGAGGGTTCTCACTGGGCCTGCTCCTTTACTGGCTCCTTTAAGGCGAGCAGAAAACCTCCAGATGAGATATGAATAATTAACTCTGCCAGCTGTGGTCACCATGGCAATCAATTTAATTCACCTCTCCCCAGGCAGCTCTGTAGATTAGCGATGGATTCCTCTGAACAGTAAATAAAGAAAAAGAACCATAAAGTGAAATTGCAGCACTTCCTCGAACATGCGGTCTTTACCTTAGGTGACTTCACAAGGACTGACCTTATTTGCACCAGTCAGAGTATGAGGCACAAATATGGATTGTTAGAGATACTACAGATGTTTTAATTCTGCTGAAGAAGGCCCAGAAATACAATATAAGAAGCTTAATGTTTGTTCATGTTTGTAGTAAGATACTGCACATGAACATTTCCACCTGAGAAAATGTTTCCATTACGATGCATCAATATTTTAGTACTGCTTATGCTTTGATCGGTTGACCGGAATCACGCTTGACCACAGTGAAAAGTAATCGATGTCCCATAATGAAGCCTTATTTTCTTCTAATTTGGTGAATTTAATAATGGCCAACTGTGTGTCATCCTCCCCGTCATTTCCGAGTAGCGGTCGTAAATAAGTGTCATTTGTTTTTTGTAATTAAGTCCACCGCTCGTCTGTTTGCACAGCTGAAGTATACAGGAAGTGCACTAATGGGCACCAGTAAACACATTTCTCTAAGGGCTGAAAAACAGGTCATAGGTATAATTGTATTAAACAATGACATTGTTGCATGACAGGTATATGCTATGCACATTACATTGTTCATATTCAACAATGTACAGTTATATTACAGATGGAACAAATGTTTGCTTAAAGAATTTAATCACATTAGAACATCGGCAATGAGAGTCAATAATGTTTACTGAAAGAGTGATTCTTAATTAAGAGTAGATTTTTGAAGCAAAAGCATAACAACCAAGTTTAAAGTGTCTCACTGCACTATTAGATTATGATCATGAAACATAAACATCCGATGATGATGAGCTTCAAAAGATAAAGAACCCATTTAACAATTTAAGTTTGTATGCAGGCTCAAAGTGGACACTTGTTGAATGTAATTCCTCACAAAAACTGAAACACATTTTCCACAATGAAAACATTTCTCAACATCCAACATATCCCTAAAATATCCCTTTCCAGTAACTCACATAGGTGTTGATAAATAAGCAGTAAAGTTCATATATTAAAGACAAATTATAAAAAGCATGCTGTACTTACTGTCTCTGTGCGATGCTGGTGTGGAGCTCAGCAACCAGGATGTTCACTTCACCACAGCAATAGGGCTTATAAATGGTGTGGGGAGCGAGCCTAACCCAGTCTGTCTCCTAATGCAGGCAAGACGCTGCCCCTTGTGACCAAATGACTCCCATTATGTATTTGCAGAGACGAAGGCGAGCCCATGTTGTAATGTGATAGGAACTTTTGGCTATCGCAGCACATCAGTCAGTAAATGCGATGCTGCTGCTGTCTCCATCACAAAAAGCTTTTAGTTAATGTAGACTGATGTTTGATAGTGTAACAATGACGACAAAACAGGCACGGTGTGAAATGTGGTTTTTAATTTCTTTTACACAGTTTGAGTTTTTCATTTTGTGCACATTTACAGCACTTTCCCCGGCAGCATGTGTCCTAAACAGCCTTTGCCGTCATTTCAGGTCTGCATGGCCTCTCTTCATTATTGTTACTATTTAAAAGGCGAGGCTCCCTGACATTTTCAGCAGTCTCGAGAAGACATGCAGCTACGCATACACACACTGTTTATACTATTTATCAAACCTTTACTCAACAGAAGAGAGCTATTTCCTTCTCCACTTGTGTTTGGGATGAGGTCTGTCCTGCTGCTTTTTCTCCCTTAAAGCAAGTGACTCTTGACGAGATGGAATAAAGACTAAGACCTCCTTGTTGATGGTGGGGATTAAGGAATATTGCTCAGGGAATCTTTATCTAGCAGGATTATCAGATAAGGTATATCATTAACTGAGGATTATACTAGTATTTCTACCAGCATTATTGTCAAGGGAATGGTACAATCATGTGAGATTGCAAACTGGTCTGACGACACAAGTGGCATATTCCAGCTGCCATGCTAGCACAACTTAAAAAAAATCTTATTTTAGAAAAGTTAAATTGATAATATTGCATCAAATAAATGAGCCACTCACTGTGAGAACTAGAGGAAATTTTTTTCCTAACATGTTCCAGAGGAAGCTCCAGCAACTACTGAATGGATTGCAATAGAAATGTGAACATTCATTGTCGTGGTCAAATTTCATGGTTCCCGATGGTCTGCTCCCTAATGACGCTTAAATCTAGCTCCATCAACGGGTCATAGGTTCTATTTGTCCAGCGCCTTAGTTTATGATCAAATGTGTGCCAAGCTAATGACATTGCCATCGGCATTAGCTGTAAGCAGCAGTAAAACAGCAGTCTGAGCTGTGCCTCCACACAGAGATGTTAGTATGGTTGTGGACTCTTGTTATAGTTCGATTCCAGTTAAAAGATGTTTGGAAATTGTACAATGCATCTTTAAAAGTTCTGAAACTTTACAAACGTCCATTTTTGGCTGACAACATACCAGACTTAACTACTGCAATGGGAAACTAAAACTAAATTGCAACTACCGACGCAGGTCTGATTTATGGCAGATGTTTTGTAATTAATGAAGCAGTACATCCACAAACAATTCTCTAAAATTACAAAATTATCCATCATAATAAACATCGCCAGGTATACTTTATTCAGATCCAGAGTCCATGTCGAGCATACATCTAATAGCTCAAAACTAATATTTGCCCGGTTATTGTTCTCATGGTTTATCTCTGAGATGTGTCCGAAGTGTATTTGTGGAAAAGCCCACACACATGCAGCAAAAGCCGAGCCGGTGTCCCAAAGACAATTTTATCTCTTCAGCCGAGTTTGATGAATTGCCCGGATCAGGTTGTATTAGGCAAATAAATACGAGTAAAACCTGCAGAACAATATGGTGGTGTTTGTCTTGGAAATTTGCGGTCCATTATAATTCAGTGCATAAAAGCAGAGAGATGGAAGAAAAGGTGAGGAAGTCCAAGTGGTGCACATGTACATGTTTTGCCTAAATTTGTTTCAGGGATTGCTTTTTTGAGTGCCCCCGTATCTATAATAGCTATGTAATGATATGATTTGAATATTCAGTCCCTCAGATGGAGGGAATGTGTATTTAGCAGTGAAGTGGCACCTATAGAAGAATGTTCCACTGCACCTGTCCAAAGAGGCCGCAACTGCTGACGAGACGGTGTTGGACGGCCTACTGGACTAAATTATACATACATGCCATTATGCAGAGGACATACTGCATACCCTGCAAATCCCCACTGCATAAAAAATGTCATTTCTTACAAGCTTCCCCACATGCTTCCCCATGCTTTTGATACCACAGTTACTGAAACCCATAAACACTTTATTTCCAATTTTACACATTTGCCCTGATTTACATATTGAGTGTTTTGCTTGCAAGATAACCTCTTCATGCACCATGGAGAAATATTTGTGACACATGTCACCCATAAGAGGTATTTAAAGTAGGGAGCTTGCAGTAGGAAAGCCTATTATTGGTTTAAAAAGTGAAAAAAGGGTAAGGTTAACGTGTTGCTGTACACAAAAGTGGCTGAGAACAGCAATATGCAGAGTGCTTTGCCCGCAGAGCTGTCAATCAGAAGTTCACAACAGCCTAAGTGGGGTGTGTGTATGTGTGTGTGTGCATCCGTGTATAGGTGTGTATGTGTATATGTGTGTGTGTGTGGGTGGGTGGGTTTGTGTGGTCCTGGTAACATGTGGCACTGCGTTGGTGTTCCATCACTTATAAATGAGGTTACCTCTTAAGAGTGGCGGTGTCCTTGGGGACTGTGCTGCAGGCCTGGCTGCCAGACTGCTTTTTGACACTCTATTTGTCCCCTGCTGAAAACGTACTCAGCATGTTTGACTTCTCGCATGCACTGTCACCGGATTCTAATCAAACAAAAAGTCACTTCCAGGTCCATTAAGTCGGCGAGAACCAACAAAACTTTTTTTTTTTTATGACGATTATTCTGGTTTTAATACTCCGGCTTGACAGTGACGAGCCTGTCAGACACTGTAAATCACTCGGAAACAGAGATGCAAATTTCAATTTCAATATATTTGCACAGGGAATCTCTTTAGTCATACGGGGATTAGATTCTTTCTAAGCATATAATTAAGAGCTCAAAGGCATGATTTTCAGGCTTTACTGAGATATGGATTCATGCCAGCAAGACGCATTTGAATGCTTTCCTCATTTGGAAGGAAAGAAATGTATGACACTTGTATTTCTCCGTGTATTTCCTCAAGGCAATTACAATAGTCTGAAATTGTGATGTATGATGTCTGAACTGTGATAATAGTAAAACGGAGGTATGGTTGTTATTTTTTTTTATATTTCACATGACACTGATGAAACATCAGTTGCTCAGCATTCATGTGACGATTTAGCTCTGCCCTCAGTAAGTAAACACCACGATGAATGAATCTTCCTAACAATAGTCTTTTACTATAACAGCCACTTCAGTGTAGAGTTTGTACCACTTTATTGGTTTCCTTTTTTGGTTTCCTTTTTTCGATTTTTTTTTTCATTGCCAGTGTGGAAGAAGGTACTTTGACAGCTTTGCATGCTCTCAACTTCTTGGAAGTAGTTGAACTACAGCAAAGCTACTAAAGGGAGAAATCTAGTTTGGTTAACTAAAGCTACATAGAAAGCTGTTCAAATTACTTTTGAAACTACATTTGTGAAAATGCACTTGTGAAATTATAATAAAATATACTGCAAAAGTCTGGTACATGTAGTTCATTACTCCACAACGCTGTTCATCATCCTCTGTTGGCTTTAGATACCCTAATCCAGAGACAGAGGGGAAGAAGCTCAAATAAATCAAAGTAAAAACAACAGCCCCAAAAGATTCAGGAAGGGTTGGTGAGCTTGACAATAAGTACTTTATTTTGACAGGACACAATTCTGTTTGGTATGAAGTTCAGTGGTTCGATTTTAAACTTTGATTCTTGCCTCCTACAAGTTGTCCCCACCAGGAATTAATGAGGACTGAAGTAAAAAAATTGACAGTGTTTCAGAAGTGGGATATGGACTTGTAACTCTCTGATGCTGCTCTGAATTATGGCTTAGAAGGGTATTTCTGAACCAAACCATTTGAAATGTTTCCCTCGCGGGGCAAAATGTTATTTTTGACAGCATAACACGATAACGTTAAAACTATTTGTGCATGACAGGCTGAGAGGTCAGAGCCGTATTGGACACGAGAACTAACAGAAAAGATGAGGAGTTCCTTCCTCGGCAAGACTTAAAGTGCAGTGTCTGCTCTCTCTCTCTCTCTCTCTCTCTCTCTCCCTTTTCTATGTTTTCTATCTGTCAAAGTCCCAGCTGGTGTGAGCTAAGCTGAGGTGAGCTCAGCTGCATTGTCTTGAGACTACAGTGAGCATTATGACTGCTGGAACCCCTCCCCTCGAGGTCTAAATCCTTGATCCCGGTGCCTGTGATTATCTGTGTGGATTCGCACAGGTCAAATCGGAAAAAACAATCATGAGCTACACAGGCTGCTGCTGCTTGTCAGGTCAGCGGCAGTATCATTTCTATCCCATCCTAGCAACACCATCTGCTCGGTTTGTAAGGCCGTGCCCTCACACACTTGTTAGGGGAGAGTTGTATCTATCACTGTTACGGTTTGGTTCCTTTTTTTTTTTTAATTGTCGACATTTTCTGTGCTTGAAAAAACAATCGAAACTCACTTTGCAGCCAGATACTGGTATCATTAATTGCAGCTAGATTTGATGATGATCATGATTTTTACATGTACTGGAGTTTTGCTGCTTATATTATTATCTTAACTGTTCCAATTCTTTCCCATTTTTGGGCTAAGTCAAAGATGTGGGGTTTTTTTTGTTTGTTTTTTTAGCTGACCAGAATAGTTCTCAGGTCAGGAAGATCAGCAATAACTTCAGGCCAGGACTGAAGAAGAGAAGGGTGTGTGTTGCAGCTCCATCCGGAAAGCAATCAATGCCTTTCATGTGCTTCTCTCTGCTCAATCCCCTGATGTACCTGGAGGACCACGTCCCCCCGAGTCCACCTTTAATCCCCTTCAACAGTATTCTTCCATCTGCCGGTGCTGGACTCTGTGCCGATCATTAATACTAAAGTTTACTCTTCAGCCACAGAGCTGGTGGGTCCTCTCATCCACTGGGTAAGGCACCGCGTCATCAAACGCCATGGGAGACGTGGTGACAATATTATATATTACCTATTCTTCACTCTAAACTGGTCATGTATTTTTGGGGGGTTGGTCACACATGGTTTTTGCTTTTGTTGGTTTTGTTGATCAGCTTTACTGGTTAAGCTCACTCTTGCTTATCTAACTTGGTTAACTAACAGCTGGCATTTACAAGGTGTTGATCTTTAGCAACAAATCATCTGATGGGTAGGTATACAGGGGCAGAATCACAAGGAAGAACACAGATGAACTGGCAAAATGAAGGACACAAACAAAGGAAACAAAGGAACAATATCATGATAATGATGCACAGAGGAACAGAATGAAGAACCGGGAAACACAGGGCAGGATCATGAAAACGATCCACAATCATTATATGCCAACAGTCGTATTGACACATCATTTAAATGTAAAAAAGGAAGCTAAGGAAATATATTTTATGTTTTTGTTGCCCCTTAAAGTTTGATCTGAGAGCCTTTGGTTTCTGACGTTTTGACAAAGTTCCACTCACATGTAGGCCGACCAATGTTAATAGCTCAATGCTCCTGTGAACCCTGGTTGCGGATGAGTAAGCCGATCATGAGTCATGTTTAGTTCCACTTGCTTGGCCCAGACAAAGCTTGTTAACCCTGACACCAAGAGGGTTATGCCTGGGTAAAGTCAGCCGCGACCAGAGCTGACCACGAGTGCACTGTAGACGAAAGCGGTTTACTTATAATTGTATTGTGTAATCGCTCATTATGTCTTCTTGCGCACAGCTCGGAATTACGGGTTTCGAAAATCTTCACAGGAAGTGATTGATTTGCGATTGTTTCAAAGCACTGATAATGAGTGAGGACGAACCGAAGGGAGAGAGACACGAGAGGAGATTAGGCTGGAAGGCTGAGCGGATAGGGGAAGAAAAAAAAAAGGACAGATAGGAGATAGAGATGAGAGTCAAGCTCTCTCCACTCCAGGATGCCCTGTTTTCTTGCCCTTATTTAGTGATTGAGGATGTATGAGCTGGTGGACTGACAGGCATTGTGGGTAATGAACTGTCTCCACTCCACTGCAACCATTATTTTGAAGGTCAATGGACGGGTCAAGACAGCCAACTCTGCAGGCCGATACCGTCCAAACTGTAGTAATGAGTGGTTGGCTTCACCGTCTCACATCGCTGAACAGCTCTCAGCGGCGAATGGTTTTGTAGTCGCACTTGGCACTCCACACTGGAGGATAACAAGAGTCCACAGACAGTTTGAACTGACTGTGATAAACAATAAAAACAGGGGGGAAAAAACATCTAAGTTAATTACAGGCCATCCCTACTCAACTTTATTTCTTTCAGCTGGTGACGTAGGTGTGGGAAAGGGAGGGGCATCATCACACACACCTGAGCATACATCAGGGCTATATGACAGACCAGGCTGTGAGAAAGTGAGCTGCAACATTTAGCTAATGAGCATGACACCACCTTGTGGAGACAACACAGATTTCTTACTGGAACACACAAGCTGAAGGAACTCCGGAGGCGGACCGCAAGAGCTCTCTCACTCGTTCAGACAGACCGCTCACCGACATCACACTGTGCTTCGACAGGCACGCTGTTGAATTTTTAATTGGAGAGGAAATGCTTATCTGACAAATGCACGAAAATGCTTGTGGAGTGCAGCATCATCCAGGAAACTGTGGCACCTCTTGTTAATCTTTTCTACCTTGTGGCTACAGTCTATCCCACTTCTTTTTTCAAGAGAACTGCATCAAGGACATTTAGTTTTGAAATGTGTTCCGCTTCGCCGTCCAAGAGGCAACACCACATGAAAACGGAGCCACCTCCCTTCCCAACCCCCGCCCCGAAAATCCAATCAGGACTGATGAATTTGAAATTGATGGCAAATCTTTATGAGCGTGGGCACTTACTCGGTGTGATGAGGGCCACTGAAAAATGAGGAATGAGAGGAAGAAGAGTTGGAGGGAGAGATAGTGAGGTGGAGACAGCTCAACAGAGGGAGCGGAGGGGAGCGAGGATACACTGGTAGATTTATGACTTCTTGTTTGGAGCATACTGCTGAAACAGACTCATAAATGTTTTTGATGGTCGGCAAATAAATAACTCCCAGCGTGTCTGCTCAGCACACAATAAATAATCCTAAAAAGTTTAATCATTCTCTATCCTTCCGATATATTTTGGCTGTGTCTATGTGAGCGCACATATACAGTAAAGTGCATGCAGTGCTTTCCATCCTACCACATGTGTTACCCTCAAATTTGTGAGATTTCGGCAAACTTTTACATTAAAGTAAAAAAAACACTGGGCCTGCAAGAGTGTGAGAAACCACCAAGATTGTGGGAAAGTGCTTTGTTACCGCATCTGATACACTATTGGCTCCTCTGTGCAGTAATTTCACTGTGTTTGCTGAGAGCTGTGTTCACCCTTGAACCTCCTCCTCTCCCACAGCAAACTGCTTCCCACATGCACAGGTCAAGAGACTCACTGTGAAGGTGCCCTTTGTATAACTCGGTGCTCATTATAACACATTGGGCTATGAGAAAACCATAACAAGGAGTGTGTGTGTGTGTGTGTGTGTGTGTGTGTGTCCATTTATGCACAATTGCACTTCTCCACAGGTGCACGTGGAGCTGCAGTGTGTGCGTGTGCATGCTCTCATAAGGTGCATTTCTGTGTGGGAAGACATTTGCACTGTTGGTGGGGTGCCTGAGATTGACCAGTGTGTGGGACTAGGTTTGTGTGCCTCTGTGTGTGTGTGTGTGTGAGCTCATATGTGTTGGCGGAGGTTTCCCTGGAGAAGCCGAGCAACAGAGCTGACCTTGCAGTAAGAAAAAAAAAAAAGACAATAATTTATTCATTGGCATTGCACAAATTTCTCTCTATGTTCATTACGGTGTTCAGCTGTTATCTCAGCTGTTTTAAAGTGTCTCTTCCTGCACTCTGCGAATTATTGATTTCTCCAAACACTCTGTCTTTTAGTTTAGGACAACAAGATTGAGATCATAATTTATGATCCAATCAGCGCGTATTCAGTAGCTTCTCCTTCATTTGGAATCAGCCGCACACCTCCTCCAATTCTAAAGACCGACTCTCACCACCCTCTCCGCATTGTGTATTTTTAAACCCTGAAGCTTAACCTCGCTGTAAAAATGTCTCTTATCGGACAGGGTCCAGCTGGCAATGTCAAACAGATGGCTTTATACCCTCTAGGGTTTCCATTCAGAATAAATTAGTTCAATAAAATACCAAGAGGGCACTTAGAGAGCAGACAATTAAACACCTTGCATAGAACACAGTCAAGCTGTATTTCAAATGACTGAAAGCTTATACTGATGAATGCAGTCATTAAAAAAGACAGCACTCAATACGGTTTCAACAATAGACAGTAAGCATGCGGCCAACCTTGAAGCAGGATGGGCCGGAGTTAAGGTAGGTTCACAAACCAGCGTCTGAATGTATACTCAGGATCAAACTGTGTATCTTAACACAGAGAAAAAGGTGGTGATGTTTACTTTTGATTTATATTAATCATCCTATGACACGTTGAAAGGACCCAATTTGTGTGTAATGCACGAGTGAAAAATATGTCACCGGTGTTCTTGACAACACAGTCACTATGCTGCATAAACATTGTAATTTAGTACAGTAATGGGTCCATCTATCGTCACAACATGAAGGATGATGGTTTTTTAAATTATTTTGTTTAAACCAAACAGCTTTTTTTTCTGTCTTTGAATCTCAGGTACTGTAAAGCACGATTAACCACAAAAATGCAACTTTAATGACTTTTAAAATCAGTGAATGAAAATATATTTTCCGGATGAATTATCAAACAGATCACCCATTCCTCTCAAGTGACTTTTTGGCTATACATGTTAACTGCCTGGTGGTGGTGGAGGTGTTCATTTCCGGAGCCACATCCAAATCCCCAATCCGCTCCAACACTTGTTGGTGGCACAGCTATCTCACACTGCGTTGTGCTGCCAGTATCCAGGGATAACAATGAAACATTTATTGAATCCTACTCAACATAATTAAACTGTATTAACTTAATTACCTCTGCCTCTGTCACGGTAATCAAATGGATAGAGTTCAGATGAGCGCTAACCTTTCCCTCAGGTGTGAGTTACAGAGCACCCGAGGGATCACATTACCACCGCTGCCAAAAGGGCCTGTCTGTCGTTCCTTTTGAGGGCTTCATTCCTTTTTTCTGTCTATCTGCCAGGTCCGGAAGGGCTTTTCTGCCACAGGAGCTGCTGAGCGCGGGTCTCTATCAGTGCCCTCCAAAAACCAGAAATGGTATTCTTAGAACAATGACCCAACTCCCCTGTGAAAGTAAGCCTGCTCCTGATCCCTTCACAGGAAGGTTAATGTGGGTGCAATGATCCAAGGGCCGCCATCTGTCCTTAGGGGTCTCCTTTACGGTGACAGCAATAACTCATTTTGATACTTCTCATGATGGCTCTTCTTTTGGACGGGGGCTTGGACCTGTGTTCTGGGTAGAGGGCGCGTTGAGCCGCACAGGGCTGCCAGGCATGTCACATGATGGATGGGCGGAAGGAAGTGTTGTGTCCTGACAGGATCCATTCAGCCTGCCTCGTCACTGGGGATTTGGTAGTGCGGCACTTTTTTCGTGCAGTAAAAATCAATCGGGGACAGTGTTTTCCAAAAGCATCCTAAGGCTAGGATGATCTTAGACAGTACTCTTACAAGAAAATCATGGTTACCTTTGAAAAGATATGGAAAAGGATATTGAAAGTTTAAGGTTTACATAAAAAGCATTTGGCCTTTCTTCTCAACTGGCCTTATATGGTCACATAAAAGGAAATAAGATAGAAAACACTTAAGTGGTCGGTCTTGGATTTACAGATGCAGGGAAAACCCAATTCACTTCCGCTGATGGAAAGTGCATTGAAGTACTGGCCCATAAATAAGTATGTGTGTAAAACTCATGACATGCACCACATGGGCTGACCAAAAGATAAACCATCCTGAAAGACAAATGTCAGCCTCACAACACATGTACCGGCACTATGTACCCAAAAGGCATGTGTATCAGCATTGTTTTTCCGAGACACAAGCCTGGTCTATTTTTAAAAGAGCATTCGGATACATCAACAGCATCAAAGATGACTTCACTGAATCAGTATTTTGAGCTTCTACTAGAGAGGCAACTGCCATGGATGTTGGGGAGGTGAACTGGACATTAAAAGCAAATGCATTTAAGTAGCTGTACTGTTTGTCACTGATCCCCCAAATGGTGTTGGGTAGGATATTGAAATGCAAGAAGCCTGAGGTCAAGCTGGACTTTGAAGGTGTGTGAATGTGTAAGTGACCCCCACCTCTCCTTGGAACTCGTCCACAGCGTCCCAAAATAATGGGGAGCGAGGGAGTTTTTTTCCAACATATCGAATCTGAAAACATATTTGTCCGTTTGTTTTTGTGTGTAGCAACTCAGAGAAAGAAAGAAGGGGCAGAGAAAGGAACACAAGAGGACAGGCACAATTTATCTAAGCAAAGGGATTCCCTGGACTGTGCTATTTGAAGTAAGAGAGAACTCCTAGAGAGGGCACGGCGCGTTCAAAATCGTGACCGGCTCTTAAATGTCCATCTGGGACAATGCCCAAAGTCATGGTTTTCTTTTTAGGGTAGCATTTTACTTTAATTTCCCCAGCATTGCTGCATTAACCTACAAGGGAGGCCTCGGGCAAAAAAACACTGCTGAGTTCTTGTCAACCCCCAGTTCCTTTCATTTAATGTGCAATATGTGCAGTCTTTCTATAAATACCAAAAGAGTGCCTGTCCCAAGATATGCATATAAGGACAAATACAGTCCATTTCTCAAAACTGGATTTTTATTCAGTCTATTTTCAAAACCATCGGGACCATCAGGGAAGAAAGCTCTTATCATGTCAGTTGATACTGTGCCTCAGCGGAGCACACTGCTGCGTGCTTCCCAGTCCCATCTTGTTCCATCTCCTCGCACCGTGCTACTGGTCTGGACCAATCACTGTGGGACACATTCCAGGGATCACCCACAATCAAGGACAGAAGTCAAGATCAGCACCAGTGACCTCTTTGATAGACTGGTTTAAATTAGAAGACGCTTTCGGGGAGCAGCTGATAGAGTCCATCAAGAGCCTTGACATCTCCAGCAGTTAGCATTATCTTTAAAGTCCAATATGTGTAACCTTGAAGGACACGAGTGAGATGAAATGATATTATATCACCACTGGGTGCTGATAGTGATTGGACATGTCAGTCGTGTACGTAGGACTGCTCCACCTCGAGCGACTTGATGAATTGGTGAATGTAAATATCCAAGGTCATCGCTCACGCATTCACACACAAACACACAGATGGTCATACGCTGTCCAGCCTGGTAGCTGAGGGGATGGGGGATTGGATGTCAGTGCGACCCTATTTCTCACACTTAAAGCCCAGATGTGACTGCGGACCCACATCAGCAGGTAAACAACAGCCTGGATGGGGAAACAAGACTGGAGCGACATCACCTGCTCCAGTCTGACCTCGACACGCAGACAACATATGTCGGCACACGCCTATAGTTAGCCCTAATTGTAAACATTTGTCACCCATTGGTGTGTTCACAGCGGGACACAGAATGCAGCCATGAATACATAAATCAAGTAAATTAGGCGTGGATCAAGCATGAGCAAAAGGAATGAAACAGTTAGGACTAAACATAAAAAGAAACTGCCATGAGAAGTTCTGCTAGACTTTAATGTCAGAGCATTTTTTTTGTTGATAATAATCATTATTATCAACACTGGTATAGGGCTCACCAGTGTTTTGGACTTTGGATTTTCTTCATTAGGTTTATGCAATTCTGCATGTTTTAAACATAACTTGTGAAAAGATACAGTCAGCATTATCCACCAATCTGAACAGATCTCCCTCCTCCTTTCGTCTGTGTTCATTTGTGAGAGGAGGAACGAATTTCCCCCATCACAATATCCCTCCCAGGAGTGGGCAAGTTTTGGTTTCCTGTCCAAATGATTAATCTTTCACATTATTTCACAGAGGGACTCATAACACCATAACACTACCTGTGGACCCAATTACACAACTGACAACAGTATCAATGCAACACTCTGACTTATGGCGGCATAAACACCAAAGCCTTCGTGCTACATCAGCAATAGTGATTTACAGGGATGATATGCATAGATTAGCAGGCCAGCGTGGATGCAAAGAAAGATGTATTTCAGTAATGTTGGCTCCACCCGTGTCACCGGGGCCCACGAGGTGAAAACTCTCTCACTAACTGGTTTGCTTCCGCTGACAAATCTATTGTCCAAAATCCTTCTGTTTTCACCGGTAGGGTGCTGTGTGTTGGATAAAACAGAACATAAAAATGGCACTTTCACCCTCAAAACATTAAAAGAAGTCAGGAGCAGACTGAACATAGAAAATGGTTCACCCCAGGCCCAGCTAATGTGCCAGATACACCACAAGTGACTTCATTGCTATTCATCCCATGATCTCTCCTCCCTGTCTCTCACTTCAGTGTACAACACACAGTGATCACTGGAACACGCTAGAGGTGCCACACCTGCCCTGATTACATAAACGCTTACTCTCATAGGACAACTCTTGACACTAGACGCAGGCCACATTGCCAGCAATTGGTGCCTTTGCAGCAATTAGACAAAGTGCATTATATTCGCATTATCATGCTGCCACAAGCACTTTGGGTTAAGGTGCGGCACTGAGCATCTTGTCTACCCTGCAAGGCAGCATTATTCACACTGATGAATGCTGATGAGCATGCTGCAAACTCCTGAAATCTGGAAGCTACTCTGGAGCTGTGCAGCAAACGGATGTGATGTTGACACGTAGAGTCAAAGCTGAGGGAAGCACCTCGGTGTGTGTGTCTCTTTCTGAGTTTCCTGTGGCAGCGTGCGTGCTTTGCCGTGCCGGACAACACCACAGTGGGAGCGGTAGGCATCCCAATAAAAATATAAAAGCAACTCCAATTCAATTAGCGATCCATGGCCCTGGACGTATTATGCAAACACGACCAGCAGGACGGAGTGGTAATCAATCAAGTTTGTTTGTCCCCTGCTAACAACAACATCAGACACAACGCTGAGGCCACAGTGCCATGGACTACATGTGCACACTAAGAGAACAGGATTTTTAAAAGATTGTCTTTAAGGCATCGTTGGCTCACTTTGATTGATGGCAGCATGGAGAGACAATAAACACAGGGAGATAGAGAGGGAGATGACATATTGCAAAGGTCCTTGGTTGGATTTGAACCAGGATTTAGTAGACGCATGATTACACGGTACAGACTTAGACCAATAAGCCCTCAGGACACCCCGCGTACTGTAGTCGCATTTCGCACAACAAAATACCAAAGCTTGTTCACGTTCATTGTGCTGTGTGTATTTTTGACACGTTGGTTGTTGCTGGCAGCATCAGATGTGAACAGGTGTGTTTTGCGGGATGAATGAAGGGATGACATAGATTAATGACTCGGGTCTGCAACAGACCATTATATTGAAGGCCACTGCTGCCCACTGTGGGTGGGTGGTTGGTGTGGACCTTGACATGGCCAGCAGCTAAAAATAGCCAAAGAGAATAAACAGGCTGCTGCTACTGCGTGTTTCCTCCCTCTTATTGACAAAAACACACACACACACACACACCCAAGCACATACAGGCGCCGCCTCACACACACGTTTGTACAGGCTGCACTGTGCCGTGGTGCACTTACAAAGTCTTCAAACTCACAGCTTGCGGCCTCACCACGAGCCAGTAAATGGGCCTTCTTCAACATCGAATCTGAATCTGAATCTTTAGAATTTTTCACAGAATAATAAATGACATTTTTGGAAAGTATGTTGCATCCCAGTTTTTTAAAAAATACCATGCAGTGACAGCAGGCAGCAGAGAGATAGATTGGAAGGGGAATGCATGCTCGCATTTTTAACCTTGCTCACCAATGTGCTTTTGTTCCCTCCTTTACAAGTATTCACATCCATTGCAGCTTTCTATTAATAGAAATGTGTCCAGCATTGATTGAATGCTCATTATTGTAATTTAACTGAATGTGACTTGTGCTCTCCCTCTCCTGCAAGAGCTCACAGTAAATTACAGCCGTCCACATTTCTTTCTCTCTATGTGTGTCTTCCACCACACACACAGACCCATTTCGCATGCAAGGCAACACGGCTTGTTAACTTAATTCTGTTGAAGTTATGGATTTATCTTTCACTTTTTCATGGAGATATTCATACTTTGAGAGTCCACTAGTAGCACATATATGTATATATAAGCGGATACATTGAGGGAAGCTGAAAATGATCTGTGCGCGGCTCCTTGGTGTATCTCTCTGATGAAGGCGTTATGAACAGATGATGGTGTGTCTCTCTCATGTGCTGACAGCGTCAGAGGCAGGAGCTGTGGATTGCAAGTGTGTCCACGGTGTTGTTTGGATGATGGAGTGGACACATTTTATGACAAATTGGAAAGGGAAAATACAGCAGGCAGTGACGGCTCAGGGATGAGGCAGCCGGCGCAGTCAGTCAACTCTTTTTGGTCTGAGATTGATGAGAGCAAGCTCGCAAAGAGAGAGGCTGGAGGTGGCTGTTCGGCTCCTCACCTTTGAGCCGTTCTTTATAACTTCTCTCTGTCTTCACACACAGAATGTCAACTGTAGGAAACTTCTGCTTGGCAATCAGTCTCCATTATTACATTTTCACTGTCAGGGTGCATAATATATTCGGATAAACGCGGACAGCAAAGGTTAATTGACCAAACAGTTGATTCAATCACTGCCAGCGACGCTAGGTCGCAAATCTTTCTGGCTCCATGGCCCAAAGTGTTTCTTCAGCATGATGCCGCAATTTGGGTTGCTATGGCAACAACCTACACAAGCACACATGCCCACATAGTACACAGGAATTAAAAAAAAAAACCTCACACAAACCTCATCTCTATGAACACCCTCCAGAATTTCTTTTTTTTAGTCTTTTGTAACCTGCAGAGCGTCAACACAATTCTATATGGAAAGTTGGTGATTACAGGTATCAGGCTGCTAACTAGAGTTATTCCGCCCACATGGTGGGTCGCAGGCTGGCTTCAACTCCCCGGAGTACCCATGCATGCAGGTGGTGCTGGTATAAAGCTGGAAGCATCTACTGCACAAAGTATGACATTCAACACATTTGTCTGCTTGGAAAGCTGTGAGCGCAGGCCTGCTCCGCTGATTATTCTGTATCACTGCTACCTCGCACATCATGAATCATAGCATAGCTGATTGGCTGCCAGTTTGACGATAATTAATGGAGGGGGACACAGTCAATTGCCCTTAATCATTTCTCTGTACCCTAAGTAATTAACGGCTCTGTCATCAGCAGTTTTGTTGTCGTGTCAAGAGAATGATTTACGTCTGTCAAGTAGGGGTCAAGACGATGCTTCACTACTCTGGACCTCAACACTGTGACAACGAATGTCATCATGGTGTCAAGGGTTTAAGAAAAAAAAATCTACAGACTTTTTTTTTTTTATCTAAGGGGTAAAAATTTGTTGCAGCAAATAAAACTTCAATAATTGCACCTTGGCTGCATATTTTCTCATGCCTCCTCTAACCCTCTTGCCATATTCAAATCAAATTTGCATGGCAAAGAGATGGAGACGGCCCGAGCGCCGGAGTCACATTCAAATAATTAATCAGCTCCATATTTGATTCCTCATACATGTGATGTGGGATTACGCTGGGCAGAATATGTGCAGCTGCATATCTGCGGATCCATAAGTGACGTCTGGGCAGCGCCGCAGCCTTTGACCTTCAAACAACAGTGCCCACACAGTTAAGACACAGTATACGTGCACACAAAGCCTCTGTGAAGTCAATGCGGCATTATTGATCACTTGTCACTGGAAGGAAGGAACATGGCAAGGAAATCAATTACACACATGCAGCACATAATCAAATTTCTGGAAAAACGCTTTGCTAAGGGGAAATGTTCACCTGACACATAAGCTCTAGGGGGGCATATCATTGCCGTATTGAACACTATTCATATGAACTGAGGGCTGAGGGATGGAGAGAGGAGAGGGGAGAGAACACTCCAACGATCTGAGTCATAATAAGGGATACATAATTTAATATCCCTATTTATTCATTTAAAACCAGGGAGCGGGGAGATCATTACATATTGATAGCTAATAGATAAGATGGGTTTTGATTACTTGGGAGGCATGAGGTGTGTCTGCCTGAGTTTAACGCCGCCCTGCGGCACTGCTGACTACTCTCTCGAGTGGTCAAGGAAAAGGGGTCAGGCCACCGCCTCGTCTTCTGCTGGATCAGGTTACTTTCTGCGGGTGGAGTGGAGCATCTCAGATGGTAGGCGAGTTATTGCCTTTGAGGATGTAGCTGTTTCACCTGTAATGTGTGTGTGTGTGTGTGTGTGTTTGAGAGAGAGTGGGAGGGGGTGAGTGAGGGCCTGAGGGAGCAATTTGTTGCATTTACGTTCTTTTAGGAAGCTCAGTTAAATGTAATTTTTTATCATTTCCTTTAAGCGGGCTTGCCACAGCGCTGCAAAACAAAAGCCCAGGCAGAGGCAACACAACATTTCATGGTGATTTCACAAAAACTGTGCACCTCATCACCATCATTTGCCACCAGCACCTTAAACCAACCAACCTTTATGGGACCACTGGAACTGATGTGATCTCTAAGATATATACATATATATATATATATACATATGTGTGTGTGTGTGTGTGTGTAAAAGTGGTTGCACTGTAGCTTTAATATTACGAGATCTAATCATAATAACTGAAACAATAAAAAAAAATCTCTCCACACTTCACCACGCTCCTGTAACTAAATCACAAAGGGGATCGAGCTGTGTGATCCAGCTTGTTTTGTGTGTGTGTGTGTGTGTGTGCGTGTTGTTTCCCAGCTCTCGGATGTGGTGCACTCCTCCGCTCCTCCTCGCGTTAAGTGTGCGGCGGGACACTCCGCAGTTCGCCTCTCGCGTCCCCTCTTCCCTCTTTCCGCGTTTTGCCTTTTACGCGCACGACGTCTGCAGCGCTGCGATCCAGCGAGCCGCGTCTCCTCCGCCCGACGCACGCTCCTCTCCTCTCCTCTCCTCTTCTTTTTTTTTTTTTTTTTTTTTTTTGTGGAGAGGAAGGCAGGACTCTTTCCACAGAGCTCCCATGGGCGAATCAGCGCCGGTTGTTTCCTCGCATACAGAAGGAAAGAACATTTAGGCTTCTTTTGCTTTTTTTCCCCCCCTTTTGATTTGATTTGATTTTTTTCTACAAATCTACATATCTGTCTTCTCTTCTCGACTCATTTCCCAATAAAATGTGGGACGCGCGTCCTCTGCGCGCCGCCCGCGGAGAGCTCTCCTCCTCCTCCTCCTCGGCCGTGGCCGCTTGACTGAAGGGGGATCCCGGCTCCCCTCTCATCCCCCGAGGACCGAGGAGAGGAGTTTGCATGCAAAAGGTGGTTCATCTCTGCAAGGTGAGAGAGACTGTTTTGTTTGTTGTTGTTTTTTTTTTACTTTTCCACAACATTTGGATCCCACTTTGGACCTCCAGATTTGAGATTTGCACGGGGGCTTGCTTGGATTATGAAAAAAATAGGCTGTAGCGTAACAGGTACGCAGTGTTTCTAATTTATAGGACTGCAGAACAAGTCGAGACGTATATACATTTTGCAACGCGAGGCTGCTTCCCATCCCTTCCTACACACACACACACACACATCTACTCATAATGTACCGTTTGGAAGGCACAATGTGTGGCAAGTGTTTGGTACAAATCGTCAGGCAGTGCCAAATGTGACTAGAAACTGTTGCATTTAAGAACATCCGCTTATCTCAGCCCTGTGCAGGGATGACACAGCCTCGCTTCTAATTAAAAATGGTAACCTGCTTCAGTTAATAATTAAGGTGCCTAACGTTTGCAACTTTTGATATCAATTTTTGTGGACTTCTCCAAGTGTAAGGGGGCATTTTAATCATTTTTGCTCAAATTAACATTTCAGTGTTGTGCCTCTTTTCATGTCCCAGGAGGTTGTATTGGTCAGAGGATGTGATTAGAATGACTACACATGGCGAGGGAAGAGGTATTTGAAGTTAAATAAAACTCCAGAAAATGCGCCTCGTCCATCTGAATGCCAGGAACATTTCATGGCTTCTCTCGGCTAATTTCTTTCCTGACCCGCCACTGAGTCCCATTTCGACCGACGGGCTGCACAGAAAGTAGTGCTCCAGCAGGAGTTCATTGCCTCACCACAGCCATAACACTGCTGGAGTGGAGTGCAAAGCAAAGCAGCCATATTGACTGCTAAAACAGAATCATTGATTATGCCTAACACCTTCTTAGAAATGTGATGAGAGGGATCAATAATGCTGTGCAGCTGTTGCTATTTTTGATAATACGAAGTAACAGGTGACCGCGTCCAAGTGCTGCCAGAAAGGAGCTCATTTACTTCTGGTTTCTTGAGATATGTTAAAAAAAAAAAAGAGTTAAATTTCGTAATACATTCAAATTGAAATTTCTGATGCTGAACTGGATTAGCTGATGTGTGATCAGTCATTTAATCATTTCACAATCCGTCTCTTTTCTTTTTTCAGCCATGGAGGGACTTTCCTAAAGAGGATCCAACATAATTCAACATTTTTAGACATCTCCCGCACCCTTCCCCCCTTTTTTTTTGTGTCATCGTAACATCCTCCCCCGATAAGTCCCCCTTTCCATCACCATGGCCGAGAAGCTGGGACCGGCAGGGCTCAAGCCCACCACCGTCCGAACCACTCCCTCCATGCCCCCTGAGCCCATCGACATCATCCGCACCAAAGCCCGCTCCCGCCGGGTGCGCCTCAACGTCGGGGGCCTGAACCACGAGGTCTTGTGGCGGACCCTGGACCGGCTACCCAGGACCCGGCTCGGCAAGCTTCGGGACTGCAATACCCACGAGTCCCTGATGGAGGTCTGCGACGACTACAGCCTGACCGAGAATGAGTACTTCTTCGACAGGCACCCGGGGGCCTTCACCTCCATCCTGAACTTTTACCGCACGGGCAAGCTGCACATGATGGAGGAGATGTGCGCCCTCTCGTTTGGCCAGGAGTTGGACTACTGGGGGATCGACGAGATCTACCTGGAGTCCTGCTGCCAGGCCCGCTACCACCAGAAGAAGGAGCAGATGAACGAGGAGCTGCGGAGGGAGGCAGAGACAATGAGGGAAAGGGAGGGAGAGGGAGAGTTCGATAACACCTGCTGCCCAGACAAGAGGAAGAAGCTGTGGGATCTCCTGGAGAAGCCCAACTCCTCGGTGGCTGCCAAGGTAGGGAACTGAAACTGGAAGTGTGATCGCACCGCCCCCATCTCACATTTCCCGATCGCGTTCGGAGCCGAACACTCTGCCTGGATCATGGCACATTACAAGCGCACTTATTAAAGGCCCCACTCCCACCTGTAAAAAAAAAAATAATAAGCACGAGTTCATCAATTTGAATCTTAAACAGGCGTGTACTATAGTCTCATCAGGTGTTCGCCTGTGCCATCTGCCGGGTTTCCATCTCTGTAAGTAGCAACAGTTGTTGAGGGCTGATTTAAAAATAGAGAAAGCTGCCGTCTTTGGGTAACAATTGTGCGTGTATGCGATGGAGGAAAAGAAGCAGATGTGTGACGTGCATGCAGACACGAGGGAAAAGCCAAATGTATAGTTCTAAATCGGTCGCGAATTCACCGCAGCAGCTACATTTAGACTTCGTTTGCTTTGACAAAATAATTGGCGAGTGCGTCAGCTTCTGGTGTTGCTCTCTGTGCGGGGATAAAGTATGTCAGCGTAGGCCAGATCTGCCAGTGACTTGTGACGCCGCACATCTCTTGGAGGGAGCGACGCAAATCTCCTTCCTCCCATTGATACGTGGCTGTCTCGCTCACTGATCGGGCGTGCTCCCTCTCTGGATCTGACTGAGATTCAGCGATTGAGACGTCAAAAGCTTGTTGCGGGTGCTCCGATTGAGTGCCGGCGTTTATTTGCCTTTGATGCGAGGTAGTCATAGACCCTTCTCCCTTCCCGTCACGTAGCACATGTTTGGGAAAATTGCTGCATCAGTCAGAAGCAGGCTTTACTCGCGCATGATAAATACAGAAATGAAATGCCTGTGCAGAAATGTCAGGGCCTCTCCTGGTAAAAAAAAAAAAAGATGACGACTCTTTCAGCTCCTCCTCCATCTCCACTCTGACTCTGTCCTCAATTAGGTAGGTCAGCCTTGATGAAATCCAATCACTAGTAATTTACCTTTGGTCTCCATTATCCTGATCTCGTCATTGGGCAGTGCAGGGCTGGGCTGGACAGGATTATATTCCATGTCAGGGGATCATAAGCGCAGGGTCCTCTCTGTGTGTGTGTGAGCTTGTGTGACCGCGGCAACATCATCTCCTTTGTGTGAGAGATGCGGCTCCTGTTGTGACACATTGTTGGGGCCTCTCCCCTTCAGCTGAGACAGTTCGGAAATCATGCTGGACTCAATTTCAGAGCTTCATAGAGCAGAGGGAAACATGGTAATGACGCAGAATACATAAAGTTCAGCTCCATTTATGTGGCTCCTGTAAATGTTTGCTCTTCCTACCTGCGTTTTGCCCGCACGCCTTGTTTTCCCTAAATCGATCATGATGATTTGTGATCGACAAGGAGCCCGCATCAGCTTAATAGTTTGATTCGTCCTCGGTGGGGAAGCTGTCCATCTCAAGAATCAATTATCAGGAGGCTGGCAGCATCTAATGTAAGGCAAACTCAGGTGACGGCAGTGGAGTAATTTGATACGCCGCGTGATATTTAAAGTGATTTACCTCCTCAGCACGGCCCCTCGTTCCCCGGGAGCGTCTCGATATTTGCTGACCTGTTCACTATTGCGCGGGGGAAGCCGGCGGAACCTTAAAGGGAAATCCCGCCCTAACTCAAATTGCATTGACGTTCTGCAGAGTGCCCTACGAGGAGAACCCGAACGTGGCTCTTCTAATGGCTCAGTCCTGCGATCGCTCTGAAAGCACATTTGGAAATGGACTGCCGGGGGCCGCTCGACCGTCAGATGGCGGCTCCCCGAGGTCAGGGAAGCCTTTCTGTGAGAACCCTTGAAAGCCCTTCACCAAGGAAATGCCATTACTAGGCTGGTACACAGCCGCGCACATTTATACAAAGCAACCTGAGCCCTTTGTCAAATGCAATCACAGAGTCCTCTGGCAGACGCATATTCTCTCTCCCTCTCCTGCTCTTTTTCTCTCGCTCCCTTCCTTTTCCCTCTTACTTAATCAGATATTAGAGCCCAAAGTGCTGCTATGTGGCACCTATGGCCCTCTCTGCCCTTAAATAAAGGTTAAGCATGAGAGGACTGACCTTTTCAGCGGGGTCAATCAAGCTAGGATTACATTCATTAGCAATAACAGCAGTGCACGCTTTGGGAGTGCAGGCAAGGCACTTGCAGACCGCAAAAGATGGAAACCGAGCAGACGCGGCGCCAAGAAAAAAATCCGGCAGGAGAAAGCAGCGGGGAGGTGGTCCGAGAGAGCCACAAGTGAAGGAAGGAGAGATGGCAGGAAAGACAGTGGCAGAGGAAAGCCCTTAGAGAGAGAGAGAAAGTGATGTAAGAGATGCAGTCATGTAAGTTTCGCCTCAGGATGCAGAGCTGGATCTTTGCAAACCTTTCCCAATGAATAATGAATGAAATGGTCAAAACAAAGAGGACACGGGTAATGCAGTGGCCTCTGTGTGTAACTGTGTGATTTTTGGTCGAGTGCCTCGCGTGAGCAGGAGGAGGAGGAGGAGGAGGAGGAGG
>JBAJHX010000046.1:9883055-9948926 GCA_037176925.1 Amniataba percoides | reverse complement strand
CAATGTCAGGAATCCAAGCAGCGGGCCAAAGGATCAGCGTTAGACGCACCTGCAAGGTCACACTGCTTTCTGCCTTTCACTGGTGTGGGTGTGTGTGTGCAGATGTGGGCCTTGTCCACTGTCTGTAGTCAAACATTTAACTCGGTAAGTATGTGCGTGTCTGTCGCCTTGAACTTGAAAACGAATTGCAACCCTGCACCTCTTCTGTCAGAGCACAAATCACAGCGCAAGTCTTCTTTGTGCTCGCGCTGCCAGCTAAAGAGGGATCTGTCCTGCATCACCGCAGGATCAGGGAAGATTTTGGTCTGCTGGGTGTTGACATTTGGTTGAGGCCTTGCCAATCGATAGGATGACTCTCAGGTATTGACCGGTGTGCTGAAAGGCCCACCTGTCTCTTTGTATTTCAGACTACAGGGCTGTGTAGTATGTACGGTGCCATTGTCAACCCAGAAACTGGCCAAGCACACTGTGGCTGTGATGGTGCTTGTAGACGCTTGCGTGTTTCTGATATTTGCTTCTTTCACTCCCTCAGCTCGCAGCAGATATTGTGTATTTATATTTCTGGATTCTTATATTTATTTTTCTGAACTTGGTGCTACTTTTGCAGCAGCTCAGCTCTTTTTGCTTTATGCCTGTTTGTGATTCACCTTCAGTGACTCACTGTCTAGTTGATTCTCTTTATAACCTGCTTTGATTATCCTCATTTCTGGTGTGAAATATTCTTGTTTGGCTCTTTTTCTGTGCCCTTCATCTTACCCTAGTGTCCTCCAATCATTTCCCTTCGTTCCCAGATCACCTGCTTCCCTCTGAGTCTCCTATCTCCCCTTTTTCCAGACACTCTTTCATACAAAGCATTTATGGGACATATCCACCTATTTATATTAAAAAATTGCTGTTTCCAAACCCACTAGCGTTCTGCCCTGCAGCCGGTAATACTGGTGCTGGCCTCTGTCTCTGGCACCGGCCCAGATAAAGATTTTTAAAGTATACTTGTTTTGCAATAAATCCCCCTTAAGTAGCGTGACAGTATCTAAAGGCCACCTAGCACTCTTAAGCATCCCTAGTTTTTGCTTCCTGTTCCAAGGTATTGAATAAGGTGTCTGAAACTGAATAACAATACTAATGTTGATGGATGACTGTTGATACAAGGCAAAGTAGCACCGGCCTTTGTCACGTTTCCAGTGTTGCCGTTCTCGCCTTTTTGAGTGGTTGCTTTTACCCACTATACAGTGAGTAGTCTTGCTCTATTTGATTCCCACTAATGCTGCTTTAAGACTACATTAATGTTGCGGTAAAAGTCATCTCATGCCATGGATAGACACCATAAAGCTTAGCATTAAAACTGCTTAACACTTAGATGCAGATGTTAAGGAAAGCTCACTTCTAAAAACTACCTGCAAGGCGGCTGGTCCCACCGCACTACAACACTTTGAGTAAACAAGAATGTGTAATCATGGAGAGAATAAAACCTGAAAATCTAGATTTTCTCCTCACCAGTGGGAATATGAGGAGAGATTAGGAGGTCTTATTTAAACATATAGCTGCATTGTGAATGGGTAAAGACTAATGCGGATTATAATGTGAGGCATTAAATCGGGGCAAGGCAGCAATTCATCCACCCTTGGATGCATGATTCATCTCCTCTGTTATTACTTCAATATGTATTTATTCCCTTTCTTCACATGTCACAGCTGATGAAACCCTGGCCTTTAATCTTTGAAAAATTCAGCCGGGATAATATGGAATTTTATAAAGTGACGCACTTTCAGGGTGACCTTTTAGCCGTGTAAGTATGGGCATGTATGTCTCAAGAGGCATATTAATTTCATTTTCAAGCCGTCTCGCACGCACAAGAGTACACACACGCTCGGATACATTTATATGCAGAGGCTCCACCGGTTGAGGAATATTCAAACAAGACAGATGAAAGGGAAAAAAAAAAAAAAGATAAAAAACTGTGTCAACTTCACTTCCATTCCTGAAACATCGCTTTCTCTCTCAGGCAGCTGAAGAAGTACAGAGACGTATTCATCAAAAGATTAACATTTATCTGTATTCTCTCTGACACGTCAATTTATTTAACATGAAAACACTTATTTATGTTTTGTTCTCGTCTCATTCCTCCACTCCAGACCTGCTCTTACATCTGTAGTTTTGCCACCAGATTTACAGGTTTACACAGCTGATGGATCTCCCCAGAGTTGGAGGAATGCGTCTGGAGAAACAGCACACACTTTGGCAGTGGAAAGTTGTGACGGAGGAATGCTGTTTATGTTTAATAGTTTAAAAGTTTAATAAATATTAATTTAAAAATGTTTACCATTTCGCCGTGTTTAAGAGGTGCTGCCGATTCAATCATGGCGGCATAATTTGTCTTTCTGAGTGCAAGAAAATTCCACAAATGACTCTTTTCTAATTGAAACCCCTAGTCTGTCTTCTTGTGAGGATTAAATCTGGTGTCGAGAGGTATAAATCCAGTCTCCTGTCTGTCTGACTGACAGGCAGACACACCCCCAACCTGATGCGCTGCTGCTCTAATCCCCTCTGACGACACAGAGTCTGAGGACAGAAATTAACTGCCCTGTTATACAGTGTCAGCTGTGGCGTCCTGTCTGCCTATCATCGCACCAATCACATGTTCATGAGGATGGAGAATCAATTAGCATTGCTGTCATATGTCAGATAAGACTACGCAGGGCCAAAGGCGGGCTCATTACCAGCGTTGTGTGTCGGCTTGTCTTATAGGAAGCCAAGCGCAGGCTTAATTGGGGGAGGGTGCAAGTTGTTGAGGGACACCTTGGATCGCCGGGGTTCACAGCCTAATCTGGAGCAGCCAGCCTCTCAGTCTCCAGGCAAAACAGAAATCTAGCACAGGTGGGAGGTGGACATGCATTTTTTTAAAAAAGATGATTTTCTCTTACAAATAAGCGGCTCTAAGCAATTTTTGTTTTTGTATCAATTTGTAATGTGAAACTGACAATTATCACCTCACCTCTGTGGAGCATTTTAGCATCTTTCAGCTCGTTGTTTTGGTTTTTATCTGACCTTTATTGTTTTGGTTCACTCTATAAGCTTTCATAAACACTGTTGAAGGTTGCTGTTGGGAAACGAAAATCTCTAAAAATCCACTTTTCAGAGTCCACTGAAAAGCAGAGAGACATAGTGAGTGACCATCTGTTGAGCACAGTGGAGTATTAAAGAGCCAGATAATTTACTCTCGAGTTGGTGGAAACCAAATCAGAGGTAAAAGGAGAGCGAGTGTCACATTTGTTCAGTCACCTGAAACACAACTACAAATTACAGCAATGCTGATGTTGGTCTGTATCTGCTGGTGTGTGTAAACAGACAATAATTTGTTCACACGTTATCACCACATCAGCCAACCTCTCCATTGCATCACATCACAGACAATGTTTTTTCAACAAAACCACCACATTTTTTAACTTTAAGGAATCGTTCGAGTTGTCGAGTTGTCTCAGCCTTACTTTAAGCATTCTTAAAATACCTCAACTGTATCTATCATTACCGCAATCTTGATTTCAGATTTTGAACATTCTTTCTTGTGTTATGATTGGTCAGACTCCAAACGTACCCTATCTGAGCATGTGTACACACATGCATGTTCGTTTGCATTGGGCCCGTGTGTGTGATAATGTGTGTATTTACATTCATGGTTTCAGGTGGCTAGGCTGCATGCCCGCAGAAACAGCCGTGCATAAGAGTTTTCCAATTGGTCCCCACTGGACCCTGCGCTGAAAGATGCAGAGTACACAGCCTGAAGATCACATTAGTGCACACTGCACACATGTATGCATGTGTGCATGACTGTGTAGGAGTGCAGACGCAGCACACTGTAGGCAGCCATGTAGAACACTGCATGCACAGCATCATGCAAAGCACATCCCAATTGAAGTGCTCAGCAGCGAGCTCCATTCACAAGAATATTAAATACCATCTTGATAGTGAATGTTGAACAAATTTCCCTTTATTTCTTTGTCCTTTAGATTAAACATGAGCTCCGGTTGAGCAAACGCTATGCTGAGACTGATTTTTTTTATGAGCTTGAATAGCATGATAATGAAATCTCCAATCTTATCAGACAAAGATATCTTCTCTGTGCTCTGACAAAGCCCTCGTTTGTATCTGGTCGCACCAGCAATGGAGGAGATAGTAAGGGAGATGTACCTATGAAATATTGATAGCCAGGACATTTACTTGAATTGCAACAAAGTGCTTGCAGACAGAAACAGGGAGTTTTGGCAAAAGAAAATGAAATATAGAGCAAGGACTGGGAAATACCATGTGCAGAGAGAGAGAAAGAGAGAGAGGTGAGCTACAGTGTGTCAGAGTAATAGACTGCAGCATAGGAGGGATAAAAGCATATTACGAAGAAGTGCGGTAGACACAGCTTCACAGAGATGCTTCTTTGGTGAAGGTTGTGACTCCGTGACCATAACAGGGACGTGGCTCCTATCCACAAGATGTTTACTGATAGCTTCAGGGCTCCTCTCCTCCTCGCTCCTTGCTTGCAACTGCAGCCAGCTCACAGAGTGTTTGTTGCTAGGCCACATAGAAAACTGAACACGGGAGGAAAACACACTACTGAGGATCAATCAATAGTCCCTAAATAATTTCCTAACTCTATTTATTTGATGTTTGGTTCGATCCAAGGGTTTCATCAATATGGCTGTCAAATGAAATAATGCTGTATTTGGCAATGTTAGCTGGAGACCCCCCCCAACCCACCCACCTCTCTTAGCCACTGCAGATTGAGGTAAATGTTTAATGACCATGTGTGTTCACCCTGCATCTTAAAGGGTACCACTCTTTGCAAAGCACATGTTCCACTCTTGACGTGTGCAGCACAGCACAATAGAAAGCCTGCTCGTCTCCCTAACCACAAGTGGAAGTGCAGTAATCTCCCATCTCACATGTCTCCCCTTCTTCAAATGAACTGGTCTTCACTTGACCAGTCAATGGCTTCGTGGTCTCTATTATTTTGACATTCAAAGCGGAGACTGTAGCTCATATCTCTTGTTTATATACGAGACGTATTTGCATTTCGCTGACGAAGCTGAAAGTGTGACAGAGCATAATGTACAGTAGTACAAACAGAGCAAAGTCAAGGTGTCAGGTTCAGTTTGGGAGGAGGGCACAGAGCTGTCTGCACAACATGTAATCTAGAATGTGGGGCAGTGATCCTCTCCACCTGCGCTCAGTCCATCACTTAAACATCACACCTTTAAATCCCATTTTAATTTCTTTCATTTCTTCATCTCTCCCCGATGTGCTACTTTATTTGATATTCTCTTCTTTTTCTTCCCTTGATGCCAATCCCTTTTTCTGGCCTCTATTTGCTTCCACCCACGCGCCCACCCACCATTCTCCGCTCCTCCATCCAGCAGAGTAAACTGCCCTGCATTTCACTTCTCCCCCTGTGGAGGACACTGTATGTGACCTTCATCATCCCAAATAGTATGTTACATATGAACTTACAGCTCATTAATATTTCATGTGATTGTACCCGACCATTTCCCTCAGCAAATCCTGCAGTTGTTTTTTTTGTTTGTTTGTTTTTTATTTTTTTTAAATGTGACCCTGTTTGTGTGGATGCATCCATCACCCCTGAGTGAACTCTGAACGACAAGCCCACAGGCCCGTGCGGCGAGAATGCAAGTCATCCCATCACCTAATCTGACGCCACCACGTAAGACAACTTAGGCAAATTAGTAAGTGAGCCGTGCACACACCGGGACTAATCTGGCATAAACATAGGGTGGGCTATTTAAAGTTCAGTTTCCACTGCCACAAGTCAAATTTAGCGCCTCTACAGAAGTGTATGGATATCACTTTATCATCCTGATCAACTTAATCCCTTCTTTGTGTACTCATGCAAGAGGAAGAGATGGCGGGGATGGAGTCGCAGGCTGGATGGGTGTGAGTGTGGATTAATAAGCTCAGGGAACTTTGGCTGGAGCAGAGCAAAAAGAAAACGCTGCATACTTCTGGAGATACAGGAAGGTGATGGAGAGGGAGTGACCGTGATAGGCTTTGATAGTGATGGATGGCAATTTATGTTTATGCTTCTGGTTAAAACAGAGTTGTTGTTTTTTTAAAAAAAAAAAAAAAGAAAAAGAAATGTTGAGAGAGAATGTGAAACTTGTCTGGGGTTGAAGTTGAGGCAGCTTCAAAGCAGGCAGCGGGAGTGCTCGCCTCAGATAGTGGGGTGTTTAAACACAACGCACTCCCACACAACTGCTTCCAAGAAACTGAACAACCCAGTGAAAGTGATGTTTACTTTATTCCAAAATACACTCTGAGGCTACTGGGATATGTGTTTGGTATGGTTGTGTCTCTGTGTGAGCGTGGTGTACACATTTCTCAGAGTCCTATCACTACTCCCAGGGACGCTTATTAGCATTTAATCAGGACATTTTGCTGCAGTTTTCATTTGGCAATAATATAATTATCCTTATATGTGTATGCAGGCCTGTATCATTGTCGGGTGGAGTGAAAATTTATTGCAACCCACCCCCACCCATCCTGTAGGTGAGGGGGTGGTGAGGTGGGATATGGGAAAAGCTGATGAAGTGTAGCTCTGGAAACAAAATGTAAATGTGAGGATGTAAGATATAAAGAAGGGAGAGGCGTGGAGAGAAAGATCAGAGGGAACGGCAGGAAGTGAAAGGGAGAGATGAGAGAAAGAAACGGGAGATGGAGGGATGGAGGGCGGGTGGGACTAATGTGTCCTTCATGGGGTGAGGCTGGACAGAAATGGCTCAGTGTGGAGCTAAATTGACTCCATTACAGGAGCAGCGCACCGGAAAGCATCAGTGACATCACCCACCCATCCCAGAGAGGCAGTTACAACTCTCAGAGGGAATGATGGGAGCAGCCTATCTGCAGGATGCAGCACCCGCTGCGGTTGAGGCGCGTTTACTTCTGCTTTGCATGTTAAAACATGCAAAGCAGCAGTAAACATGCTACATGTAAGATTTAAGAAAACAACATGTAAGATGATTTCCTAAATGCCTGCGAGCCAAGAGACAGAAAAAACAAGTATACCATAGGTGTTTAAAGAGGAGCGCACTCGCAAACACATTTTCACTTGTAAAATGCTGTAAGACATGCAGGCAAATGTGGGTATCTGACTGCAGAAATGCATGCAGTGAGTGTATTGTACGAACACATTAGCTTTCATGCAGAGAGACAGTGTGCATTATGAGAAGAAATATCTCCTGCTGCGTTACAGCTATTTGCAAGTATTCAGATTCAGCTTTTTAACATTAATTTAATATTTCAGTGATTCAAAGTCATGCAAATTTGAGTTGGCTTTCAGAGGAGTAATATGATATTATTAGGGCTGCAAAAAAAATCTAAATAATTTCCAGTGGGTTGGCCAATTATTTTTCTTAGTTAATTGATTAATTCTTTGGTTTATGAAATTCTTAAAGCCCAAGTTGGTAAGTCCACATTTCCAAAATGTTCAGTTTACAATCATGAAAGATTGACAGTCCAAGCAAAGACAAAAACATGACTATGGAAATTGTGGCAAAATAAAATACATTTCTACACTATACAAATCTGTGTATTGATTTATCTGTGAGTTGTAAAACAACACACAAGCTGTGTTATTTTGTTGTTATGTTTTTTCATACATTTTCCTTATGAAAATATAATATGTATCAATATTGCGATCTAAACATTTTTTACTGACACGGTGCTGTTGAATGAAGTCATATCTATACGCCCTTGAGGCTGCCTTGTCTATAATCTTCATGTCACCTTGTCGCCTTACCTGGTGTGACATTCAATATATAGCTGCTGGATCTGTCTCCATGTTAGTCCATGTTTCACAGAAAACAGGTGCACAACACACTCGACCATCAACACCTACACTAAAAGCAGAGCGACTAAATACGAAATGCAGTTAAAATTCTGCGCTAAATCCTACCTGCCAGCAGGATCAACAGCAACACACTGGAATCCACATCGGCCCGGTTCCAGTGTCGTGTTGCTCATGCACAGGCTTAAGAGAAGGTCGTGCTACCACACAAGTATGGGAATCGCATGCCACTGTGTCATGCTGCTTTGTGCATTTGCTCCCTAATAGATGATATGTTTATGTTATTAAAAACAAAGCCTTATTATTGATGCGCTGACAGATTGTGTCGTTCTGGTTGATCTCTTGTGTCCAAACTCGCCTTCCAATCTGGATCAATACGGTTTATATGACATGTGCAGTTTATCTGCTTTCAAAAGTCATTTCCTACACTCTGCCATTCATTTTTGCTACTTGATGCTTTCCACTGTGTTCCAACTGTTGACTCATACCAATGGGGGCTTCCTCTGAGTTCAGACCCCTCAGTGTTATTTATAGAGGCAGAGAAGACAAGAAGGAAGATGTAACCAAGACAACAGTAGATACTTTCACACTTTGCACTGGATTGGGCTGAATGGAAAAGAAAGCATACAATTATGCTTCTTCCCTCACTGTGATACAGCTGCCTGATTATAGAGACAGAGCTGGTGCACAATCTGGTGAATACATCCGAACAAAAGTGACTGGAACAGAGTGTGCAGCACGTAAACACCTTTCAGACAATAACGTCTGTTTGCATGAGCCTCAAAACTGCTTGTTTATCAAGTTTCTTGCCAAACTTCTACGCAGCAGTGTCGCCATTGGCTTAATCTGCGCTTCCCTTCACCCAAAACAGTCAACCCTGAGTATTTTGTTGGTCTTGCTATAAGGACGCATGCAGGTAATGAGCAACGAACGAGTGCAGAAAAATATGGTATGCACCAGCGAGCGACTGATTAGAGAAGGTTAGTAGAGTAATTATGCAGCTGTATGGAGTAGTTAATTAAAAAGAAGCACTTGGCAGACCAAGCATGTTGGACACACACAGCACAAGATGGAGGCGCCTCGCCATAGACCTGGCCCGGACAGTGGGAATTGTGCAGCTGCGTTCTTTCTGGCCACTGGCCCAGGCCTTAGTTTGTGCCCACGGCCGCTCCCCCATTTCCCCGATCAATCCCCGGCACTTCTGCGAAGCCAGAGCACCTGCTGTCTGTTCTTACCCGGACTGATTTCCATCTGTTCTCTTCTAAATTTCCTATGAAAAAGTAAGCCCGGGAAGACAATGGAGGGAGACCCTCTCATGGTTAATGCAACTGAACTACATTGTCTGCTCAACTCATCTCTCCGGCCCTTTTCATTGTTGACGGCTTTTTCCAGAGGAATTGCTCAGCTACTGATTTCAGCCAGCTGGTCTTGATCCACGAGTGACAGTCATAGATCTTAGGTCTCCTTTTGAAGGAAAGCTTTGCACAAAAGGTCAAACTATCCATCATAGCAGAAGGCAGTGCTCGTCCTGTATATCATATTTCAAATTTCATCCGGCACTACCATGAAATACCCCCCTGAATCTTGTGTTCCTGCATGACATCTGATACCAGCTTGATAGATCCTAATCCTCGTGTTTGTCTCGCTGTCATCTTTTGTGATGGAGAGAGTAGCGACAATGGAGATCATGATATTGGTTTGTGCTTGCTATGGGGAGCGGTAATTAGCGCATCAGAAAAATACAGAGGGACATTTTGGTCTTTACAATTCACTTAACCCCCATTATCTGCACTGATTTGATCTGCCCCCCACCCCTTTCCTCTCATTAGCAGGGTAATTATCGAACAGCGCCCCAAGACACAGAAATGGAGCACAACATTTGGTAAGGCAGGGTAGCTGTTATCATACCTCTATTAATTAGACACATCCTGACTCAGCACTTGTTCACTGCTCCGATGGTCTCCGAGTGAGTCTCCTGTAGGATCGGAAACTTTTCGCACCTGCGTCGCCGTTGCCGTGCCATCAGAGACCCCGCATCTCCTCATTTGCTAATAACACGGTGACCCTGCCGCTCGACTGATTCCTGCGGCCCCTGTGATTGCAGGGCAGCACTCCATCACCACAATTAAAGCTTTATGTTTCAGGTCGCCAGGTCTCCCGCTCCAGAGGAGGTGAAATGAAAGACACTGGATGTTTAAAAGGGGGCTCAGGGGGAAAGAGCAATGGAAGGAGGACGGGTGTGCGTTGAAAGGATATGGGGATTATCTGTCCTTGCATTTATGGTAATAAATAAGTTACCCACTTAACACTATTTGACAGAAAGGGGAGGGGGTTATATTTCATCAGTGGAAAAAGAAAAAAAAACTGATGAAGGGAAAAGGAAAAAGAGAGAGGTTACTCCTCAACTTCACAATAGAAAGGGAAGGAGGGAAGAAAGGACGAAGAGTGGCAATGAAAGGCAGAGGAAAGGACAGAGGTCTTTTGATGTGCACTTGGTTTGGCTCTGGTGAGAGTCCCACCTTTATTGTTCCGGTGCACTTTGCCCAGATCTGAAACGGGCTGACTCGGACAGCTCTTTAGAGTCCTCCGAGGCTTATTTCCTTATCAAAGAGCGTTACCTCTTAGAAACCGCAACTGTGGGGCTGTCTTACTGTCTGCCCTGTCAGTTTATTTAAATGAATCCAGCTTTTATGCAAGCTAGTCAGGAGAACAGGGCGGGCGTATCACACATTTACATTTCTGTCTCAGCAATGGAGCGCTGCCTCACTCTACTCCAGCTGATTTGTTGATACGCCTGTTAATGAACCGTTTTTTTTTTCTTCCCAGTCATGTGCTTAAGACTTTCTTGAAAGTTAGAATTATTAAGAATTTCATGAAATCAATTTTTTTTTTATATTACATGGCCATTTAAGGGATTTACAGGAAATCCTTTTTAATTAATTAATTAATTTTTCCTTTACGCCCCCACAATTCTGTGACCACCGGTCCTGCTGATCACCACCGGTGACTGAAGGGTGTGCTGAATCAGTCAGGACTATAAGGATTACAAATTTAAGATATGGATGTTTGAAAAGGCAGATTATAAAGTGATAATTATAGGCTTGCATTTTCCAGAGTTTCTTTGGTCAGCCATTCGTAGTTTAAAGCAAAAATGTAAGAGGAAGAAAAATGAACAAGCCTGTTTGGTCTAAATATATCCAGCTGGAGGTTAAGTGTATTCTAAGGTGGAAACAGACAAGGCTGTCCCTGTGGGCGCTCTGTCCCAGGCTTTATTTTTATGTCTCGACAGCAGGGCTGACTTTACTGTGCTCTACCTGTCCTATGAATGTGGCAGACTCCCCCTCATCCTTCTGTGATCCCGCCCACACAACAGCAAGCCGACATGGCCGTTGGCAAAGTTAGCTTTTCCGCATTCCATAAGAGAACGTACACACCAAAAAAAAAAAAAAAAAAAAAACAAGCACAGAGAGAGGGAGGGGATGTAGAGAAATGAACGACGCGAACCATAACCTACCAGATTAATAAACAAGAGACACAAAGGAAAGAAAGAATGCGAAGAAGAGCAAGAACCTAAGTGGTTGAGCAGATTAAGCCGGAGAAAGAAAGGGAGAAGTGAAAAGGAGGAGATGAGATGATAGAATACAGTAGAGACAGCTGAGTCACTTGGCTTCTGTCTGAATAATCAGATATTGTTATTCATGTGGAGCAAGCTGCTCCACACTGCCACGGGCCATGTGCAAAAGCTGAATGACTGTAAAGAAAGCGAATGACAAGCTAATGGACTTCTGTGGGAGTGCGAGGAAGCACTCTGAAGGAAGCTATGTGGATGTGCGCGCTGTTTACTTGGTGACATTTGCAACATCATTGTGGCTCATTATGGGCTTGTTTTTTTTGTTGTTGTTTGTTTGTTTGCTGTGGATCAGCGAGCCTGTCCAAATAGCCGAGGAGCAACAAGAGAGAAAGGAAAGATGGAGCTGTATGTTTTCTGCTATTCTCCGCCTGACTGAGAGTATTAACCTTTTTTCATTGAGCTGGTGTCGGCAGTTGGGAAAGCAATCTCTCTTAGATTATTCCTTCCTCTTGTATTTACTTCATGGAGAACAATAACTCTATATTACATGACCTGACCGAAGCTGGGGCACACACACACACACTCACACACATACACAGAAAGAAACTTACACAGATAAACACCCACATCTCCATATAAAAATACTCCATATGAAAGCTCCCACAATATGCTCCACAGAGAATCATAGTGATATATTTAAGCAGATCATATAACCGCATGATTTGCATAAATGCACATTACCTTAGGTCCTTCTCTTTAATGTTCATACACCAAGGTGAACAGCCACGCACATATGTACCCTCACCTCATCAAACCTCGTAATATCCGACATTTCATCTGAAACCCCCAGGAAGGGCAGAACCATGAGGCGTGAACTGCGTGTGACGGTACGGCAATATCTCTCACTCTCTCATCCAATGCAAAGTCCAATCTGTATACTGCTTCTCTTTTTTCACCTCTCTGTGATGCTAGCCCGTGTAATGTACCTCACCAAACACACCGATTGCAGCATCCTCATGTTTTAACCAAACAATGAGACGGCATTGTATCCTCCTTTGCAATTCCCACAATGCAGCAGGCCATCAATTATGAACAAATGCAGGGGTTTGAAGTGGTGCTGAACAGCTGGATACAGTACATGGAGGAGAGAGTTGGCAAATTTGTTATTCTTTGTGTAGTGCGAGCGAGTGGCTTTTCCCCAGTCTCCTCTGAACATCTTTCTTCATCACATACAGATAAACGAGGGCGATGCCAGATTAGACTGTGCCTGTAAGAATGCATTCACACACGATAAACACACATATTTATTGTCGGTTTTAATGACTATAAACTGTCAGAAAAAGTATTTAAAAAGTGCAAAATGGTGCAGAAGTGTTCCCCTGGATGCTCCCATCATACATAAAACCTGATGAAGTACCCTGTATAGGTGCCGCATGCACAAAACATAAGGGCGCCCTTCCAGTGGAGAAGATGCAGTGTCATATAGGCACTACATGGTAGAAAAAGTTCCTGATATTGTTTCATTGTTTACATGAAAAATATCGTAATGTTATAGAATTCAGTTGGATTTTAAAACACCTCCATTTGGACTTTTAACTTTAAAGCTAAGGTTAAAAGGTCGTGAGTTAGTTACCTAAAAGTGGCAAGTTATCAGCCGACTGATCTTTAAGTCCCATTATATCTTGCTGGGTTTTAGACCTGCAGAATTTCAAAGCAATCCTTACTTTGGTGTGGATTTTTTGTTTTTGTGTGTGTGTGTGTGTGTGTGTGTGTGTGTGTGTTTCTTGCCTACGGGCATAACATCATTAATACTGAGATCCACTGTGCATCTCCTGAGACCTCGCACGACTTAGTGGATTGCAATGAAATGAAGTACAACCTGTCTCTTTGCTGTAATAGTTTCGTGCCGCAGCCCCTCTCCTGAAAAGCCAGGTGCATGTGATAAGTGATTTGTTATTATCATTACGCTCAACAATTTACTCGTGTTTGGGGAGCAAACGCAGTCATCAGTGAAGGTTGAAAATTGCATGAGAGAATTGGAAAATAGTTCATAAAAATTCTGTCACATATGTGATGCAGTTGTCTGATCCACTAAGACGGACGTATGGGAAAGGGTCGTGCAGACTCTAAGTAGGGCCCCTATAGCTGGTATTAATTTCATATCCGGCTATGGAGGAAGGGTGGGGGAGTCGTTACCGTATGAGGGCCATTCTAGCCCATATTTTCCCCCTCACAGAAACCATTATTCTGTTTCATTTGTCACATGAGGCGTGCAGGACAGGCCTGTGATTAATGGGGGGCTTTATGTCGGTGTGCACATCTCCTTCTTTCCCGCCACCTTGCGATCCTGTCTTCATTTCATCCCTCTCCTCTCCATTTCCATATCTCCTCACTCCATTTCTCTGCGCTTCTTCTGTTTGACAGATACAGCAGAGCATTTGGCGAATGATGTGTCTTTCCCTCTTTTTGGATGACACATAATGGGCATAATGCTCGAAGATTTTATGATTGATAGTGGGCGTGAGCAGACGTCTGTCAGTCACCTTGTAGAGTATAGATATATAGATGGATAGATAGATTGATAGATTGATAGATGGATTGATAGATTGATTCAGTGCTGTCTAATATTTTGAGCATGATGTACAGATTGGCAAGTAAATTATTTGCCATGGCCCCTTTTGGACTTATCAGTGTAATTTATCAATGTAATATGACATTTTTGGAACGCTGTTGTGCCCAAGGTTTAGCAAAATTCAAATACAATATATTACAGTTGTCAGATGGTTCAGGGCTGATCCATAGTCCGTCCTCCAATTTCATTCTGCAGGATGATAAAGTTAGTCGGTTCTCCTACTTTTGGGCTCTTTGGCCTCCGACTTTGTTGTTTTGCAGAAGTTCCCTCTCCTGACCCTCCCCGTGACCTCACCTCTCCGGGGGATGAGAGGATGGGCGACAGTAATTAGCCACCCTGTTGAGATTGGGGTGACATTAGCCTCGGTCTAATTTAACGCGAGCTGATTATATGACACGCTGACACACCTGAAGGGTTTCATGGCCGGATAAAAGGACGTGAGCGGAATTTTGTGGGATCTGCCCAAAGCCTGCTTCTAATGAAAGCCCTGATCGACTCTTTTTATGACGAATGCCCGTAAACACCACTGGAGGTGCATTGCTATTAGCGACCTCGTCGGTAAATGAGAGTTTGAAAGATGTAATGAGATTCAGTTGGGAGCCTGGTATAGCCGACATGCCGTTGCCCATTTCCCAAACCCACATCCCATCAAATTGCTGCCTGTTCAGCGAGGTAACATCCTTTGTGGGGTTGTTTCTCAATGATGGGCATTAAATATGTGTGATGTGTGTTTGGCAGACTTACTAATGGTCAAGAGGCCCCCGCTGTGATCTCCTGTTACTATTGAATGTTGTAATTTGCTCTACATGAAAGCCGTCATTAACGTGAGCAGCTGAATTATGCTTTGTAGCTGATTGCAGGAAGCGGCGCGGAATAACTCTGTGGTAGTGTGTCCTTTTTATAGATTCACATGCAGACACACACAGCACATGCACCATATGTTCATTAGGTCATTATCATGCAGGATTAGCACATTACACAGGCAGACGCACACTGAAAACCACATATACAAAGACCGATCGCAAAGATAATGTGCGTGTACATAGTGAGCATCTCAGCAGTGTGTCCCAGGAAATATTGACTTTATTACTGCACCACTGACGGCTCCACCCACTGATAACCATCAGCTGCATCAGCCGCTGGTCTCAAGCACGTCTCACTTCATTAACAAAACCATTATCACTGACGATGCTTATCAGAATGGGACGGACACTGAGTATGGGTGTGCGAAGGTCTATAGGGAAAATTTTTTTTGCAACTGTCAAGGACTTGATGACTTTCCTCCTGTCCAGGAAGGAGGTGTCTGATGGGTGTGCGCGTGTGGTCTTGTCATGATATGACATATAGGATGCGCCAGCCCATTCAGCACACAGCGCAGCAGGTGCGACGCCGCGTGAAAGGATCTGTTAACGGAGACAGAGAGTTTGTCTGTGTCCCGTGATGAGACCCATTTCGGGAAGTTAGAGAAGCAAGCCATCATCATAACGCAGCACCATTGTCCATCTCCGCGGCAATTTGTAGCTCCAGTCTAGTAGCCAGCACTGGCGCGTGACTCAGTGCAAGCCAATTATGATTTATCCATGCTTTTTGCCATGTGAAAGTGATTCATGGCTCTACTTTATCCAAACCCATGCAGCGTGCATGGAGTCTGGCACACTCCCTGTAACTGCCTGCATTCATAAATCATGTTCTGAATAAGTATCGATTTGCTTTTATGGTAGAACTTCACATTGTTTATACATCATACAGTTTAGTGTAGCATCCTCCCCTGGTGTGCCACATTATATATCGTACTGGTTGTGACAGATTTTTGTCGATGTACCTTATTTCTAATGTGTATGTTTATTTTGATGGGCCATAAAATGGTTGGAAATGTGAAATGAGTTTTCCTTTCGGTTTGTGTCCGAGGCCACGACAGGATGTACAACACTTGAAAACATGCATTAGCGCCGGGTTATGGAGCAGGCGGTGGTTGGCCAAAATGTTTTTTGTGGACATTAATGATACACTCTGCTATCCCGACAAGGAAGCTGCTAATTGTTAGATATGGGGAGCCTCCCTAAAGTCTGTTCTGGGAAATTGAGATGGTAAAAGCTCTTAGAGATCACTGAGGAAAGCTTTCTCACCGCACGTGGCCCTACTCGCTCGCTGGTAGAAAAGCTAAATACGCTTGCTGGAGCAGAGTCACAGAGGAGAAGAGCGTAAGAGGTTAGAAGTAGTAGCATTCATCGAGAGCACATATGACATGACTGGAGAGTCAGATTATAAGTTAATTGCATATTGATCTGCTGAGAGGGCAACAAAAGTTACTTGAACACAAAGATGATGTCATGAAACCATCCAAATATAAACTTTTTCTACTTAAATGCCTTGATATCTACACACAGATAGAAGAGTCAGTGCAACAATCTTCAGAGATCATCAATGCCTCTTGCATTTCATAATCATTTTTGACTTTTTAAAAAAAATATTTGCATGAACACAAGACTCTCACACTCAACAGCTGAGGCAGTGGCATCAAAGTGTTTTCTCTCCAAGTTCATCATGTCTTTTATGTGTACTGTCAATGGACTGTGCACTGGAGTGCCCTCCTGGAAGAAGCAACAATGACAGTTAATAAGCGGATGGCTGTTGGCATCCAGCCCACCTGTCACTTTGCTGATGTTCGATGTAAAGCAACACCCAATGTGTGCACACGGTGTGACAAAGTCACCAGAACCACACAGTGTATAGTATGTAACTTATCCTCATTTACACACGTGCATGAAAAACATACAAATATACATGCTACATATGTACAAATATACAGTATGCACATATTTATACATAGTAAAGGTCTGAACAGAATTTATATGTAAACTTAAAGAGCCCTCTGCCATCCCTCTCTGAGATATGACACATCAGTTGGCACTGCATTGCCTTTTCCACCTTCACTAGAGACAATGGTGCAACACATCCATAATTCATAACGCCATTACACATGTACAGAAGGATGCTCACTTTGATTCCTCTTTGCACATGTGTGTGTCTGTCTGTGTGTGAGTGAGTGAGTGTAGGGGAGAGAGAGGGATAGCTGGGTCATGTTTAACAAGCAGCATGGTCAGAGTTGCTGTACGACTTGTCTGAGTCAGTGTTGCATGTTCACTAAGCATTTCACCGAGGTCAATCTAGTTAAATGGGATTTCACTGTGTGTGTGTGTGTGTGTGTGTGTGTGTGTGTGTGTGTGTGTGTATGTGTGTGTGTGTGTGTGTGTTGGTCATGGCAGTGTTTGTTGCATCACTGTTTGGTTTAAAGGTTCTCAAAGAAATTAGCGGATAGTGAGAGAGTGCTAGATGTGTCTGACAGGGCATATTTATAATGTTATATATGCACAAAATAACAAGTGGCGCAGAAGTTGATTCATTTCAAGAAATAACTTGAGCGAGATTTGGCGAGGCTTAATCATCAAAATTCAAGCTCAAACATTGCTTTTTTGTTTATTTCGGAAGCCATTTATGAACGACCAGCGAGCTGTGAAGTGTGTAATTAGCTGCTTTGGCGCTTTTTAACACATAATAAAGGAACTTTCCTGGTTCACTAACAGCAGCTTCATCCATTAAAAGGTCTGCGTCTCTTTCCTTTCGTGGAACAACACCTCACATGAGACTGTCGCCATTTATAGAAGCCAAAAACCACCGAAGGGGACTGAGCTCAGGTGTCCCCCGAACCCCACCAGTGGCAGCTTTGTCGGCGCGTTACTTGGCACAAACTTTGATATCCTACCACTTCTTCTAGATTTGCAGGATGCTTCGGCTCAGTGCGCTGGAAGTGCCAGTGCTGCTGTGACATTTCGCCACCTACTAAACCTTCTCTTATAACAAGTGCAGTATGATCTGTGAAGTATGAACTGTAATCAGACCCCTGCAACAATGACCTCTCTTTCGCACTCGATTCCCTTGATTCTCCGTCATTTCCTAGAGTCTCATCATCCCCGTCAGATTGCCAGATTCCCACTGTAAGGAGATATAGAGTGTTAATTAGTGGGCTTTGGAGTTGCTGGTAGACAGATTTTGTTACATTTGGACTGAGCCGGCCTAGCTGTTTCCTCCTGTTTTCAGTCTTTAAGCTATCCGGCTGCTGTCTGTAGCTTCACAGTCACCACACAGCCGTGAGAGTGGTATCGATCTCCTTAGAGGGAGAAATCAAGCCATTCCATTTGGATTTGTGTTTTTATTTGTTACATTTTAGCATGTATGAAAGCAGAGAATTACATAATAAATGGAGCCCATGTCATCCAATGTTACTTGAGGTAACTTGGTACTTGAGGTTGTTCTTTTAAAATAGAGTATAAAGCAGACAGAAAGAGAGCGTAATCAGCAGAAAGCCGTAAGAGACAATCTTCTTGTGTTCCAGAGGCAGAGGTGATTTGTGTGATGCCATTTAGGCAGGAGCAGAGAGAGAAAGAGAGCAATCATTCTGACCTTTATGGCAAATGTTTCCATATCCTCCTAAACTTTGAGCTTTTTTTTCCATCATTGTCTGCTGGTCTCTCTCTTTCTCCTTTCTCATGCCTTGGAGCTCATCCTACACAACCCTAATCTTGTGTTCCGATGGGGATTAGCCCAAAATTCAGCCTGCTCTTAAACCCTGGAATCACTGTCGCGCCTCAGCAGGCAGCACCACGCACTTTATGTCTCAAGATTAAGATGTGGCCTATATGTTTTATTCTCACAGCCCTTTAAGCCCCAAACCCAATTCAATTAAAGAACAATTGCAACCCTAATTACATTCTAATTGCCATTGCATCACTCGCTTGTTGGCAGAGTCACTAAGATGTCTTGGTGTGTTTTCCGGAAAGCTACCCACCCGCATAACAAGAAGGGATTGTACCGGAAGTTTTGAGTGGATAGAGAAAGACCCACTCGGATTGAATTACTTTGCCATTACTGACCACTTAACAGTGGAGACTTTGGCTTTCCCCCCACACAGTAGCATCTAGGTTATGAAAGTCTAGATGATAGGCACTCTATTTCATCCACTTTCCGGAGACAGACGGTGGAGACAGAAAACTAAGAAACACACATCAAGCTGCCAAAGTCTGCTGTTGGGATTTGAAATTCTCTAATGTAAGATAAAAGTCAGAACTGCAGGAAACATTGCATAGGAAATTACTGAGTTTTGATTCAGGCTTAATTGCCCTTGATTAAGGTTATCAGGAAGCGTCAGAGCTGCGGCCTGCGGTTGATTGGTGGTGACAGGTTTCATTGTGTGGCATCTGTCAGTCAGTTCAACCTTAATGTCTTTGTTATTACTCACAAATCCTCGAAATGTCAGCAGGAGCAGGATGAAGAATCATATCTTTTTTTTTTGGTTTGTTTTCAAGTCCTATTGATGGCACAAACTTTTTTCCGCTCCGGCGTCTGCTGACTCGCATTAAGGACAGTGTAATTTGCTCCGTCAAGACCAAACGTAATACCCTTTTCAATGAGCTAGCGGTTTCTCGTGTCTTTATTTGCCAGATTACACGGTGTCCTGTCTAGCCTGGATTAGTGCCTTTCTGCTGAGACGACATCCGCACAGGTCAAATCCCAGAGAAGAATTGAGGTCAATCGACAAATAACAAAGATGTTGACTGGTGTCCGCTGATAAGGCTCGTTACCATGGTGACAAAATGTAATGGCCCCCTGAGTTCTGCCATTGTTGCAATGATCGGGATTGTGATAAGATTAAATCAGTTACGGCTCTATATTGTTAAGGACAAGGTGGTACATGAAAAATTCCCTCTTTTGACATTTTAAAGGCATAGCCAGTAAGGACTAAACTGGTGATTTGAAGGTCAGGAACATAGATTTATTAAGGGGAACTGCATCAAAGTGGCGCCCCATTCATTCCTATGTAAGCTTAGCATATATGCTGAAAAATGCCTCCATAGGCTTCTTTGCGCTTCTATGTTGAGGCTCATTGAGCATGCTCACCGGAGTCCTTCTCCAGCCGGGCCAGTTGAGAGCATTTGCGTCAGAGACTTTCTCTGGGGAGTGCCTGACTTCCTGTTGGCTCCTGGCACACATGAATGGGATAAAATAATTAAATCATTGACTTATTGACTTTTCAAGTGTCACTGGACCAAATGGATTAAATTCTGATCAAAGAAAGAGTCACTGGCGACGTGGGGGTTGCTGATGCTCAGTAGAATGTCTGCAACGATTTACAGCTGCTGCTTTTCCAATGATTGTGCATGGGAAGATGCTTTGTGCGCCCGCATGTCTCACATGATGAAGGTTGTAATACCTCGTGCAGCCACTGCAGTAGAATCACTTCAAAGCTCAGAGACATTTTAGGGGGTTTGGTCAGGGAGTTGAACATTGAAACATTATAGGGTATGTAAAAAAAGAAGATATTTGTGTTGCAAGTCCCCTTTAAGATAAAAGTCAACATTAGAAAAACAAACTATTTTTAAACCCTCTTGCAACAGCATTTTATCAGAAAAAGAAAGATTGGTTAAATGCAGTCTAAGCTTCCTTTTCAGTGAAATTAGTGTGTTTTTGTTAGTGTGTTGTGGGTCTTGCACGACAAACACATCTGTGCACAAGCGCATGGTGGTGCAGTACACTTTCAAGGTACTCCACTCAATAGCAGTTTGTGGCAGCAACATGCCAAGAAACATCCCTACGTGCAGAGAAAACGTCACTACGGTAGCTAGCAACCATGGGTGTAAACAATGCAGGATTAAAATAAAAAATGCAGTTCCAGGCTGGTTCTGCAAATGTTTTGCATTCAGCACGCTTGCTGGACCTCCTGAATGCAGAAAACATCTCTGTCCTTTTCATTTATTTAGCGCTGTTTTGCTTTCATTATCAAAGCAAATAAAAGCAACCTTGGCCTCTCCGTGCTTGCCCATTTCTCGGTTTCATGAACTGAGCCTCCTACTTTTCCCTCTGAAGTGATTTATTCATTAATTAGCTGTGGCAGTGCACTTTGGAGGCAGAGCTTGTTAGCTGCTGTGCAAGAATATCATCTATTCCGAGTGTGCCGGCGCTGCTGACCCTTTGCTCGCCGCGCGGATGATTGTTTGCTCCTCGCTTGGTGTAACACATTGTTCTGTTCAGTCGGGTCAGCATGGAGACGCACTTGTTGTATTGGTTATATAAGTGCTGGTTTTGGAGAATGAATATTTGATTGGGGCCCTTAATGCAGAGTGAGCGTTCAGATGAGGAGGCGGTCAGTAGGCGGAGAGCAGCGAGCTCCATCTCTGTCCAGGGGCTGGCAGGATGCCAACACAGAGGAGAGCTTTTACTGTACCCACTCTTCTACTCTTCTATCTACTCTCCAGTGTTCTTTTACACTTTTCCATTCCTCTCTCCTCTTCTTCATTTCTTGGCCCGTCATCTTTCTTTGCACTTTAGCTGTCAGTTTCCACTCTCCTGCGCCTTTACGTTTCTCCTTATTGCTGATTTGCGTCTTCGTTACCTGCTCTCAAACTACCAGCGCAGTCAGGGGGGCATTTGAGTGTTTTCCAAAACACTGAATAAAATTGTGTTCCTTTGCCTGAAGAGGGTGTGAGTTTCTCTACGGTGGATTGTGGGATGTGTGCGCGCGAGTATGACTGCACATGGCTGGGCATGTGCTCATGTTTATGTATATGACTGCATGTGCATCCGAGCTCGGGAGAGACATGGAGGAGCTCAGTCACATGTATGACTAGTTTACGCATGCCATTTAAAGTTGTCTGTAAGCAAGCCAGAGCCAGATTACAATAATATGTTAATGTGAGGAGTTATCTAAGCATAAATAACATAACAAGCTGCACAGTTATCAGAAGTCATCCCATGCTAAACTGATGATAACGAAGTGATTTAAGAAGGCAGGTGATGGAAAATCCCTGTAGGTCACAGCCTCCTCTGAGAAACTAACGGCAGAGGAGTGACAAAGGGAAGCTTTCTCCTGTAATTATCTTTTGATGCTGCTCTAGTCCTGCCCAAATAATAGAGGGGTGAACCACGCGGAGAAGGAAAATGAGCCTCAGGGCCACATTCAGTCGTAGAATACCAAGTAACTTCTCGCCTGCTCCTGACAGAATCTGCTCCAGTGTGTTTGGAATAGATTCGAGTCGATTTTCGTGGTGAAAAAAACTAGCAGATTACATGGCTGATTAAACAGTGTTGTTAATCGTCTATGTCATTTATCAAGCAAAAATGTCAAACATTTCTGGTTTCACTCTCCCAAAGGTAAGGATTTACTGCTTCAGACTTTTGACAGTTCAAGACATCATCTTGGACTTTTCTGTCTAATGAAAAAACAACTAACAAAATGAAAGTAATCATTTGTCGAATACCTGCACTGGAAAGAATTACAGCGATGAGTTTATATTTATTTATATTCTATGATTCCAAAAGCCTAAATGTATTACTTGATTTATTTGTGTGCTCTAAGGAATTAATTTGGAATTTTTCAAAAGTGTTGTTTTTCTTATTGGATTCCTAAAATTAATAGTTAGTTGGAGATTTAATTGAAACATCCAGAGGTAGATGCATAGGGAAATCTCCCAGCATGCAACTGGGTAACTGACTTAGGGACATAAGTCGTATTTTATGTGTTCCTGCATTGTTACCTCTATTGATGTGTGTTACATTGTGCTCTTAAATGTTCCCACTGTTTCCACATCTCCATTGTTGTTATACATTTCGTTATCTCTGTGAGGCCGGGACTGGGAGCGCTTAGACCGTGAGTGATGTTGTGTGCATGAGCGGTGGGATAGTGGAGTGACTCAGATTGAAGATTTGTTGGTGGAAAAGCCTCCGCTCTTTCCAGTGTCCTACTGCTCTTGATGAGCAAGCCTGAGTTTGTGAGGCACAGATATGTGGATGTAAAGAAGATTAAAAAGGAAATTATATTGGTGAATGGTAAAATGGTTCACCTTGACTAAAGAATTCTGTTTCATTGAAACTAAGGAACTATTTTAATTCAACATGAATATATTTAGCGTGAATTATTGCCTTGTTTAATTGAAAGTTTTTAGTCATGGAAATTTTTCTCTGTACTTTGGCATAAACTAAATTAATAAGGAAGGCTCACCGGAATCGTTCCAAATAATTCTTTTTTTTTTCTTTTGTCTTTTTTCATTCACGGCTTAGCGCAAACCCGAATGCCTGCGAGTAAAGACACAGGCATCATGGGTGGTTTTTAAAAAAGCACAATCCAGACAGGTGAGGCTGTGCTCAGGTTTGCTGCAGCTGGCGTTTTGGCAGACAAGCGAGGTCAGACAGTCCGAGGTTGCTGTAAATTATTTCACCCCTTTGACTTCCCTTGTCACCTTCCGCTGTGGACGCAGTTGGATCATTGGACAACCACGGTGTCATACATCTCTCTATATATATTTTCCAGCTAACCTCTCCTTCTGTTCATCTTTATGTTGTTTTTTTTTTCGAGGTTACAGCCTTTGAGGGAGGGGTGCAGCTGTGCGCCGACGCTTTTTCAGATCTCTCCTCTCTCCGCCTCGGCCACCTTCCCCAAGGGGGAGGTCACGGAGAGAGGCGGTTTGGCTCACCAGTCTAATGCCTCCCTAATTGCCGCTCCCGTGTGGGTGAGGGTGGGTGAGCGCATGATAGGGGAACGGAGAGGAGGGAGCGGTAAGGCGGAGACACCAGGGTCAGTTGTCTCACAAAGGCACGGGCTAATGATAGCAGCTCGGAGCACAAGGAGAGGCAGGTATTCATCTGTGCACCCAGCAAATCTTCTCAGGCTGGCGGATGAGGGACAAAACGGGTCCAAAGACACCCTCCATCATCACGTGGACCTCTGCAGAGCACCCCACTGAGCAGACGACCATATGACGAGTCAGCACAACAATGGAAAGAGGAAATATGTAGAAAACGAGAGGGCGGGAAAAGGGACAGATGGCGAAAGGTCAAGCAGCATCAACGCTCACATGGATTTATGGTTTTCATAGCACATCAGTGATTGATAAGTTTGAATAATCAGGATTTAGTGCAAAAGGTGTTTTCTCCAACCATCTTACAGTCTCAACTCAGAGTACAACTCCTCTCAGTTTGTTAAAGCTAAACCGAAAAAATGTTGTGTTGTGTTCGTTTTACGTCCCCGGAGATATGAGATACTTTATTTGAATATTCTTTTGACATTTAGTTGGATTTGTGGTGTGAGTTCCCAGTGGGTAAAATGTGCTCCACTTGTGCTGTGGCATTTAGCCGTTGCCATGGTCGTGTACCGTATTTACCGACTGCGGGCCACAGTGACTTCTTGACAGCTGTGTGTGCGCGTGTGTGTCCGTGTTGGTGTCAGTGTGTGTTTGTGTTTGTCCATATGAATCCAAGGCTGAACTGCTCACAAGAACATTTTCAAAATTTAGGAATGCTGTGATTATGTGTCAGTTCCAAATGTTCATTCATAGACGAGGCCCTCCTCTGCCCTTTATAGTTTGTTGCCAACGAGGCCACCTCCTGCATAAATAAGAATATTTACATAACGATAAGGCGTCAAATTACTTTCTGATATCGTAATTAGGAGTGATTGATTCTCTGCATCATTGTTATTAATTTTGTTGTGAAGGGATCATTATGTAAATTGAAAGGACTGCATTTCATTAAAATTAACTGTCAGCATGAGAGGAGAGACTCATTAACTGGAACTGCAAAGGTTTCTTGTGAATGATTTTTCTCTAGCCCTTGCTCCAAAATCGAGTTATTCTTAGCTTTGGTAGCTCCAGGCAACTGTTGCCATGCATACATATCCGTAGATACGCTTGGTGGCGCAGGCTTTTTTTTTTTTTTTCCCAGCAGTGGGGAAGCTTAGTGTTAAGGAGGGCGAAAAGAAGGTGATTGGTGAAATGAACCCAGGGGACCATTGATTTCCGAAGAGTGGAAGATATAGCAGTTTGTTTCCAGAGATGGAAGCATGAAATGTCCATTGTTTAACAGTAATGCTTGGTTTGTCGCTGGGTCAATGGAGAGAGTCCCCGGTCGTGTTCAGAAGCATGAAATAAAAGTCGGAAAGGGAAATATGAGGCATGGTGGAAATTTATGGGAGCGGCTGCGGGTTGTGCAAAGCAGTGTGGTTGTTACCTGCGCTCGCTGGTGTGTGTGCATGTGAGCGCGTCAAGCAGCGGCTTAGTTTTTTCCTCCTGGCCTGGTGTGGGCAGATGTTTGTGGAAAGCTTCCCGGAAAGGAAAGTTCTCTCATGTAAACATTTCAACAATATCTTAAGCTTCTTATAGACTTATATGTCATAGCTGTGTTTGACCCGTGTGGCTTTAATTTACTTTTATTTGTCTGCAGTGTAAGACTCTGTCATCTTGATAGAACTCATATTGCAGCGGAGGGGAAATGCAGCCACAGCGGTTGCAGTTTGAAGAGAAAACTCCTGATGGAGGGGATGTAGGAGACACCGTGTGTAATAGGCTCCGTGGTACATTTATGTTTCCTTTAATAGAATGTGGTTAGATTACTTACTTTGCATCCTTTTCGATCTGAAACTGAACTCGGAAACCGAACCCTTGACAGAGCGTGTCGTGAATCTGATACCTTTGCTATTCTGTTACATGTCATCTCTCGTCATCAGATTTCAGAAACCCGGTTGGGATAATTCCCAGTCTCTGGATTGTGGGCAGTTTAGGGTCATTATTTTCTCGCCGACACCTTAGCGGACCACCAGATCCACCCCACGATGCACTTGACTATTCTCAAACTCCTCAGCTTGTACTCTTGCAAGTGCAAATCGATGTTGGACTTGTTGACTTCCGACAACGTGGCGCTTACATAAGACTTCGCTGTGCAACTAACCTGAAGTGTGCTTGAACTGCCGTCTTGCAAGTAAAAAGCAGGAAGTTTTTTTTTTTTACCCTCTCTTATCCCTCTCTTCTCTCGCTCAGTTTTAATGGCAACGCACCCTCTTGAAAGCATAATACTATTATTACTATGAGAGAGATGGTGTAGAGGGGTGTTCCCAGTTTAAGCCTCAGTAAGCCAGTCTAAAGACGTTCGGATTAGGTTTTAGGTACTTTTTTGGTTGGTTGGTCACCCTCAATAACTCGGGCGGACTTGATGGACGGAAGCTGTATCGGCTAAACTCTCCAGTGTTCGATGGCCAAATGAAAACAGGGAGGAGAGGAAAGCCTGTGTGTTGGCCTTGACGGCAAAGGTTAGGACAACAGATTGAGTTTCCTCAGCTTTGCTTTATCTATACATGGATTTATCCCTAGCAAGCCTTAAGCTGGCATTCTTACCTCATTAATTCTGGTCTGGAAGTGAGTGTGTGTCTGTGTGTGTGTATGTTTTGTGTGTGGGGATGTACGTGTGTATGCCTGAGCTTTCTGACAGCATGACGTTCCCGTTCCTTCCTCACTTCAAAGCACAGGAGCAGCCGTTTGATGGAAGGTGACAGTGTGGGAAGTAAAAGGGAACTCGTCTCTGCCAACTTTTCAAACTCATTGATTGGCTCCCAATCAATTTGATCATTTATCTTTCAATTTCATGGAGGGTGAGCTGAGAGAAAGGCAGAATGCAGTCTGTATCAGGGAGTCAGGCGATGTAATTTCCCTTCCCAAGCACATGTCTTCCTGTTTTTGCACATCACCAATAAAAAGTGCTACGAGATAAACCAAACTCCAGAAAAGTAAGTGAGTGAATGTCCTGCTGGCATTCTGTGGCAGAGAAAAAAAATGTTTTTATTTCATTTATGGATGCACAGAGAGAGCCATTGTCCCTCCCTACAAAGAGAAACACACTTAGCTAATCAAACTCTCATGGGATTCCGCGTGGAAGTTCAGCAAGCACAAAGCCAGAGTGACAGTAGCTGCATTTGACTCCTAATTTAATAACATACACGAGAGGCTGTAATGAAACCGCATAAAAGCCGTGTTATGGCAGAGGGAATGTGCTGGGTGTCACAGCGGATTATGGTTTGTTCGTGTCAGGCTCTCTCGGATTTGTGCATTTCACAGTTTGTGGAGTTGTCCTAGACAAAGAGAGGGAGAGATGACACATCTTCTCTATTACCTAAAAACAAAGAGAGCTGTCAAAGGCGGGCAGACAGCTCATGCCAGAATTTTAAAAACTGTGAAATGAATTTATTCAATGGAGCCACTGCAAGCGAATTCTTTTTCCACAGAAGTAAATCAGGTTTTTCATGTGGAGTTCAAAGTTTGTGAAGGTGAAACTTCAGACTCAGGAGACAGATAAAATATAAAAGACAAGAGGTTGCATACAGAATAAGCATAATAAAAATCACAGTGTAAAATAATAATTCATACATCATTGTCATACAAAGAGACACCTGTTCCAGTGTTTCCATAGCTGAGATTGGTAGAGTGTAGATGATTTCATTTTCAGAGCCATTAAGCCGGCAAATAAATTTATACATGAGATTTCTTAAGACAGACTGGGAAGTATTGACTCCTGCAGCCACAAATATTTCACTTGTGCTACGCCGTGGAGGTATCTTAAGTAATATTCAGAACTATGTATTATTAGTAGTCATCTTATATTAAGTAACAGAGAGCCTAGAGATAGAGACTTTATGTATAGCCGATATTAGCACGTTTGTTAGGCTGTAGAGCTTTTTTTCCTCCAACGTAACTCCTTATGTGCAAGTCTCAGAACAAAACACGAGGGGCTAGTAAACCACCTCATGGAGAGAAAACCTCAATGTTTCCTTCAACGTGCCTCCATTCCTCTTCACCTCCACACTGTTCTTGCTTCACCTAAAACACACGCAGTCACATCCTAATCCCTCTCTTATTTCCATATTGCTGACTGTCTCTTCTTAATCACTACCCAGCAGTCATGTCCCTGACAATCTGACCCGCCTCGACCTCCTACCTTGTCATGTACTCTTTGGCCTCAGGGTCGAATCCACCTCTGAATTACTCCACTGTCACTGCCTGCCTATATTTCTTTGACTGGGCTCCCATAAGCAATGGCGACATCTTTGTGATTGTGCTTAAGAGTAACATGCACATGCACATGCACACACACACAGACATATATATCTCTACAGGATAATATCAGAGCATTGCAACCTGCAATGTTTTCCTGAAGACAGGTAAGCCACCAGAAGCCTCTTTCTTTTTATTTAACACCCACACTTTCCACCCAACTTCAAAGTTTTAAACAGGAATTGTGTTTTCTGCAGTAAGAACTAATGTTAATCTCTCTTTTCATGTTTCAAGCTGCTTTTTGACGAGCTTATCTTCATAAAACAAGGCACTTTTACGTAGCAGTTTATGCAAATCAAGCTGGCATGAAGAGTCATAGCTGGGTCTGCTCGTTCTATTTATATAGCAGGTTGGGTGTGTAATATTTATAAGCTATCACTTTTGATTTAAACCGAGACAACACTGTGCCAAATGGAGACGTACAATGTTATGTAAAGCATAAAGACCTCTCAGTATAAACACTAAGACCACTTTGAGTGCTTTGTTTCTCCATATGGCGCCTCATGAGTTAAATACAGCTTCAGATATACGCAGCTGATAAAACCACTATCTGGGGAGTAACTAACAGTGAGGCTACAAATCTGTATTTATGACTGCTGTCACTACAGTACGATGCTGTGATCGTGCGCTGCTGCAGAATGAGGGCTGAGCTGCGTTCGTCTGTCTGTCCATCTGCTCTGTTATTGAGAAAACCTGGAAGGAAGGATGATGTGTCTTGGCAGTGAGGGCTGATATTTAAAGCCGCATTAAGCTATATTTCCAAATCCAAACTGAGTCCAATGACTCCCCTGTAAAAATCAACAAACCAAGACAATGGCAGTGACTAAAAACCTCCGCGCGGCCACTCTCAGGTCAGAGCTCACGTAAACTGGCTGAACACTGCCTAAGCTGAAGCATTGCTCAAAAAAAAAAAAAAATCAGTGCAGCTTTTAAAAAAGTCCTCTTTGAGTTCAAATCAGAGATTTTTTTACTGTTCAGAAAACACAGATCTAACTTTGAAGAAGTATTTTAGCTGTCTGCTGTCCCACTTTACTGGACTGATGTCATGATGATACAGTCACATTGTGCCATGTTGCCATAATTAATGGCACCAAACAAACTGCAGTTAAACCCAGACACTGTGAAATATAGTTTTTTTTTGTTTTTTGTATCTTTCCTTTCAGCATTATACTGTGAAACAAAGGATGAGACGATTGAGGACTAAGAAAAAAAACAAGATTTATACGAGATATAGAGCTGCCACAACCGCGAGCCACGAGCAAACACAAGTGATCGAGCGGATGGATCGCCCTGCTCGGCCAAAAGACACCTCGAACTAGAGTTGACATATTTTACTTTCACTCCATTCGACTGAAATGAAAAGAGGTACAGAGTGTAAGCAGAAAAAGCACATAGCTCTACAGCCTAACGGAGTAGATTACCTCATCACAGATACCCTGCCAGCAGAGTGATATAGGAAAAGGCAGCGGCAAGTTGACGATATAAAGAAATATGACTGTCATAGCCCATATTCTGGATACTTGGTCATCCTTACAGGCTGTAATGGCCAGCTATAGCCACCAGTTCATAAGCTACGATGTATTGTAGTGCTCATATGCTCATATACACCTTATCCATCCTCCTGCACTGGGAGCTGTAGGAAGCTGTAACCATGGTCACCTCATTAAAGGACTAGAGAAAGACAGGAAAATCACAGTAGAAGAGGCCGGCTCACAGCTCTGTGAAACATCACACGCACTCTCACATACTCACACGTATACACCTACACACTCACAGGCGCCCTGCGAGTTCGTAAACGACTGCCACAGAATTAAATGTGAGATATTTTAAGTAGTTACAGGTATTGGAAGTGATGATGTCAGTGCCTTTGTGAGACTTCAGGTCAGATTTCTGTCGGTAATTGAATGCCTTTGAACAAGCGTATTAGTGTACACGACAGGTGGCGTCATCAGAAATTAGCTTGGCGGAGGCAGTCGCGGTCCCGCCGTAGCGTTGCTATTTTAAAGAGCATATCAAAAGAAACGCGTGTTCAAACTGGGAAACACTTTGGGATTTCACTTCAGCAGTATCATGTCTCTTGGACCAAAAATGTGGAAAATTCAATACACTCCCTTTGTCATTGCCCCTGGAATAGCTGTGGCAGCGTATCGATCACGGCATTCTTCCGTTTTTGGCAAGACGCACCGGCCCTCTCACTCTGGAGGACACAGCACTCAAAAAGTGTTCCCCCAAAATACACCATCCGTCAGCCTTCGCCCTCTTAACCGGACTGCCTGAAAGAAACCTGCAGTCCAGTAATTTGATCATTCCATATTTCCATATTTGGGTTTGGATATTAGATACAGATGTAAATCTTAGTGTCTGAATCAGCTGTGCATTTTTTGGGTTGATGTACATTTTAATGTGATGGCTTAAATCTGTATGCCAGTTTGGATTGAACATGTGAGGGCGCCCAGTGCAAATGGCTGCCATATCTTAAAGAGTGAGATCATAGGTCAATTGCGTGAACCCATCACGTTATAAGTCCAAACGGGTTTGAAAACGGGTTTGAAAAATCAAGATAAATGAAATCGTTTTTTTTTTTTTCCCAAGCCTCGTTAGATTGGATGAAAGTTTAATCAGCCCCTCCAGGGAAATTAGGAAATGGAAAAATTCCTGTCCTAATGAAGAGCGAACAAAGTGGTAAAGACTTCTATGTAATGTAATGTGTAAAGCACTGCACAGATACAGTTATTTGATGTAGCATATTGTCACTGCCCAGTAGACCCATGTATCTGCCTCTCATGGAGTGCTGAGACAGGACGTGAGGTGAATTTCAAAAGCAGTGCGATTGCATGCAACGGAAAGACGGCAGTATGAGGCGGCGGGACAGTGGGCGCAATTTGACATCCAGGGCAGTGCAAATGGAGGCAAAAATGTGTCCACATGAGTCAAAAACGTAGTAAAAAAGTAGCGTTGTGTTCATTCCAGGGCTTCATCTCCTTTACAGCCATACAGAGACGAGACGATAAGAGACTAGAAGGAAATAGAAAGTCCAGGAGTTTCAGAGCCTGAGCTGGTGGACAGCTAACGTCTGCAGAGTTATTTCATCGGCTGTGTGGAGCGAATAAACACACACTGCACAAATGGTCTGGCGATCACACGGGTGGCGAGAGGCGAAAAATTCACTTTGCTTTCAGTCTGAACACGCCATTAGGCTTACTAAAGACTATTTTAAATTTTGGCGTGAAGCTTTAAACAAGGTGATTTTTCTTACTCGCTGAAATGTCTGACAGATGACTTTGAGAGACAAAGTTTTCACTGGACAGGGATCTTACGGTAGCACCATGACTTTGCTCCTCACATGAGATGATTTGGTAAGTATTAATTCCACAGGGAAACAAAAAGAAAAAGCACAAGCAAAGCACCTTTAAAATCCTCAGAGAAGAGGTAAACAGTCATCAAGTTGTGTTATGCTTAATCTCACTGTAATTTTTCTAAATGCAAGGTAAAGAACAATATTTCATACATAGGTTGGAGACAAAATGACGGGAAAATGAGGTTCCTCTCAAACACAAATCCCAAAATACACAAAAGCACACAGTGCAATCTATAAAAACACCCGAACCTCCCATTGGCAGCACAGGTATTTTATCATTTCAGTCCCCTGACAGAGGGTTGTCTCCCAGTGACCCCTCAGATCAATCATTTCCAAGGGAATGATTATAAAGCGTCGCAGATCTAAACCCCTGTCAGAGCATAGGTCAAGGAGACACATAAACTCCTCCCCATATTTCCTTTCATCTGGAAACAGGCTACGTCAGCGAGTGCAGATCCACGGATAAATGGAGGATTGTATTTATTTGAATTGGGGTTTTTTTTTCTGTCTTCTCTCTGTGTTTGAATTTGAATGAACGACATAGGAAGATTTTGAATCAGTTGTTGGCTGAATAAGTAAAAAGATCTTGTCCCACACTGACTCTGCCCCCTCGCAGTGATGGAGAGAAACAAGAAAGCTCTTCTGGAGTGATGCATTCAAAAATGTATACATAATTATGCACAAAGCCATATGGTCATTTGAAAGTACAAGAGAGGAGGGCGCGAAGCAAAAACATTCAGCCCTCCTGCAGTAGCTGGCTAATGATGCTACTTTAGGCTGTTTGTTGTGCAAGGATGTTGTACGGACAAGCTGTTCAGCCCAGTCTGTGCATGATGGGAGAGCAGGCACGGTGCTGCGTCGGGAAGATGCTGGGTGTTCACACTGTATGTGTACAGTATTTCTGTGTGTCAGGCTTGCTGTAGCGTGCAGGTTCAGTCCTGTGGCTTTTGTGCTTTATGTAACACAAAAAAACATTTTTTTATGGTTTCCTGTGCACACACCTGTTGTAAGGACTAGTGCTAAAGGAATAGAGTTTTGGGTGCTAGTACGCATATATTTGGACACTCTAGCTGTTTGTCCCTGCCTCCTGTCTTTTTGCTAAGCTAATGGTCACCTGGCAATATTTTCATATATATATGTAAATTAAAGGAAGACAAATCTTCAAGAGTTTTTTCTGCAGGTGCAATTTTGTGTATATTGTACAGATATGGGCTTTTGGGGAATGGCTTGATATTATTTTTCACTTTTACTGTGTAAAATGTACTGATATTAAAAAAAATGTTGTTGAAGATGCATGATGTTGCCAATAGACAGACATTACACAAAAACTAAACAGAAAAATGTACCCCAAAAAATGAATAGTTTATAGTTTTCTCAATATTATATACACCTGCTAAACCTTTTTTCAAGTTCTTATCTTTTAAGTGCTTTTGACATACGTGTACTTGCACACAGAGGCTGCATGCACGGTGAAATCCTGGAACACACACTTTATCTCTCCACCCATGCGACTAATTGTAACAGGCTGGACCATGAGGCAGTAAAGTGAAGGTCACCTTGTGTTTGGCCCTAGCTGATAAGCTGTAATGTTGTCTTTTATGTGATGCCATGCTCTCCAAGGACCCTCTGCAGCTTACAGAGGGTGATCAATACACTAAATCAGACTGCCTCATTATGGTACCCATGGGCGTGTGTGTGTGTATGTGTGTTTGGATGTGAATCTGTGTGCCATGCAGAATTTGATTTCATGTAGGATGTAGTGTAATGTGTGTGTGCGTGTGTGTATTTGGACAATTTGCACAATATTACTCAAGGTTTTATGTGCATGTGACTGTACATGCGCACTGATATCTCACTTTGGTAATGCAATTATGTCCCCAGTCATTAGCTTCCACAGAACATTTTAAATTAAAGGCAGTTAAAGGTTGCTGAGCTGGATTTGTTTGACATTTCCAGTCTGTCAGTCCTGTTAATATGGCATGAAATCAGGATTTTCAGTCAAAATGTCACTTTTATAAGCTGTACCATTTGACATTTTTTGAGAATATTCTTCAGTTCATCAGCACATTTTCGTCTCAGCCCTCTAATGTTGAATGAATGACAATCAGTTGACTCGGAAACGACGGCAAGCAACTTGACCTTTTCACGGGAAGTGGAAAGTTTATGCGTAGGTGAGATTCTGTTGGCAAGTTTGTGTGTATGTGCCCACACACACACATTTGTGGACGCTCAGGATCACGTGTGAGCTGGAAGAGTTCAGCCAAGTGCCCAGAGCCTGTAATAGCTACCTTGACGGTTCACCTTCAAAACTCCAGATTACAAGTTGTACCTACCTCTTCCTCTCCTGTGATTTCTGCATTTCTCTTTATTCCCCTGTTCCTCCCCCCACCCTGGTTTTTCCATTTACCTTTGCTGTAATGCATGCATGTCCTCGAAACCCATCACCTCGCTGTCTGGGAATATCACCGCAATGAAAGCAGGAAATGCTCCCAAGTCCTTCAGTCTCATTGGACCCCGTGTATGTGTGTGATGCCCGTCTTGAGAGCCGTGTAGATATGAGTGGCATCCCTGTTTCGCAAACCCCAATCACAGTGCTCTGTTTCAGAATCAGTAACAGTATCATATAAAATCTCATTAGAACATCGACAATGTGGAAAACCAGCATTTCATTGCACCGCGGGGACATGAGGATTGATCATAAGTTTATGTCCCCGGAGACTGATATTTTTTATTTCGCTCATTGTGTCCTCATCTCACACACCCAGACACACAGGCCTGTAATTTCTGCTGCCAGCTTGTTTTTATCTCCTCAATAAATGATAAACATAATTCTCCACTCCTAGCGGGTGGCAGAGGCGGACTTCCAAATCTGCAGCGGGGATGCTTTGCTATAAACAATGCCGTGACGACATTTTTGGGTCTCTTCGTCTCATTCTGAGCAGAGACATGCGTAGCTGCAGGAAGTGGAGAGGGCCGTGTGAGAAAAGGTCGAGCGATCGTGAACAGGACCGGAGGGGGGTGAGAAGGAAAAAGTCTCAGAGTCAGCCAAGCTAAATGAAAAGAAATCCAAATCTTTCAATTAATCTGCTTAGTTCCCCTGTGGGCAGATGTTGAAGAGACAGCGGCAGGGCACAGGTCAGAGAAATAAATAGACAAGGGGAATAAAGAGTGCGGGGGGAAAAAAAGAAAGCAGAACTCCATCGCTGCCCCTGAATTGTTACACACCACAAGCAGACCTCTACATAATCTTCTCTGCCCTTCTTGCCACCTTGTCTAAATCTTTGCTTCTTTCTCTTTCTTTTTTTCCTTTTTTCTTTTTTTCTATCCACTCCAACCATCTGGGTTCTGGGGGTACAAATAGCTCACTAGTGGTGCCAGCAATGCTCAAAGTCTGTCTTTGTGCCCTAGAAAATTACTCATCCTTGACTGCTTACAGTCTGTCGAACACTGAGATAACCTGGATTATGAGACTTAGCAAAAAGTCATGAAATAAAATATAACATGTAAATAGAAAGGTGAACAAAGTATATAACATCATAATTTCCATCTGATTATTATACATATATTATTATATGTTTTTGTTTTTATTTAGCCAAGATGATGATCCTTAGTTTAATTTACATTTTACAGAAGTTTTAAACACTGTGCAGCTTTGCAGATACATTCAGTGAAAAGCTTTCCTTATCATGCGGTCCAGAAAATATAATATGGGCAGAATTGCATTCCTTTCAAAGCATATTTGTTGTGATAAATGAGTTGTATATGAATGTAATTTCTAGGAGACAGGGTTGATAATTGCGTTTCTCTCAGTATTGAATTACATTTCCAGAAAATGCACTCAGTCACAATAAAATTACATACACCATGATAAGAGACTTCATTTACTGGCCAGCGCTAATATGCAATGATGCTAAAATATGTAAGTATATATATATAACTAACTTCTCCTTTCACCTTTCTTCTCCCATGTTGTCTGCAACCACTTCTTCTTTCTCTTCTCCAGTGTTACTGTGTATTTACAGCATCGGTACTTCTGATTTATGAAAGAGAAATATGCAGTATTGCTTATTGCATCTTGCACTCGTTATAATTGGACACTCCTGTAATGTCTCTCTAGAGGATAATGGTGTGGTTTGTTTTGTAGTAAGACAGGAAGGTCACATGTCTGAACATCCGTGAAAGACAGAGAGTGCAGCCTGAGGTAAAATTAAACTCTTGAATTTTACAGTACCTGTACCAGCGCAAGTCGATAAAGAGGAAAAAGGCCTTTTTTTCCCTTTTACCTCTCTGTAACCAAGAGATAGTGAGGTGCATCCAGCCCTCTCATTAACCGCATAGCAGCAGACAAAGAAGCAAAGTTCATTTCCTCACCCAGCAGAGAACTTCTCAGACTTTAATCAGCGAGGGGAAACTAAAATTGCACACGTAACAATGAATACCGGATGATTAGCGGCACTGCGTGTCAAAGAGGGCATTTTCCAATGCGCGCTGTAATTTAACCAACAGAAGTAGTCTCTCATAGTTCTATTGACCCCCCTTCTTCTCAGGACAGGGAGTCTGGCTGTCATGTTTGGCTCAATTTGTGTCCCTGAGGAATAGAGATTGTTCTTCGGAGCTTTAATCAGCACTGACACCCTCCACACTATCTGATAAGGAGACAAAGGTTGTTTCAGGTGGACGCTGCTAACAGGAACGTCAGACGGGAAGGAGAAGGGGAGAAGGATGGAGAGGTGGGTGGGACGGAGGGAGGAAGAATAGATATATCAAGCCTACAGTAATACTCAGTGAACATATAGACTTCAACAACATTAACTGATTGCATGACTGCACTGCTAGGTGCTTTAATGGGGCTTGTGATTTATAGTGATGAAGTTATTTCAATCAATAAGCTGAGTTTTGTTGTAGAGAATCATTCCACACACCGCAGCCTATATTCCCCCGAATTATATCCAACTCCCAAATAACAAGGTGAACTGAGCTGCACCAAACACTGTTGCTTTTGCTCAATCAAGCACACAGGAGCTTATACCTCGGTCTTCAGTAAAGGGTTTTAGCTCCTCTTTCATAAGCAATAAAACTGTGATAGGTGTTTGAAATGGCTTTTCCCAGGGCATATATCTGCTGAGAGCTCGCCGCGTATGGATTATCTCTTTCTGAATACGCTGGAGTAATACCTCCTTTGATAACCGGCCTCTGTGAGATGGCCAAGGTGTGACATTGGCATCGCTTCTGCTGGAAATATTCCTGGATCTATTTTCATGGCGCCTAAACTATATTCAGGGCGTGAAAAAAAAAAAAGAGTGTCTTGAGAAGAAGGAGCTTATTGCTCTAAAGAGAGACGGATTAAGCCTGTATTTTTCTCCTCATTATAAATGGAAATGATTGATTTGGCTATTATATCTCTCAAGAAATAAAATGATGTTTTTCTGCCCCAGACTGTGGAAAATCCTCCTTTTAAGGTTTCCATTAACATTGCCTGGTTACAGCCAGCACTGTGTGCCGCATTCTCATCGAGGATCGTTATATGGATTAAAGAAAATCTCAATGTACATAAATCTTTTCATCAAGGCTTTTCTTTCCTGCGTCACAATGTAATCTTAAATCAAGTAAGTCAGCCATAAACACACTTCATCCCGCAGCATCCTTCTTATTTTTTATTATTGCTCGCTTTTTATGGGAGCTCTCGGTGGGTTAGCCAATATATCATTCTAGATAGTTTTGTTACTTTCTACAGTTTTTGTCACATCCAAATGAAGGACTCATCTTTCACCGCTGATTCCATTTCGGCTACATCAGCACTACATGCTTGTTATAAGGATAAGACCTTTGTAACCTACTGTGACTGGTGGAGGCTGCTGCAGATTTAGTGGCTTGTCATGTGAGGGAGCAGCTTCTCCCATAACAAGATGAAGAGTCCTCGGCCGTGCTTGCAGCTACATTTCTAACATGCCAGTAACACCAGTTCTAACATGCTGATATCAAGCAGGTGTTTTATCATTCACATCCAAGGTTAAGTGGTTTCACGTGCTAACGTGTCTTAATTAGCACGAAAGAGGAGGAACATTTTTAAGAATTTTCTTTCATAAACGATAGTCATATTTTTATATTATACAGGGCGATAAAATTGTGTTTCTTCAGTGATACAGTTTATGCAAGAAATAAAATCAATAGATAAAAAAGACAAAGCAAGTACAAAGATAGTAGAGTGCTGTTAAGCTGAATCAAGTGCAATATGTTAAGAGTGCTGTCACACATGTAAAGATGGGCCTCCTTTCATTAAAAACATAAATTAAAACTTTAAATTGGTGTGTTTCTGTCTCTGTTTGAGAGGACAGCTGAGGTTGACGGGAAGTGTCATCACTTTTGCGGTTATTTTGTCACGAACCAAATTAAAACTGGACAAATGAAGATTTTGACCCGATGATGGTGTTAAGACATTGCAAAGTGATTATCATTCACCCTGAGCAAGACCAGGTTTTATGGCGGTGCATTCAGTATTTTTTCGGTCTGAGCGAAAATGGTAAACCAACCAACAGGCTGACATCCCTCGAGCCAAAAAGAAAAGAAAAAAAAAAAACAAGACTGTTTTCTTCCTCAGTTTCCAGCTTCCCAGCCTTACCTCTCCATCAGCCAGCCGTGGCTACATCTGGTCCCTCCACTCGGTGTGTAGCCATGTTGTGCTTGCTACCGCCACAGCTTGCAGCCTTATTAGCACCAACAAATTTGTTCTTGACACTAATTACAGCTTCACAGTAAGCAGAGCAGTGGGCTAGACAAATGAAAGGCAGCAATCTCCCCATCACGAGGCCTTTCTGCGAGCACGAACAGTGACAGGTGTGGGGGAAGAGGGAGGAAAACAATGGATCCTCTTCTCGGCGCTGGGTTAAAGGTGGCCTCTTCAGAGGAAGGAGAGGGAGGAGTAAAGGATGGGAGGGCAACAGAAGCCGGGTCATCCGGTGGGAATTTCTTTTTTGTCTTTATTGAGGGTTGAAGGAAGTCAAGAGGAGGCTCCCTGGGCCTTAATGCTGCATGCATCACTGGAGAGGCGATATGTCCGTGTCAGAATCTGTCCTCCCTCTGCTGCAGCCGTGCTGCTATATCTTCCCCCTTTTTTATTTTTATGTCTTCTATCTAGCAGACTATAACCTGCAGCAACACGAGCTCGCTTTCTCAGCATGGTTTTCATTGCTGTTGTGTGAGAACAGTCCTGCTACGGGCTCCAGTTGCAGTCTGTCTAGGTGTATCCCCATGTGACGGCGGTTCGCTCAGTTTATCCTGGGGAGCAGCAGTGGCCTGTGACTATGCAACTATCTAAAAATGGAACAGTTCCCCTGATGTCAAGTTACTCTCAACCCTCCAAACATCCACTGTGAAGGCTCACGGTGGCAAAAAAAAAAAAAAAAATCTCTAGCATAGGTAATGGGCTCGCTCACAGGACTTACTACTTTAGAGGAGTCAGGATGCAACTCATGATGAGGAAGGCGTGTGGGCGGCCCCACCAACGCTGCTGCAGATCAGTGGAGAGAGCAGCAGGCAGGAGGAGCTGTGGTGTGCGCATACACACACACACTCACACACACACATGTCTACACTCAGATATTGCTCCGAAGAGAAAAACAGTGAGAGACAGAGAAATGACGGTGTGTGTGTGTGTGTGTGTGTGTGTGTGTGTGTGTGAAAATGTGTGTGTGCCGGGGAGTGCAGATCATAAAGCAGATATCAGAGATTGAGCTTGTTTCTGGTCAGGGATCATAAGCCCGGCTACAGGACGCCTGGAGCGTACTTTCAGCAGCTGGGAGGACAGTGGCTCTATCGGGAGGGCCAACACGCTTGGACTGGCCTCTTATTTACAGCTGAGGGGGAGTTTAATGTCACACAAGGGTTGTTATGCTTTGTTTGAGCTGACTTTGTTGTACTTTAGGTGCCAAATGGGTTGCGCTGGTCACATGGGCACCAGCTGGGGTTGCAGAAAGTATAAGGCAATCCCCGGAAAGTATTTCAAAGTCAGTTTATTATACGTTTCCGCGAGTGTCAACATCTGGCACATCTAAATAGTGCTGATACCGTAAATGCCAACCTTCAGGCGGCCCAAGCAGGGTAAGACAAACAGGAGAAATTATTTGGAAAGGCTTTTTATCCGAGGTCCACTGGACGCACACGCTGTACTTGAAACTTGGCTTGACTGACAGCGATACTCTGAAGCACCAAATATGGCGTGGATGCGGCGCAGACTCTTGGGGAGATTCCGTGGTCCTCCCACACGTACTCCCATCTGCAGCATTTTGTGGTAACGCGTGACTCCCCGCTCCTCCCGACCAAAGCGCGCACTTGCATACGCGAGGGCACGCACACACGCGAGCGGCACACAGCCCAGTAAAGCATCCAGTCTATCACGCCTGCTATGGATCTCTCATTAGCAGGTATTTGGTCATGTGGCTGTACTCCCTGGAATTTACGAAGGGAAATTAATCTGAAATGAGACACTGAGGAAATTTGCTTAAAAAGTAGTGCCTATTTTTGTCGGTGTGTGTGTGTGTAGCTCATTAGTCATGAAAGGAAAGAGGGATATTTATACTCATTTCCTCAGACAGCCATACACATGATCTCTTCTTTTCTCTTCTCTTCTCTTCTCTTCTCTTCTCTTCTCTTCTCTTCTCTTCTCTTCTCTTCTCTTCCATCTTTCTCTGGTTCACTCCCTTGACACTCCCCCTTTCTGGATTTATTCCCCACCCTCATCTTGTTCGCAGAAGCATTCACGGGGATGGAGATGACTTACTCCCTCTGAGGATTGTTTTCATACCTCATTCATAAATCTGCGCTCTATGCCTCATAAACACACGCCCTCTCAAAAGATAAATAAACAGTAAAAAATTCAAACCTCTACATGTGCTAACATTGCGAGGGATGTGTCAGTGTCCCTTTAGGTGCTTTTTTTAATCTACATTTTTATGTTTTGGGGGGTTTTTTTGCAATTTCACAGTCACAAGACACCTAATGGCCGGCCTCTGCTCGTCCCTCTGGTATCCACCCGATCCGCCGTGCGCCCTCCACAGCCTTCCCATGGGGACCTGCGAAAAGTCTTTGAACACTTACACTCCTGTAAATAGCCTACCTGTCCAAAGTGCTGACCCAGAATAGGCAGCTCCAAATAAAGATAAAGCCAGCTGGGGGCATTTGTAACATCCCCTTACAGGAGAATCAGCATTATATGTCTGGGTATTCATTAAGGCTAAAGTAATGGCACACGTGGGAGACAGAGGGGAAAAGTTGCATCAAATTAATAATTAAGGGAGATTGATCATTGAGTAGGGAATGCTTTGCCAATCTGTACCGTGTATTCTATTTTAATTGGTCATTTGTCTCTGATAATCTGTGTCCGATTCTCTGAAGGTCCAAGGGGTTAACTTCAAGATCATTATATGAAAGAAGGAGAGGAGCGGTTGAGCTAATTACTAAGAATACAGCAGAGAAATGAATTTCTCAGCTTGTTTGCGGTGTCCTGTGTGTGCACATGCTCGCGTGCTTATTTGTGCGTTTCTGCAGGCACACGCGAGCGTCTAAAACGGCGCGTCCCCTAAAGGCACCCACATGTTCCCTGTTCTCTGGCCGCCCTCACCTCCCAGCGTCGGCTCACACACCATCACAGAGATCATAAGGAGGAAAAAGAAGTATCGCTTGTTTACCCAGCAGCCTGCGGTGAAGCCACACGATCTGCCGGCGCAGTGCAGCAGATGAGCCGTGCCACTTACTATCATCAATATCTGCCTCATTCGTGTTAACAAACTTCACTGTGGCGCACAGAGTCATTAGGGGGTTTGCCTGTCAGGCGGGATTAGTCTTGATCCTCCTACAGATGGCTTCAGCAACTCGTCTCCTTTCTTGTCGCAAACAGAGACGTCGGAAAAAAACAAAGGCGGCGTCACACTGTGTTGACTCTTCATCCAGGCAGGCGGTCCATCAGTCAGTCGCAAGTGATGATGTTTTTAGTTGGACGCGAGACATTGCTGTGGGGAGATGGGCTGAAACGAGGTGATGAATTGAGCGGGCGGGAGGAAGAGAGGCAAAAAGGAGAAGGAGGCAGCCCTCAGTATTAAAGGGGGGGGGGACACATGACACCCAAAGCATAACTGGAATAAGCAGATTATTGTAATGCTTTGGGTATTATGACTGATCAGACCAAGTTGGATCAAGGCTGTTCCAGTCTGTGCCAGTTGGTGTTGACTGTCAGGAGGTTAAATCATACAGTGTTTGTTTGGCAGCGCTCAGAGCCCGACACATAGCTTTATGCAGTTTTGACTTTACAGCGCAACTTCCTCCGTTAATTGAAAAGACAAACCATGATGGATGCAGGGTTTTTCGGAGGGACATCGTCTTGTCGTCTTGTATTTACAAAGTCACTCAATATGCGCTCCTTTCTGACTGTCGGGATTTAGAAAATCAGTGCGGCGGTGTGCGTGGGGCGTCATGTCTCTTTGGGTTTCAGTCGTCTGACGGACCGAGCTCCACCGTGGAGGAGAGGAACAAGAGAAGACATGGAGTGGGCGAGTCAGGGAAGAAGAAGGAGAGTGTGTTTTGTCATCGAGGCCGAGGCAGGAGAGTTGAATGCGAACGAGAAAAGCGAGGCCATGGTTTGAGAGGAATGCAGCGATGGCATGCAATCTAACGCGGGTGCCAAGATTAAAGCCACCGTTGCTCATGTGGCAACTGTTCTTAGACCCCCCCTAGTGACATCAGAGTGTGGTCTGCTGTCCCCGGGCCTAATTTAGCCACATACGCTGGCAGCCGTGGGATCCACTGTTCCTGTTTGTCAAGCAGGAACCACTGATGCCAGCAATGACATCATCACTCAGATGGACAGGAAAGCTTTTAAACCAAAGACACGCGCACACTCGCAAATGTACGCAAGCACGCGGGCATTCAGGATCCCTACAGGAATATCGTCTTTACATGCTACAAGTGCTGTCAGTATTATTTGTGTCACACTGATGCACGTGTCACAATCAGACCAGCATTTCGCCTTCAACGGGGAAAAAAATTTGGTGCAAACTGAGATAAACAAAGACGTGTTTTGTTCGCTTTGCACCATAAGAAAAAAGGGGGATTAGACTGGGATGCGTGGAACGGAGAGAAATCGGACTCGGCGGACCAGTAATCCCCGTAGTGCACCTGAGCGTTCACACCGCTGTCCTAAATCCATTATCACAAACACACACGTCCCAGCCGAGGCGATCATATTTCCCTACCAACCAATCCCCATTAATTCTAATGAAAATTTCAGATGGGCTTTTCAGAGTAAAAGCTGCACGCTGGGAGGGCTTGTGACTGGACTTAATGAATAAGAATCAATATCTGACATTGATTGCGGGATTTTCTGAGAGTACGGTGGGCCTCGGCGGGCAGTTCTAGTAGCATAAATTTTGCGTTTGAACTGGAGCGTTGAGCTGAGCAGCGAGGGGAGGTCAACACAGGAAGTAAGAGGCTGCTAATGCTGCTCATTAGTACTGGTTGCTAATGGGCCAGTGGCTAAGAGCACCGTGATTTACTGCGGTTTTCTCACTGTTATTCACACACATGCACTCCCAAAATAGCGCACACATGCACATACTATTCCAACACAGACAATCACAATGCTGCTGATTTATTCAGCTCTACCTTACCATGATTTAAATGTTGCGCAATAAAGTGGGAAAGCATCAGATCATATATAAATATCCTGTAAAAATATTTGTCATAGCATAATCACTTTAGTAATCTGAGTTCTTTTGCAGCACTATTCCTCATAATAAAATGTGAATGTATTCAACCTTGTAAGCCAGGGGCAGAGGTTTACACTCATTATATTGTACATTATTCAGTTTTTCTCAGGGAGAGCCTGCTGTTTCCTAAGTCTCGCCCCAAGCGTATCAATCGTGTTAAGTTAAGTGTTGTGGAGAGTGGTTATGTTTGTTTGTTCAGCGAAGACTCACTTTGCGAGGTGTTAGCTCGACGTGCATCACTAGCAGGGGGAGACAGAGGGGACTTGTTTTCTTGTATAGTGGCTTAAATTATGAAGAGGAAGAGCTCCCCTGCTGTGAGTGGGGGGTAACTATAATAAATTGTTTACCTGCTGCTACACAGCCGAGGCAACGTAGCGGAAAAAGGAAAAGGATCAGGGACACCAGAAGAGACACGACCAATTATTTTGACCTTGAGGTTTTGGGGTTTTTTTGTGTGTGTGTGTGTGTTTTTTTTTAGGGTGTTTTTTTTTTTTTTGCTAAGGCAGCCAAAGGAATACAGTGTGTGTTCAAGTGTTGCTCAACTGTTTTCTACCGAGATTTGCAGAAACCGAGCGAATAAGTGAAAAATAAAAGTTCAAAAAGCCGGCCAATTACTGCGAGGCTGAAAGTTTGAAAACTCGCTAACAATTCTCAACTTCTTCTTCTTTTTTTTTTCACATGCTCAGTAAGAACTGAAACCACAGCTATGAATTATACATGCCAGAGTTCACTAAACCTTTCGTGAGAGCATAAAGATTTCTCCCCTTTTAAAAGAATGACTAACTCTGCTCTCACAGCGTTCTCGCCTCCTTCATAACCGCATAACACTGCAAATATGTACATTTTATTAAACACGTCTAGCAGCTGTTACATCAGAAACAAACACACTGTGCAAAGACGTGCGACGCCAATTGGAAACAACAACGCAGAGGTTCACCAGCTATGTACATCAGCATCATTTTGACAGGACTTATTAGCTTTTGGAAGAACTTAAATGGCTGTTTGAGACAGATGCTCGATGCTTACAGATTGAAAAAGGAAGATAAGGTCATAGGATGGTCTCTATTTTACAACCTTTATGCAAGCCAAAGAAGAAATCCCCCTGGCTCCGTCTTAATCAAGATATAATTTACCTCTGATCCCACATTAGCCCATTTTATAGTGTTTTCTCCCCGTGGGACATTGGAATTATTAGGCCTTTAAAAATGTCGTAGTCCCCTACAAGGTTGCAGGTTTGCTTTTTATTAGGGCATGTAATAAGGATGATTAATAGACTCTTAAAACGATGGCAGCGCATTGTTGGATCAACAAAACAGATCATCATTTGACTACGATAAAAGATTTGTGCTTGCTTATAAACCCTAAACTATGACATGCAACATGTTAGCAGAGCTCTTCACTCAGGACTATTTGATCCCATCTTTAAATCAACAAAACGTCTGGAAAGAACTGCTGATTCACAGGATTTAGGGAAGGTTTTTTTTAGAAAGAATAGTGTGCTCCATGACCCTGGCGATGTGAAAGTAGACTCCCTGGCCTGACATACTTCTTCAAAGCCGTTTTCGGTCAGCACCGTGGCCATCCTGATTCCTGATTGCATTAGGTTCTCAGGAGCTGGCTGGCAGCATTAGACGTAGCCTGAGTGGAGCTCCGGCTCTCCTCATTTTTCCTTTTATGTTGCTCGTATTGTCTCTTTTCTGTCTCTCTCAGCCCTCTCTGTTAAATGTAGCCCTCGATCGCTGCCTGAGAAACGTGTGGCGAAATTAATTTTCATCTTTGTCAAAGCCGCTGATCCACTTCACAGTGCACAGGAGTTCTTCCCATAATAGGATTACACATCCAAGAATGTCAGTGTGTAAAGGTTTAATTGTTTGTTCACTCTTCATTGGATTTAGGTATGACCACAATATGCCTCCCATCCTCCTTCTGTTTCATCCCAGCAGCATGAGCACTGATTACTATTGACTCTCTGTATTATGTACATGTGGATTTCTCACAAATGTGCATTACATGTGATGTTGCAGTGACAAAGAAATTAATTACTGCAGTAAGGTTGCAATTAACAATTGTTTTAACTATTGAATCTACCTGCTCTGTTTAATCTGAGTAACTGTTTAACCCACAAAATGTTGGAAAATAGTAAAATAGTTCTGTGTTTTTTTCCACCCGTGGGTCCAAAATCCAAAGATATTCAAGGGAAACTAAGAAAAGCAGCAAATATTCACAGTCGAGAGACTGAAACTAGATATTTTAACATCTTTGCATCATAAATGATGATTAATGATTATCAATAATGCTGCTGATTTAGGACCAATTGATTAATTGGTTTTCAGAGTGTTAGTATGCGTGTACATTATTACTGCTCTCATCTGATCTTTTTAGACTCAGCTTGTAGCTGTTGCTATTGAATTTCATCGTGATTTATCATTGTGTACTACAGGGCCTGTGAGAGACACTAGAGATGCTATTAGTAGTATTACAGTCTGTACATCCCTCCCTCCGCTGGGAGTTCAAAGGTCACGGTCAGCCACAGAGCTGGTTGGGATTTGGTGTCTTGCACATTCAGCGGCGCAGATGCTTGCCAACATGTGGGCTTAAAATGGGCGCTCTATGTGAATGGCAGCATCTCTTCCCTGCCCCACGTCATGCACCCCCCCTCTCCAAAACACATAAACACACACACAGACACACATGTGAATCTTTCATGTGCTCTGATTCGTGCATCAGTGAATCAGCCCCGGGGCATGATAGCTATATTATTATCAGCAAATGCTCTACTATAATTTTTGTCTTCTGCTGCGTCTGCTCGTGTACGCTCAACCCTCCAATTCTCTCATCTCCCACCGTCAGCCCCCACACTGGGCTTTAATAACTGTGCAGCAGTTGTACTTTAACCCATGTTGTGCAAAGGAAACATCTTGACTGGTGGGAATTCACCATCCATGTGTTGGTGCAACACCAGAGGCTCTTCTTTCACTCCTCCCCTGCCTCCTGCTGCGATCTGCGGTTTGGGGTGTTGACTCTGCAGGGGCATTCATACCCTTCAATCTGAGGATGATTCAGGATAATTGTAATAGGATTTGAAGTCTATCTTTAGTAAGGATATAAAGAGGGTTGTAAGCAGTTACTCACTCTTTCCCTCACATGAGAGATAATAGACAAATAATCTGATTGCACACCTAGCTTTTCATTTTCACCGCCCCACCTTGCCAGTCCCTCCCCACCTGCGTGGAAACAGTCCTGGTGTTTGTGGAAATGTTGTGGGGGCTTATCGTCTTATACACACAGATTCGTTAATCCTATACCTGCTCCGACGCAGCTGTGCTGATTACCTGATTTGACTGGGCCATAAGCCGTAAGGCCACACTGACTCACATCGCACTCAGATGTCTGCCATTGCGAGCGATGGACACAGAGACGCAAACACAGAACAGGAGATTCAAAAGCGCACACAAATCACTACATCAAAGTCAGACGGGTTATGTAGAAATGCGAAAGATGCGATTCTGCTTACAGTAACACAGCCGCCCACAATATGTTTATTTTAAACTTGTTTTTGGGGGATATGATACTTTGGTTCAGGCTGATCTAAAAAACTGGAATGATTGATGGACTGATGGTATTGGATTTGGATCACAGAGTGAAATACCATGAGAACTACTGAATGGTAGTCGTCAAGGTATTTCAGGCCAATTTTAATTTGTTATACAAATTAAGACAATGTAGTGTGACCAAGAACCAGAAAATCACAAATGACAGTCACATCATCCTCAGTTGCACTTTATTCTCACTGCTAATTGACAAATGCTAGCATGTTAAAAGGCTGAACTTAGATTGTAGGCGTGGTAAATATTACATGTGGTATTTATCTCAAAGCATCTTTCCAAAGGTCTGCCAGCATGGCTATAATACATATTTACAGTTATTCTTTACTTTCAGGACTTTTAGAGTAACATCTGTAAAAATCTCACACACACAGTCCTACACATCCCTTTCCCTCAGTGCTGTGGTGATGCTTGCATGCCGTTGTTTGTGTGTGTGTGTGTGTGTTCTCAGTGTGTCCTCATTTGGATTAATTAAAGGAAATCTCCCGTGAAGAGTGGGGGCGTCCCAATCTGGCCCTCTCAAGGACAGGCAACCTATCAATAATAACCCAGCCTCCGTCCCCCCTCTCTCCTCCCCTCCCCCGGTACACACAGTACTACCACCCACTCGGACATCCACACGCACACGCACAGGCATACCTCACTGAACGCCATGGAAACAGTCACCCAGTGCCGCTCCCCAGCCTGGTGATCATCACTCTCATTTGCCGTGGAACAAAGCCTGTGAAATTCTGCCTGTTATTACAGCTCCTTTATCAGCGCTCCCTGCTTGCCTCTGCCATGAAGCAGCACTCAGCTCAATTGCCCAGTCATTCATACAGCCTTTTGTTAAACTCTTTTTCCCTCCCAAAGTCGCATTTCTATTCTATTTCTATTCTTTTGGCTGTTCTTTTGTTGCCGACAACCGCGGAGTATGATCCAGCATGAGTCATTACTGAAGTAAACATCATGGCACATTGCGAGGGAGAGAGCAGCATGTGTTCTGCGTAAGGGGGTTGCCCCGGCTAAGGATAATTGACGAAATCACTCACGGCTTTATTAAAACTGTTGCTAAGTGTGCGCCTGTATATGCGGGCATGGGAAGTGGATTTTATGGAGGCTTCAGTAGCAATAATTAGACGCCCGATGATGATGGGCACAAAATCGAATGCTGCAGCTTTTCCCATGCTGACGGCCGCCTTTCACACATGAGAACCGGGGATTCCATTCACAAGTTTCCATGGTTACAGAGAGAAGCGTCAATATGTTGTTGATGCCATCCTCGCCGAGGCTCTCTCTTTCACCAGGAGCAGACGGCAATGTCAAGGTGTTGTTTGGTAATTGGGATGAAGAGGGCCAAACTGCAGTTTCTATGGAAAAAAAAACAAAGTGAGAAATATCGAGATGATGCAGGAGACTCATGTGGAGGCCATGAAATATTAGTTCACATGCATCAGGATGAGTTTCCTCAAAACAAGGGAGGGCGGGTGTATTTTTTTAATTAGTTTTTGTCTTTTGTTGGCTATTTGTTTGTTGGGCTTGCTGCTTGTTGTTTGACACTTTATTTGCCTATTCACTTACTTGGCTGCTCTTGTGCCCATCCTGCCGCCTCCCTTTGTCACTCATGAATATATTCATGCAAAAATCATCAGGGTGAATCTCATTAGAAAGGGAACCGTGTTGTCAGCTTGGTGTGTTTCTTGCGGTAAACAGAGCTCGGTTTATATTCACCCCAGTTTCCTCAGAGGAGAGGTGGAGAAAGATATTCCAAAAAAAAACAAAAACAAAGTATGAGCGCATGTGCAGATATGTGTGTGTTGGTGATTTTTTTGTGTTTGTGTTTGATAAAGACAGACAGGGGACAGAGGCGCAGGTCTGTCCTTGGACGTGTAGCTGAATAACAATAAATCAGCCTGATGGAGAGTTTTGCACAGCCAGCACATAACTTGAAAGAGACTTTGTGAGAGGTGCAGTTGAGATTGACACAATGTGCACATCTGAAGCCAGCAGTCAAACAGTCCAGCATTATGGGTGGATGCTGAGGAATATGAATGCAGGGAAGGGCCACTCACGGCTCAGGGTTTAAACTTTATACTTGATTTGGATTAGCCGGCCCCTCGGTGACCACTACTCTTCCTGCGGTCCCCAATGAGAGGCAGAAGGAGACGGAGGGAGAAAAAGTGTGTGTTTCTCACTCTTTGCGTGAAGGATAGAGGGAATAGTCGAGGGATTATCTCAACTCCTCCTTTGCGCATCAAAACTCTGCAGCTCGAAGCCGGAGTTTTCTCTCCACCTTCAACTGACCTCCTCTTTCCTTAAAATAAAAAGGGGGTGGTGGGGAGGTGGGATCATATCGCAAAGTCACAAAAAGACATTCTCGCTACTAGTTGAATCCAGCTGCAGGGGAAAAGAGGAGCTCCCTCTTGTGGGTGGACTATATGGTCTTTGTCCAGCTCTTACTAAATTACAACCCAACAGTGTCATTTAGAAAGTTTTAGAGGTCATTTCGCTGTGAATTCCAATGCGCCCCGAGTAACCTCCCTTTACCCCGGGAGCCGTCCCCGTTGTCGTCCCGCCGCTCTGAGGGGTTCGTCGGATCACTCGGCTGAATGGTAAAGGAGCTGCATCACAGGGAAAAAACAATGTTTAAGTCAGAGAGCTGCTCTCTGCTCGACTTGCGCTAGTAGTGCCGGGAGACATCTCCATGGTTACAGAGTTTGACTCAGACAGCAAGGTGACGCGTAGTCATTGAGGATAACAGATAGAGGTACGAGAGGGGAGGAGGAGGAGAAGAGAGAGAGAGAGAGAGAAAAGAGAGAGAGAGAGGGGGGAATTCTCTTTTTCATGAGAGGGTGTAGTGCTGAGAGCTATAGGAGCCTGCTGAGTGCAGCTGAATGTGGCAGTGTGTGTTTTGAAACGAGAGGGAAAAAAAGATTGTGAGAGAGCAAGAGGCAGAGGAAAAGTGTGGGGAGGTGCATTTGTACAAGTATTTGTGCTGTATGTTTCTGTGTGTGTGTGTGTGTGTGTGTGTGTGTGTGTGGGAGGTAGAGAGAGTAGTTTTTTTCCCTGTGAGGTTTTCCCATTCTTATCTGTGAAGGAAAAGTGGCCAGGAGACGTGGCAGGAGGGTAATTCTGATTCCTGAGTAAATTTCTATCACACATACACAAACATGCCTCTGCACCTCTCCTACCCCACCTTCTCATCCGCCCTCAGCCTCCAAGCTCAGATGGATGATGTTATCGGGGGACTCGGGGGTAGAGGGGAGCAGGGAGCTTGTAAGAGATCCTTCCCGTGTTCTTATCTGCATACGCACAGGCGAGCTCTGGAGCAGCCGAGCGCCCCGCGAGTTATTTGCAGCACTCGGCGCATCATGAATATTAACCGTTAAAGGGTTTGGGACGCGTGTTTGTTTTCTCCCGCCTGCCGCTGGTCTGTGGCTCGAGGAAGTGTTGATTACGGGGCCCTGGCCGAGTGATTAACACGGCGATCGCTACTCAGGCGCAAGGGGCTCGCGCACTTAGCAGTAATTACACTTAGCCCTGTTGACTGCTCGCTGTGGCGGCTCTCTCCCCGTCACACATGAAGGCACACACTCCTGCAGGAGCACGGAGATCCTCGGCTGAAAATGACTCAAAACATAAGAAAGTTATCTCTTGCAATTATGTTATTTTGCATGGTGGTTTCTTTTTGAAAGAGCCATCTTTTGCAGTGCAGTCTAATGAAAATGTGTTTGCTCGCACACTGTATGTGCATGCCAGAGAAGCCCTCATGTGCATGTACATGTGCACCAGAGTGTGTGTGTGTATGTGTGTGTGAGGGTAATGGCTGTATCTATGGTCTGCCTGCTGTTCTCCTCTCTCAGGGGGTGGGATGTCAGAGGCATATAGGTTAATAATGTTGTCACGCCATAAGGGCTGAAGGCTTGTTCTCCCCAGAAAAAAAAAAAAAACACATACACACACACATCCCACACACATGCAGTGCACATGCACACCTTTTTTTCCCCCACATGTAACACCATTTCTCCTGGTAGGTTAAGGACGTGGAGGAAGGACATGATTTAAATTGGTTTCTAATGTAAATATATATATTTCCTGATCGTCGCCAGAAAGATTTATTGTCATGGTAAGACAAAGGCAAAGCAATTACACAGCGACACAGTAATGTTAACAGAAGACAAAGGCATAGAAACAAGCAAACCCTCAGCTCTGTCTCACACAGTGTAGCTCACGGCAAGTTCTTACATATTTTACCTCTACGATTAGTTTTATTGGATTTTCTCCCACTGGGAGCACTATCTTTTGTTTATTACTGCAGCTTTTATATTCTTTATAAATTAGTTTTATTCCATAACTGAATTTTGCAACCATACATCTGTAATTTTGAGGGTATAATAGGAAACACAGCTTTGTGCTTGTCTCACAGCCCGCTCCCTCCTTCAACGGCAGCCTCTCTCTTTCTGTTTTTTTCCTGACATTTGTTTTCTGAAAGTCAGGGCCCGTGATTGGCTGCAAGGTGGCTAAGAGGGCAACAGTGATGGACAGATTACAGAGGACGGAGAGAAAGAGAGAGAGTCAGATAAAGAGAGTGACAAAGATCGGTGCGATTAGAAGTTTTCCGAAAGTGAAAGAGTTGATCTCGCTAAGACTAATCAAGACGTTGCCCTGCATGTGAGTTTGTTCTTTGCATTAAATGAATGGTGGTGCAGTGTGCATGACTTTCCTCGCTGCCCTTCCTGGGAGGCTCGTTCTCAGCAGGAACCGCTCTAACATCCAGCGTTTAATTCACTAAACTGCTGAGTCGTCGGCGGAAATAGCATCAGCGCGCTGTGGGACATCTTTTTTTAACACACTGATGAAGTATTGTTGAACTGCGATCATGTCTGTGCTGACGACTAAACCGGGTGTAGAAATCTGATACGACGGGGAGAGGGCTATGTTACAGGATATACAGTGGGATGGACTGAGCATTAGCTATCTATTTCAGTCAGCGGATGGCTCAAGGATCCCATCAGAGCTTTAAATAAATTCATCAATACACTTGATTGAGAAGGAGAGTTGTGGAATTTCTCCCAAGGTTGAGTCCAGACGTGGCCTCGCCGGCTTGCGATGTCAAGTTTAGCATTTGGAGCACTCGCGTCCAACTAGAAATTTTCATTATTTGTTTGCATGCATTGAAACTGTATAACCTAGACACATTATATAATATGTAAGAATTTGGGAGCTTTATCCATACTTAAAAAAAGAGGAAAATTATAAGGAAAGTTATGCCTTTAAGTAACATTTTATGTTTGTCTTTATTTGTAACATAGGGATAACTAGCTCTAGGAACAACGATGCTCCTCAAATTTGTACGCTTATTCATCAGATTTTTTTTCCTGGAACCCCTTCAGCCTGTTTTAGCATCACGTTGTGTGCATAATTTTCACAATGCCTATTGTTGGCTGCAGCTTTTGCTCCTGCAGGGCTTTTCAACAATCTCTGTTTATTTGTCAGGGTGGAAAGCAAAGGTGGACAAACAGTTCACTGTTATTGCATTAGCTGAACTTTTCAACTTCTCATTTTTATTTAGTTTTGTCCCGAGTGACTCTAAATTTGTGTTGAGTCTCAAAGTACCACTCTTCTCCTAAAAACAACAAACGTCTGGTTCGGTGTTTCCTCTGCACCACCACAAACAGAGGAACTGTCAGTACAATGTGTTAGCTAATATATCATTTTATTTGTATTATATGTCAATCTGCTGATCGTTTAAATTTCGCATCGCTCTGTGACGGAGCGCCACATGATGCTTACATGCACAGCCATGTTCCCTGTTCTGTGCAGGCGTGTTTGTGGCCTGATGGACAAACGCACTCTATAAATAATTCACACTAGCCCACTTTCCTCCCTGGTTCCACAGAGGAAAAAAAAAAGAAAGAAAGAAAAAGTAACACACAAACAAATATCATTCCGGCATAAATAAAAGGAGTGAAAGGGCTTTGAGGGGGAGAGTGAAAAGCACACAAACAATGTGTTTACAAGAATGGGAAGAAAAGAGGACACAATGAAGTTTGGTGAAGAGATCAGAGGAAACACACTCCTGCAGCAGTGGAAGAATGTGGAGGGACTTTTCTGAAGAATGTATAGACAGGTCATTCAAAATGTCTTTTTTTTTATTAGTTCTTTCTCTCTTTTTTTCACCTGCAGTATGGTTGCTAAAAAAAATAACTCAATCCGCAAAAAGGGTGCAGGTGGTTTGCAAGCTGAAGAGAACTGCTTATTGATTAAAGTTCCTCTCAAATACCGTCAGCTCACTCAACCAATTTTTATGCTGCTGAGGGAACCTCACACTGAGACGCTTGGGAAACGTAAAATGAATGTGAAAAAACAAATCAACAAGAAAAATTATTTCCATGCAAAGTTTGTCTCTCACGCTGATTGTAAGGCACCTCACTGAGATTGACCCTGAAATTGTGACTTTAATCACATCATGCCGATACTCCTGACAAAGGCTGCCAAGCGCAGAGGGACACGTAATGTAGTCTAGCTGACTGATGACAAATTAAATTGTAAGTGACACAGTATGGCGATGCTGCATTATGCCAATACAAATGGGTTATATCCACTGCAATTATTGACTGCACAGAGAGCTGTCAAAGATATATGAACAGCTCAATAGTCTTTTCTTGAAATAATAAGCCTTCGTTATTATGCACTAAACTCCCACTGGAGCTGCCAAAAATAGTTAGCCAGATGGACGCCGAAGTGGCTTCTCTGATCCGATTTTGTTGCAAAGTTATAAAACAGGAGAAAAAAAAATCCTGGGACATATTTCAAATGCACACTTACTGTGCCAGTTTTAAGGAATTCAGTTGAATCAGTTGTGTCCAAATCGTCGTAATGACTGTGGCATCCCTCCAAACGTCTCTGAACCTCAGAGGAGAGCTGTGGGACAAAACAGTGGATGGCCACCAAATATGCCCCCCCTCCCAACAACCCATCCCCTGGAAACTAGCCACAGAAGAAGCACTTAACCAACAGAATCTTGACAGAGTGGGAGGGAAGACGTCTCTCCTCCTTTGTTGATTAATATTGAATCTCTGCATGTATTCAAGTCACACCCTCACTATCCTTGCCGTAAATCTCTCCTTAAGAATGTGTGCCAGGTTCCTTAACAATGCCATATTTGCTCAGTGCCGCCATTAATGGCTAGTAATGGCTCACTAACGGAATTTGTTCACATTTAGGAGTCAGACTTTGCCGTTTGGGTCCTCCTAAACCTATTTCCAACATATGGAGCCACTGGTCTGAATAATGAAGTGAAATGTCCCACTTGTACGTGTGAACTCATTTCAATTCATTGAATTAATGGATTTAATGAATGAATTATACAGTGTTTGAATGTATGCACAAAGCCATGTAGTTTTGTGACACCGGGCACTCGCACATGCGTTGACAGTGTCATCACCCTGGATGAGATACAGCCTCGGAGGATGAAATAGCACACAAGTCCTGGGATCAATCCACATTAGCATAGCCATAATCGCTTGGATTGATTCCGCAGCAAAAAATTATCATACCTGAAGAATGGCTCACTTTGCCCGGCACTAATTGATGACACGAGCGGAGGGGAGGGTGGGTCAGCGGGGACCTCAGAGGTGGATCATGGTCCATAAGAGCTCTGGGCAAGGAGATCAATAGGGGCTCGCTGGGCCTGGCTCAGTGTCCATAATGTGATGTGTACACAATCGATAGCTTCCCCCCAAGCTGGCAGATGGGCTACTGGTGTGGCGCGGGCTATTTTTCTTCCCCACCGCATCTCTCCTCCCTCAAACTGAGGAATGATGGGGGGAAGCGGGCAGCGAAGGTGAAGCAGGGTGTAACCGTGCAACCGCCAGGCTGTCACCGGTGACAGGACATTTAGAGAGGAGTTAGTGGGCCTATTGACTGCTTCCTGTGGGAACTGAGAGTGGATGGGGGAAAGGTGATTCTTGCAATTTCAAGAGCAGTGGTCGAGATGACAGGTGGCTGAAGATGGAAATCAAGAGAGGCTCAAAGGAGAGGCTCGAGAGAGCTCTTAACTCAGTGGCTCCGGCGTGTTTTCTCCTCTGAATCAACTTCACACTGCCTGCTCAGGTCTCCCAGAGGATGTAATGCTATCTTAAAGGGGATGTGGAAATTGTGAGTGTGGTTAATGTTGGTGGCTAAAGTACAGTCGCTCCCTTGATGCACAAGAGATATTCTCCTAAACGGCTGCCTGCGCAGTCGCTGGCACAATATTTTTAAGCTGTCCCTGGAGGAACTGAGCCAGCTGGTTTTAGTTTTTGTGAGGACGCTCACCAAGTGATTTATTTTTTTTCATGATGTGTTTTATAATATGCTCAGGAGTGAGGACCAAAGTATCCCTGGAAATCCTAAGAGTATTGTATGAAAATAAAAAAAGTCATGTGACATTCAATAATTCTCCCCCTCCATCTGTCTTTCATCTCTTCGTAAATCTCAACGTGAAGCAGCTTTTTTTTTCTTTTTTTTTTTTTTTGTTCCAGCACAGTCATGCTAGGCAGTCTTTGCAGTGGACCGGGTGGAGAGGAAAGTGAAACAGCCAGAATAGCTGGTCGACTAAAGCACGTCACACATCGCCTAATCATCTGAAGACATTACCCTCTCGTCTAAGCCAATCAGGTCTCATGACTGTCCTGACCATGACTTAGCTGTGGTGCCCCGGGGTCACAGGGACAGTGAGACGGAAAGACCAAGATAGACAGAGGAAGGTGAAAGAAAGGTCTTACATACAGTAAAACCTTCAATTTTATTTGAGGCAGTTCATGAATACAAATCATGCCAAACCAGCTTCCATTTGGTAGCGTATAACTTTGATGTTTAACTTCAGCAAACTTTTGTCCCGATGTTTAGCTATTATGGGCAAAAGTTGTCATATATTCAGGAAAAACTGCAGGTACGTATGGAGACATCTGAGTTGGCAGGTAGCATTGATCAGTAAAATGATCTGTGACATTTTAAACCCAGTCGTCTTGCCTCTTTGAACACCTGCTCAAAGAACCACTCTCGAGATTTGGAAGCATCTAGTGAATTCAGTGAGATACCTTTCACTTCCTGCCTCTCTTAGCTTCCCCTCCACCAGGCCGCCTCCAGGTCAGCTGGGCTGGCCGTGCCCCTTTCCGTCTTTAAATCCCCCACTCGCGGCATTTGATGCTATACTTAATGCTACCGCACATGCAAATTAGGGCCAAAGAAGACTGAGTCCAAGTAATTGATCTTCTTAACTACTCCCACTCAATTACAGCAGGTTAATGCAAGCCACCTTGGGATTGCTCATCCTCACGCTCAAATGCCATTCTTTGCCATCCATGAGCGAGGGGCGCATGGGTGTGTGGGAAGGTGAGATTGCATGGGTGTGGGTCAGTGAAAACATTAATCACTTTCTCTCTCTGTCTGTGTTTCTGCCCACAAGTCCGCTCATTCAGCTGTTCACAGCACAGTTTTAAAGGTCTCACTTGCTCCGAAGTGCGGAACAATGGAAGATTAACTCACTCCAAATGAGGCAGTTAATGTGAATCTAAACAAAGAATAGCTGACCTCTAAAGAATGGCGGACCCTTGCCTGCATTTTCATAAATCACATTTCTTCTTTCGCATAAGTGAACTTCAGTAAGCTTATACTGAGCAAAATCATTATCTCATGCCTTGATCTGCTCTTCTACCTTTGGGGCTGACTTGGTGCCAAAGTGTTCAGCGGCAGGAACACAAGCATCGTGGGGGTGGTGCGCCTCAAATGAGGCTGCCAGATAGTTCAGGGGTATTGAAGCGATCTGCGTCCTCACTGTTCCTTCACTTCCAGCCCGGGGGCCAGGCCAGGCCCAGGTTGCATCACTTAGCTGCTAATAGGTTTAACCTAATCAGCACCGGCATTCATTTAGTGATAACACTTCCTCTGCTGAGCCATGACACCCCCTTGTCTTTATTTCTCACCTAATCGGAGGAATGCCCTTCCTTTAAAATACATTTTTTTTACACATGGAGTCTAAAGGATAGACCACAGAAATAGCTGAACACCTCTGCAAAACCCTTGAACTTCATCTCTGCACAATATTCACTAATATTCAGTGTCAGTTAGGTAAGTCTCACTGGAGGTGGAGTGATTTTCTCCAAACTGCACTGGGTAAATTTATGTAAGATAATCAGTGCAACTTAATGGGTCCCATGATTGGTATTCAGGGTGTCTTGTTTTCCTATCTTGACTGAGACTCCTCAATCTTTGTTCATTAGATTTTAATAGCTTTTATATTGCTCAGGTCATAGAGGACTTCACACAAAAGAATGCAAATTTTTCCATGCACCAGATTTCAGTTGATTGTTGAGTTTACGCTGCTGTACTAACAAGACTTTTATGCTGTGGAAAAAAAAGGCCATCAACTAATTTTTGCAGCACTGTATGTATTTCTGGTTCTGGTGCAAAGCAGTGGCTTTGATAAAATATGGAGTGGTGCTTTAGAACAAGAGCAAAGGGACGAATTATGAAAGAACCATGAAGTACTTCTCACACTTCCACTCACCGTATATTGCTCACACGCTCTATTTTACATATACCAAACCTCAGTCAGAGCGGGCCAAATTTAATCTATCGAGGTCAATAAATCCCGGTCAAGGTAAAGAGCCGCAGTTGAAAGGCAGTCTCATGCTGTGCTGACCTCATAGGATTATGCAGGATGTTCTTACCCATCCCCTTACTGAGCAGAAGGCACAGGAAACAATATCAAAGCATTTTATTTCACAAGAACAAATGGTAGTTGTCTGTGTAAAAAAAAAAAAAAAAAACTTTGCTGTAACTTTTCTTCTGTTATTGAAAGCACTACATTATGTTTTGTGACAGTTTCAGACGGTTGCCAACAGGTGGAGCTAAAATCCTTTTATCTATTGTAGATTGATCCCACACACACCAACACACTCCTCTGTTTCCAAAATAGATGTCTGGCCTATTTTTTTTCCTGTATTAAAAACTTTATCTTCATTTAATAATGTATCCTGCAATGCTGCAGGATTTAATCATTCACTTGGTAACTTCTTTTGTCATTTTACCTTACCCCGCCACCTTCCTTTGTCCTTATAAACAATACTGTGATGTGCTTTATATTTCTAATATGCATTAAGAGGGCTCATTTTCATTCAAGAGCACACTCATAGTGTTTTTTCTGCAAAGACAGACACTCCATTAGAGCCGTATTATTAATACTCTGTGTCTTTCAGCCTTTATTTATGCATCTCATACTGTCCCTAACTCAACTCAGACACTTATGATTATTCGCAGTGTATCCCACATCCATCACAAGCAGCTCACCCATAATATGTTGACTAAGGGGGACAAAGTGATAGACTGATTGAGCAAGACAAGATCTGTAACTTGAGTCATCATTTTGTGGCTCACCTATTTGTAGTGTGTATTCATACCAATTCTGAATATCTGTGTATCAACAATGACAATGAAAGTCATTTCTTTACATAAACATGGATGAATCCTGCTGATATTTCATTCTTTTCTCTTCCCTTTTTTTCTTTTTTTAGATTCTGGCCATCATCTCCATCCTGTTCATCGTCCTCTCGACCATCGCTCTCTCTCTCAACACCTTACCAGAGCTCCAGGTCACAGACGAGTTCGGCCAGGCCAACGACAACCCCCAGCTTGCCCACGTGGAGGCTGTGTGTATTGCCTGGTTCACCATGGAGTACCTCCTTCGTTTCCTCTCCTCTCCTAATAAGTGGAAGTTCTTCAAAGGCCCGCTGAATGTCATTGACTTTCTGGCCATTCTGCCCTATTACGTCACCATCTTTCTCACCGAGTCCGACAAGAGCGTGCTTCAGTTCCAAAACGTGCGCCGTGTGGTGCAGATTTTCAGGATCATGAGAATATTGAGGATCCTGAAGTTGGCCAGGCACTCCACGGGGCTCCAGTCTCTAGGGTTTACTTTGAGAAGGAGCTACAATGAACTGGGGCTGCTTATTTTATTTCTTGCAATGGGCATCATGATATTTTCCAGCTTGGTCTTCTTTGCTGAGAAAGATGAAGATGCCACCAAATTCACCAGTATCCCTGCCTCATTCTGGTGGGCAACTATTACAATGACAACAGTGGGCTATGGTGACATTTACCCACAGACTTTACTTGGAAAAATTGTGGGTGGGCTCTGTTGCATTGCGGGAGTGCTGGTCATCGCGCTACCCATCCCTATTATTGTCAACAACTTCTCTGAGTTCTACAAGGAGCAGAAGAGGCAGGAGAAGGCTATCAAGAGGAGGGAGGCACTGGAGAGAGCCAAGAGAAATGGCAGCATAGTGTCAATGAACCTAAAAGATGCCTTTGCCCGCAGTATGGAATTGATGGATGTGGTGATAGAGAAAGGAGATGACAAAACCACCCTGGACAACCATCTGTCGCCTAACCGCTGGGGCAGCTCGACCGGGCACTCCTCCTCTGAGACAAACCTGAAATCTCCAGATAAAAGAAACCCTGAGTCTCTGCTACAAAGCACCCCTCATCGCATAACCGTCAACACCACTGGAAGTCCCCAGCGGATAAACAGGACCCCGCAGCACCTTAATGTGCAAAAACTGGAGGAAATGTACAACCAGATGACCAAGTCACAGTCCTTCACTAACCTCAACACAACGAGCTCCATGAGCACTCTGAGCACAACCATGACTGGCCCTCTCTCACCGAGGAAATCTCACAGTCCTGACAGTACATTAAAAGAGGAGGTAGAGCTGGAGATGAAGGAGGTCCAACGCTCCTCACCAGATAATCTTGCGAGCTGCTCAGCGGATGGAAAACAAGACTCCGATGAAGAAATAGGGCCCTCTCAAATCAGACAGCCCAGGGTACCACCACCTCTGGATCTCAGCCAACTGAGGGCCATCGATGACGGCATCTCTCCCGACGTCATGCTCAAAGATGGCCTCTACGAATCCGCCAACCCAGGTGATGAAACAGAGCTCCACATAGAGGAAGCGGAGAGCTTCAACAGTGCTGTGGAGAAAATCCAGAGCTCCGTGAGAGGTAATAATCCTCTTAAAATAAAGGGGTTGAAGGTCAACTCCGCCAAGACCTCTGCTGAAGGCCCGCTAACACCGCCCAGCACTACCTCTCCTGGAGACATCAGCTCCAGCATCCTGGAAGACGAGTCCCCTGAGGGAGAGACATCACCACTCATCCCCAGTTCAGAGGTGCTGCTCCCGGTCATGGAGGAGGAGACCTGCCCGTTGTCTCCTAAGAGGCTGGTGGTGGACACCCCACCCGGCGATGAAGATCAATCCACAGAGAACCACGAGGACAAGCATCTGATGGAGGTGGCGGGCGCTGCAGTCGCACCCTTGTCACCCAAGACAGCAGCACAAAATTGCAGCCAAGGTGTGGTTGGGGCGGGCGAGGAGGGGAAGGCTGACAGCAACCAAAGTGGACACAAAGTAGAGAACCACATGTTTACATCCGACATCCACCTGATACCCGGGGACGGCAGCCTCTCTCCGACCTGTGAAACCAGCATGTGACTGTGAGAGAAGCTCCGGGGTACAGTAGACCCACTGCAACCTCAGCCTGGTGTGTGGGAGAGCAGGAAGAAAAGACAAGGGTGCAGTTGTAGTGACAGATATTTTTGCATGGCATGACAAGTCCCTTTTACTTGTGTTGTTGTGTATCGCTGAAAAAGAAACTGCAGTTCTTCGTGCAGACTTGAGAATGACTTGGGGAGAAACAGTGGGCTCAAAGAGGAGGCTCTTGAAAAACAGAGGGAATTCATCAACTCAAGCAGACACTTTGATCCTCCCGATGTACATAATGACAGTCTCCTTTTTCTAGCAAAAAAAGGAAATGCACAGAGGGACTTATCTGTATAAAGCATGCATTTAAAAAAGACAGATATTTTACGGTGCTTAGTTTGCTGAAAGCGCTCCACTGTAAATACTAGGACATCTAAGGCAATGACAATGCACAGGATTGCAAAGGAAAACTGTCACTGAAGGTACAAATATTTGTAATGTGAAAAGAGTGGGGTGGGTGGGGGTTGAACTGAGAGCCCTCAGACTGGGCGTTGCATCGTAGCGACCTATAAAAAAAAAAACATATCATTACCTTTTGTGGAAATGCAAAGTGTTCTCATGACGACCCTGTAATGTTTTTTCGTGTGAAAAATGGTGTATGAAACTGTAACATTGACATTATTGCTTTTGGTTTTCATAACGACTGTTGAACTTTCAGTTGAGCATCCGATATTCAGTCTTTGAACGAATGACGGTGGGCAAGAAGGACAAAAACACGCTGTTTCCTCTAAATACACCTGTAGTTGCCAAAATCCGTATGTAACCAGTAAGGACAGGAACTATCAGATACTATTTAGTGTATTTATCATGCGGTTTCAGAGGTTAGGACAAGGTTAAAGATATTTTACTCCTTGTTTGGCCTTTTGATTCCAATCAAATCACAGATAAATCTTATTTAATCTCCAACTTCAGATATATACATCTAAGAGTAGCTTTAAGAATAAAATATGAAATACGTAGGTCTAGATTGGTTGTAGAGAAATTCTACAGTAGGTAAGTGAAATTCGATAAAACAGACTTAAGACTATTTATTAATTCAGCACAGTAGATCTGGTCATTGGCACACATATATGCTTTACAATATAATGATCTGTTTTGGCAATTCTAAAGGTTTAGACTACCACACAAAAAAAGACAGTATTTCTTGTGATATCAACGGACCAAATCAAGCACACTGGCAAGCTTTCATCTATCTCAGCTGCATAGTAACATATACAGTAATAACATGTATCATGACAGTAGTTATGTTTTCTTTTTGTGTTCCTTATGGTTTGTTAACCTGCATTGTGTTCATTGTCCTATCCTCAGCGCCCTGATGTTGTTGTTGACGTTTGTTCCATACTACTGCGACTTTATCCAATCCTGCTGATAAGTTTAAGGCATCTTTTTTCTTTTTTTTTTTTTGTATATCCGTAGTGTCTTGGACTGTAATTTATTGTGTTTTATTGTGAACAAAACTATTTTCAGTCAAACTTAAACCCAAAGGAGTTCTGGTTTTTTTTTCTCGTCTTCTTTCTCGCTTTTGTTTTACACTGACTGAAAATATCTGTTGTATGTTGCCTTTGATTCCAATTTTATTGCTGGAATATTTATTTATTGTTTCAGCATGACACTTGGCTGAGTGTACTAGTAGTGTGTTTGTGAAAGCCACACAAACCAGAACGGTACTGACAGGAAGTACGTGGGTGAATTCTTTGTTGTTTGTTTTATTGTTTTCTTTCATTTTCTTATTATTATCATGGGATTTTGGTTTTTTTTGTTCTCACAGAGAGGTGTGGAATGTGCAATACCGCATACTGCAATCTATGCAGGCCAAGAATTGTGGCACTTTATTTTCTGTCTATGGGATTTGTAAGTGTACAGGCAGAAATTACTTGTATTTTTCAAATGTTATATCTTTAATATGAGGCAAAACAGTATTACAACTACCAGAATCTCACAAACAATGCAAATGAGAATTTGACTTTTACTTTTTCATATAACATGGCTGGCACGTGCTGTCAAGTACCTTAATGCCAGACAAAAATGGACCTCAAATTCGATTATCTGTGGGAATAGGGATCCAAATTGACCACTTTTGGCCTTTTATATTGCTGTTAGATTTGCGTAAAAAATCTAACAAATGTCTGTGGAAGATATTAAGATAATCTCATTTCAATGGCCACACACAAAGGATTTTATGTTTTTTGTGAATTAACGTCGAGAATGATTCTATTTTTTCTAAACCAAAATGGAGCACGACCACAATTTCCTGCCATATGGTGGTTGAAATGATGCGTGCCTTTTCATAACACTGCTGTTTATGAGAAGGCAGCAAGTCATTTTGCTTTGTTCATATAGCACTGTACAGAAAATTCTAATTTTATAGGAGAAATCAGGTCTTTATGTAATAGATACAAGTAATGTTATTGAGTTCTCAGGTTTTCTATAACTCTCTGATGTTCCGATTGGATAGATTCTCTGTTTTTTCTTTAACAGCTAATGTCAACTAGTTAATTCTGTACTTTTTGAAAGGTGATGTTGTCAAATTCACTTTGATGTCTTGGCTCCTGGAGTAAGGAGCGGCAATATTTCTCCCTCCTCCTGGGTAAATCTGTGTACCACATTCAGTGTCCACCCCCATCAGTCTTCGGTGAGGCAGGAAGGAGCACAAACAAAGGGACAGAAGTTGAACTGCTGTTAGAGTTTCAGAGCTGAGGTATAAACCGGAGGGGAGCGATGTGTCCGAGCGACCACAGGTGGGCGGGAAAAGACCCCCGCTGTCACTGAACAGATACATCTGAGTTCATCGCATGCTGATACCATCCAATCCCTGCAGCTTCAGAGGCTCTAACCCCATAGCATGCCCTCGGGCACAGTGATCAGTGGGTGAGAGGAAGGCTATAGCATGCAGGAAGGCCTTGAGAGGAGAGGTGAGGTGGCGTCCTCCCAAAGGGTTACATCGCATCAGTGATCAGTTGTGGTCCATGTTTCCTTTTTGTCTGTGTACATACTGTATGCCCAGACCAACATAATTCAACTCCGTAATCAGAAATTTACGCGAGAGCTCATGGAATTATCTTTTCATGTGAAATTGTTGATCCCTCATTGGAAACTCACATTCTTTGGTACCCTCCAAAGTAAAAACGCGGGGTCAGTGCTGGTTGTTGTCGTTTGGGGTTTTCATTTGTCTTTTTATTTTAAGGAAGGTTAGATGACAACCTTCCCGTTAAAGCTCTTGTTTTTCTGTACCTGTACGTTCAATTTAACGTTCTTGGGTTTTTTTTTCTTTCCCTTCATCCCTTGTTTGTAGTATCCATGTCTCTGTGTTAGCCTCAAGTAATCCTTCATTTTGACAGGTAGGGTAGAGAAACAGGGGATTTGGATTGATCAGCTATATATTCCCTTGGAATGATGTTTGTGTGGATACTGAAATTAATTCTGTGAGCTAACAGAAAAATGGACTGTGCTCTGTCTTACTGTCTCGCAATGGCATTATCATCCGTGATACTATACAGAGTGGAAAGGTTGTGTCTTTATTTTCTCTGAGAGAATGGGTATTGTCTGTGTCACTCATGCGTGCTTACCGAACCTTGCTCCCTGAAATGCATTGTTTCTTCTTATGTCTGTCTATTTTGCCTCTTAAGTTTTTTTTCCCCTCTCTCTTTCTGTTCAGCTTTGGAGAACATTATCATTAGACACCTTCTGAGCTACAGACTGTTTCTGTACAAAGCAACATCTTTGTATGCATGTAGTAGTCCGAACAATTATGTGACCACAGAACACTTTGTTATGGTACATGTATGTCAACATTTCTGTAGAGCATTGTTCCCCATTACGTCTATTAGCATATGCAGAATAACAAATAAATGTGTATATAACTCATGTGCTTGTGGATTTGCTGTTTCCTACTCTGCGAATGAGCTGGCAACATCTGCTTTTCTTTTTTTTTTTTTTTGCATATTAAGCATCATTACATAACGTCATACAAAAATGAGTTTAGAAATGCACAGCACTAATTAACGCTGATATTGCATGTCCAACAAGAAGCTATGCAAAGTTGTTTTTCATACCCATGAACGCAGACAACTGAGCGGTCTAGTGTGACTGATTGATAAATGATTTATCACAGCAGGAAATGTTTTGCATTCCATTAGATGCAATCAATGGATTTCCACATTTCAGTTGTGTACTGCTGCCAAACAGCAATACTGAACATAAACAGCACTCCCAAATCTCAAAAGCAGAAGCTCTGGCATGCAGTGTGAATATCAAAAAAAGAAGGAACCCATACACTCAAAAAGGAGGTAAAGAGGTTGATAATAATGTGTAAATGAGTCTTTTAGAGTTTTTAACCCGACAGACCACAGACTTTTTTATGTAGATTTGGAATAATTTGAAAAATGAGCACAAGCATAATCATCATCATCTACCCCTGTCAACAACATGCAAAGTCAATCAAATCACTAATAAATCGTAAATAAAATGCACACAAGCCTCGCTCTGTGGCAGTGCGTGTCATTTGTGTTGCATTTTGGCAAACGGAGAAGTCGAGTAAATAGTTAATTCAATTTTTTTGGATTGGCCGCCTGCACTCTCCAGACTCTGGGTGCATTTACATACACATATTTCACAGTGAAGCAGTCCCAATAAAACCACAGAACTTGGAAGAATGGCTGCAGAGTTGATCCAGCTTTGCTCTGACACAGCCCAAACAAAAAAAAAAAAAGATGAAAAAAAGTTCAGGTAGATTTTTTTTCTTTATGGTCAGTGATGTGAAAAACTCTGCTTGTAGTTCCGCCTCCCAAACACCAGGGGGCGCTGCGCATTGGTGAGAACGAGACCGGCGCCGAACGTTTAAGCGCGCGGAAATCAACTTACAAAGAGGAAGAGGGACTGAAGGAGTAAACAGTAAACAGGAAAAAAAAACATGGAGTCCGAAAACAACAAAGAAAGTGCTACAGATTCGAGTAATATCGACGGAGATGAGCATTTTGGCCGAGTGACCGATGTAGCTGCCGGCTGGATGTTGGACTTCATGTTTGTGAGTCTCTGCCGACTATTCAAGGAAAGAAAATTTGACGAGTTCGGTGACACTCTGTCGACTCTGGAGGGTAAGTTAGAGTTAGGGTTATCAACGCATGAATTATCAGATAAATACTCTTTTAAAATAAGCAGGTACCTTAATATTATCATACTGAGGTAGCTAAAGAAGTTTTTTAAGTTGGCTAACTTCGCTGGAAGTCAGTCATTTGTGTTTCCTAAAGTGAAACAGCTTCGATAAATATACCTTATAAAGCAAAGATACTGCAACAAATAGAGTTATATATCAGTTGTTATCAACATAAAGGTAAGTCCGAGGCTGTTTATTTAAGATTTAAGATGATAACTACCATAGTTCATTGTAAGAGAGAGGAGATAAAACTTTATTATTCCCACAATTGCAAAATTCCTTTGTTTCAGCAACTCAACAGAAAGTATGAAAAGAAGTACAAAAATTGATGTATAATTAAAGAAAGTAGAAATGGCACAGATATGCTATAAACATAAGTACAGTGCATACCTCCTCCATAGAGTGATATATATATATATATATATATATATATATATATATATATATATATATATATATAT